>JAWLTJ010000012.1:0-207481 GCA_037044235.1 Meruliopsis variegata
CTAGAGGATCCAGTTTCGAACATGCCTTGGCTTTGTGCGAGTGAAGCAATGAGATATCCAATTTCTCCTCGCGCAACCATCGCCAACCCGAGGATGGATAGAGGATACAACGACCTTGGTTTCGGGGGAGATGTATCCATTAAACTTTGTGGAGGGGTTGCTTGAGATTTTTCTGGAGGCTCGTGGTGACCGGCAGGCTCTCGATTCTCTGACGGTCCACGATCCTCTGTCTTCGCATTTCGGGTGTCTGTTTGGTTGTTTGAGGCAATGCCTTCTTTGGAGGAGAGCACTGTGTTCTCAGCCCAGTCATGCCGGTCATCTTCATGAGTTCTGCCGGGCCTTGTAAGCATGTAGAAACAAATGCGAGAAACGGTCTTTTCAATGCACTTGTGAGGCACGAAAGGGGGCGGATTGAGAAACGCACGAGCCAAATCCCAGTAATTAGTTTCCTGTTGGCACGTACGCGCGTGAGCCGGTCCCAATTCTTACGGTGATAAGTCGACTTATGTCAATAATCAGTAACGCGGTAAAATCATTCATATATCTCGCTGGTGCCACAAGAAAGTTCCCCAACACATGCGCGCGGACCATAAAATAATAAAAAAGATCCAACGTAAATTTCATCGGGCGCATTCTCATTCTTCTTATCTCTGCTCTGAAGCTTTGTGCTCAATCGCTCACCATGTCCCTTCAGGATGGGCTGTCTTTTTCCTCAGAAGAAGCTATGCACACGTCACCTACAAAAATCGCCGTTATGACCTCGGGTGGTGACAGTGCAGGCATGAACGCAGCCGTGCGAAGTGTGGTGAAGATGGCCATCTATCGCAAGTGCCACGCCTATGTCATCCGAGAAGGTTGGGAAGGACTTGTTCGAGGGAACGAGACGACAGATGAGCAAAGTGCTGCGCTGGATTCTCCTTCTCATCCCGTGAAGTCCAAGGTCCATCCCGCTGACCTTCCCGCGAAAGAGTTCTCCAGCGCTCAAACAGGAGATGGCTTTGTGCCCACGTACGGTGAAGGTGAGCTGATCCGTGAAGGCGTGGGCGAAGCAGGGCTCAAAGGAAGATATATCGTTCGCGTTGGATGGGATGACGTCCGCGGATGGATGAGCGAAGGTGGCACGTTGATCGGGACCGCTAGATGTGCCGCTTTTCGTGAACGGGCAGGTCGTTTGAAGGCTGCACGCAACTTGATTGCCTGTGGGATTGATGCCCTTGCTGTATGTGGGGGCGATGGAAGTTTGACAGGAGCCGATCGCCTGCGTGGTGAATGGCCGAGCTTAGTCGAGGAACTTGTGAACACCGCACAGATCACCAAGGCTCAGTCTGAGCGCTATGCACACTTGAAGATTGTCGGGCTCGTGGGATCCATTGACAACGACATGGCTACCACTGATCTGACTATTGGTGCATCAACTGCACTTGCTCGTATCTGTGAAGCAGTGGATAGTATCTCATCGACAGCAGCCTCGCATTCACGAGCATTTGTTGTGGAAGTCATGGGACGACACTGTGGTTGGCTTGCACTTATGGCTGGAATTGCTACGGGTGCTGATTATATCTTTGTTCCTGAGCGACCGCCTCAAACAGATGATTGGGAGGAGGAAATGTGCGGCATTCTGCAAAAACATCGAGAGGCAGGTAAACGCAAAACAATCGTCATCATTGCAGAAGGTGCCTTGGATCGCCGTTTGACGCCTATTAAACCTGAGGACGTCAAAGTGTGCCTTTCCGAGCGCCTCGGACTCGATACACGCGTAACGACACTTGGACACGTCCAGCGTGGAGGAAAACCTGTTGCCGAAGACCGGATTTTGGCAACCCTTCAAGGCGTTGAAGCTGTGGAAGCCCTGTTGCAAGCCAATCCGGAAACGCCTTCCTATGTGATTGGAATTCGGGAGAACAAGATCAAGCGAATTCCTTTGATGCATGCCGTGGAGCAGACCAAACGTGTTGCTGACTGCATTGATCACCAGAGGTTCGAGGAGGCCCTCTCACTGCGTGATCACGAGTTTGCAGAAGGGCTCGTCGCTTTCGATTTCATCAGCCGCATCGACAAAAGCTCTTTGCTACCGGACAACCAGCGAATCCGCATGGGTATTATCCAGTAAGTCAATAATGCTATTGCGAGAGGTGTATAGCTTATCGCTCCGCTCCGCAGTATCGGTGCGCCTGCAGGTGGAATGAACGCGGCCACGAGAACAGCCGTGCGCTATTGTCTTTCGAAAGGACATGAGCCTCTATTGATCCACAATGGATTTACAGGCTTGCTGGATGATAACGTGTACACCCCATCATGGCTACAGGTGGACAATTGGACGACGAGGGGCGGTTCTGAACTGGGAACAAATCGAGTCCTTCCTGACCACGATTTCGGAGGAGTTGCTGCCGCACTACAGCGTCACAATATTCAAGGACTCCTCCTGATCGGCGGATTCGAGGCGTTTATGTCTGTCAAGATGATGGATGCACAGCGCGAATCATACCCGTCCTTCCGTATCCCGTTAGCCGCAATTCCAGCAACTATTAGTAACAATGTTCCCTTGACAGAATTTAGTCTAGGCTGCGACACAAGTTTGAATGCCCTTGTAGATGCCTGCGATACAATCAAGCAAAGTGCTAGTGCTAGTCGGAATCGTGTCTTTGTCGTGGAGACGCAAGGTGGTAAGTGTGGCTACATTGCTGCCGCTGGTGCTCTTGCGGCGGGTGCCGTGCTTGTCTACACACCTGAAGAGGGGATCAATCTGCAACAACTGGGAGCTGATGTAGCTTTTCTACGCAAGAGGTTCCAACTTGACGTCAAGGGCAAGTCAGAAGGCCGATTGGTCATTCGTAACGAAAAGGCCTCCGATGTCTACACTACAGATGTCATTACCAAGATCCTAAAGGAAGAAGGACAAAGTCTATTTGACTCGCGCAGCGCCTCCCTAGGCCATACTTTGCAAGGTGGTACGCCCTCTCCTCTCGACCGGACTAGAGCGACACGACTTGCCGCACTTTGTTGCGAGTTCATTGAGAAGCACGCTCTCGACCAAGGCGGTGAAGGCATTCGCTCCAAGACGTATTCTTCTGACACTGCTGCTATCATCACTGTGATTGGAGGCAATGTGGAGCTGGTGAGCGCTGTCAAGATGTCTCAAGGCGCCGATTTCAAAAATCGACGAGGGTTGCACGCTCCATGGAAGTCTTTCAAAGCCCTGGCGGAGCTTATGGGTGGACGAATAGGGCTTTCAGATAACTAGTGTACAAGTGTCATTACAAATGTGATAGAATACAATGAAAGAGATCATGCCCATTAGTCGAAAGGCGCTGACTCGGACATTAAAAGAATCTCAAATGTATCTAATCCATTTCCTTGGATTATTTCTTCTCCTCGTACCATCTTGCCTGACATGAGCTCCTCTTCTTGGTCGGGTAATCGGCACGAGGATGTGTCTGCCTTTCGCTTCGCCAAAAATACATAGACATCATCGTCGTCAATACTATTCTGCACGGTTTTGTTTGCAAAAAAGTGGCTCTTGAGACTGCCGAAGCGGCGCCAAGAGGCATCATGAGATGCCTTTTCTCGACTGTACACTGGACTGAAATCGAACCATGCACCAAACGCTCGCCAGAAAGGCTCTTCTTTTGAGTATGAGCGTATCTTGTATCCAATGATAATTTCTGTTTGCTGTGCCCTGTCAGTAATAAGAACGAGCGTTCGCAGTAATGGAGCTAACAAGTGCGGGAAATACACTAGATCAGAGCAGACGAGATGTGTGGGAATCCACTGGGAGAGAAGCTTGTCCACATGTGTTTGGGAGCCCCATGGGAGCGGTTCCACAAAGATATTTGTTGAAGAAGGTTGTGTTGCTCGTGAGCTCGTCACATTTCTCTCTAGCAGTGGCAATACGTTCTCCAGATCCGTGAGGATCACAATATTTTTTAAATCCTTAGACGGAGCATGGGCCAAGCACTGCGACAGATGGATCCCTACAATGCCCACACCTGCGCCAAGCTCGACTGCCGTTACGGGGCAGGATGTAGATTCGAAAATACTACAAGGGGGATCAAATTGCCACTTGACGAGCTGCGCTGGTACGGTCAAGTATTGTTTTAGCACATAGGCAGCTTCCCTGGACAGGAAAACAAATAAGCGACAGAAAGGTTGTCTGTGACATACGCACCAGATGCGACCCGCAATACCATATTGATCGATATCCTTTGCGGAGTCTTGCGACAAGTTCTCGTCTTGTTCTTGGAATCTAGCAAATGATGGTTGGATGTTCAGTCCTCCTTCTGGGAAATTCGGGTCATACTTTTCGCGCTCCATAACGCGAAGAAGGATGACGTCGAGAAAACTGAGCTCGTGTTAATTTAGGAACAGTGCATGCACTATCCATACATTCTGCCTTCATTCTGATAGGCATGTCTTGGCATCGCGCTATAAGACAAAAATCGATTCGCTTGGCGGATGAGTGTTAGCTGTTCTAGTAGTCTACCCCACTAAGACATCCTCTGCTTATCGTTGTCATTCCTGTTTCTTGGTATATCTCACACCACCCCTGCTTCCTTTCTTTGTCATGTCTTCGATACCGCTCTACATAGCTACCCGCGAAGTATAATTCGACATTGGAGGGCAGCGCTTGGCATCAAGCATCGCTACCCCGTCCAACTTGCTTCTTCTGTCCAGTGATCTCTCTTGCCTAATATGACCACGATCATTCGGAAAATCGTCTCGGGACCTAAGGCACGCTTTGTTGACAAGGAACTCAATGCCGATCTCGATCTCGTGTATGTCACGGATCGTCTCATCATCATGGGATGGCCAGCTTCCAGTGTCGAGGCCTTGTACCGTAATCCGCGAAAAGATGTTCGGCGATTCCTGGATACGAAACACAAGAACAAATATCGAATATACAATCTATGTCCATGTTCGGAGAACTCGTATGATGCGGATGAGTTTTATGGGAATGTTTCTAGGTACCCATTTCCTGATCATCATCCGCCACCATTGAGCCTCATCCCGATGCTCGTAGCAGATATCACAGCGTGGCTTGGACAAGACGCAGAAAACGTAGCCGTTATCCACTGCAAAGCTGGTAAAGGAAGATCCGGAACAATGGCCTGCTGCTATCTATTATCTCTTCCGAATCTGCCTTCGCCACCTCAGGATCCTCGGAATCTGGGGGTCAGTCAAAAGGTCCACAAGGCAGCCCAGAGAGAGAAGAACCGAGCGGCCCAACGTTCGCTATCGCCTGCAGCACCTCGACTACCCGCTCCACCGCATCAGTTGCTGTCCTCGGCAAGCACTTCACAGCTCCCACCAAGTCCACTGACCGAGCAGATGGCTCGTCTTAATGTTCCTGCGGAGCCAAAGGATGCAATGGTAAGACAGGTGCAATCGCATGATAAGCTCGCACCCCCTCCAGGTGATTTGAATGTGCGAGATCCAAGCTCACTGTCTGTCACGCGCGGTACAGGATCCATCACCCCTCTACCAATGAGCGAAGACGAACTTAGAGGGTACTACAACGCAGACAAAATATCGGAGCGATTACAGTCGGTCTTTGAAATGCACTCAGCCCGGAGGTTGAGACATCCTAAGGAGAAAGCCCAGAAAGTTGCTTCCACCCCGGAAAGTATTCCTGGTAACCATGGTGTGAGAAACTCGAAAAGCAAGAGCATGGATGTTCGCAGAGACGAATTCGCTTCGCTGGGCTCTCTGTCTTCGCCTTCCAGACCCACAAAATCCACGAGGATGAGGAGTCTATCGAATGTTTTTGGCCGCAAGTCCTCTGCTCAACTTCGCAAACAATATTGGGACGAGGAAAAATTCCAGGACCAAAATGAATCGAGTTTAGCTTCAAGACGTAACGATCGTCTTCGTTCGCTGGGTGCTGCGCCAGCGGGCAAATCGGTCGGCGACCTCACCTCTGGTAGCAAATATACCCCACGTCCCTCTGCATCAGAGTGGCGTTCCTCATCTTACGGAAGCAATTCCAGAGCTTGTGTGTCGACTCCATATATGAACGTGGACGAACACGACAACCAGGGCAAACTATCCACATCTGTGGCCAACAACAATGGACATCTGCGCATAGACTTCGTAGCCTCACCGAAATTGGATAGTGATGTTTCAACACCGTTGGCACATCCTTACAACGACGACCCATTCTTCGTCCATCCAAAGCCCGTCTCTCACACACCACCAGTCGATGTAACAGACACTAAACGTGCTGCAGACCCGTCGGCAAGCCGTTTTACATTATTGAGTCAGGACATGGGTAGTGACGCAGAAGACTTGGAAGGAGAGGAAGCGAAAGAAAGCTTGCCGCAATGGGCTGTGTCCATCCCCTCGCAACGTCGATTCGTCGGCTATTGGGCTCGTATTCTCGCCAGCCGTGACCCTAGAACGACCATAAATGGAACAACACCGTTGTGCCCCAAACGAACAGTGCGTATTACACGTATCACAGTAGACCGGCAGCTGGCCTCTGGAGGGAAGAAGCGCGACACTGATACCAGTAAGATGCCTGATTCTCTTAGTATACAGTTTGGACGTTATGATCCTAGTTTCGAAGATCGAGTAGTGAAGTGGGAAACTACAGCACGAAGAAGGGCACGTGCCTTTGGGGTTGTAGATCCTTCTGCTCCGACGCCTGACTTTCCAGTTTCAAAAGATAATGGAGATCTCCATGGAGAGAGCGACGAGCTGGTCGAAAAGATACAAAGAGAGAAGGATGAGCAGTGCTGGAATCATGTTGCCAACCAAAACTCTCGCGGACGAGAAGGGTACGAGCAAAAGCTAGCACAGCACGGAAACGAGATGGGCGTCGGTTGCTGGGGCATCAACGTCATTGGAGAGCAAGAGCGCATTCGTAATTTTGCGTGGCAGGGCTCTTTTGACGAGACAGCAGAGGGGAATGAGCGTAAGGGTGAAGCCAGCATTGACTACTTTGCCACAGTGCAAGAGAAGGTCAAATCGAAGATCACGAAGCAGAACCGCAAAGGTCCAGCCGAAAGCAGTGCTGATGTAGCGCAAGACCAGTGGAAAGAATCCAAGAGTATGGATGTACAGCGAAATGGTCGTTCAAGTGTGGATCTATTGCGGTCTTTCGCTTTTGGTGAGGAAGGTGCGGCAAATTCGCCCACCCCTCCGACGATCATCCGACATACTTTTACACCAGGGCAGACGGCAACAACTCAGTATGGTACGCTCGGTCTACCGACATGGGCCAAAAATGCTCTGGAGCGGAATCATCAGCGGCCTGCGAGAGGGCAGCCAGAAGTTCCACAGCGTCGAGAGAGCTTGCTCCCTTTTGAGTCGGACCCATCCAGTCACGATACATCGCCTAATGGGTCTGTTCTATGGCCGCGGACACCTAGAAATGGAGCTGCTGTGCACCAAATGTCTCCCCCCACTTCGGTAGAGAGCTTAGGCTCTGTTGAAGCAGGTTCACACACCGACAATGAAGAGGGCATCGTCATTGATGCTGACCGGGCAGTCATGTTGAAGGTCCTATTGGGTCGATCAGGCGCAAGTCATTCACGCTTGCCTGACATCGCTTCATGTGGATACGTATGGTTTGTTCCTTCCTTTGAGACGCCACCAGCTATGACACCGAATGGCCGAACGCCTCATTACTCAGATCAAGTCGGGCCCCTTCCAGGCCAACATGTGACGTGCACCTTTGGTCCTGGCGAGATCGATTTTCGGAAGGGCAAAAAGCCAGCAAAGCTCCTTGGTGGTGAGGTCCGTCGCATCACAGTCGAATGGGATTGGCTAGAGACGGGCATAGATATGAATGAAGAGCAACACATATGATGAATCATGTATTTCACAATACTCTGACTGTCTATAATAAGAATTATCCCAAGTACCCTTTCTTCAGTGCGATCTCGGCATTCATCACTGATGATGTCGCGGCACCAATCATGACATTGTTCGATAGAACAACAAACTGGGATGCAAATCAGTCAAGCGTGCAAAAGAAGTACACACATACCTTTGCGTCAAACACTGGACACTTTCGCACTCTGCCTACGTGGATGCAAGCGCCGTTCTGGAAGTCCCGATCCAGACGCGGCTGAGGACGGTCCTGTTCCTCATGGACGACAATGGCTTGCTGTGGTGCACTGTGGCACCCGATGCGTTGCGCCTCGCATGTATATTGTTGGAGCACCTGCTTGATCTGCTCGGGTGAAGGCGGTGGTTGCTTCTTGAAAGACACACTGACACATTCCGTATGCCCATCGAGGACAGGGACTCTGTTGCAATGGGCGCTGATACAGACCTCATTCCGAACGAATTGTTTGTTGTTCCCATCCGAAGAAGTTAAATCACCCAACATCTTACTTGCTTCACTTTCGATCTTTTCTTCTTCACTCCCAATGTAAGGAACGACGTTGTCATGGATATCGAAGGACGCAACGCCAGGGTACCCAGCACCGCTCAGCGCTTGTAGCGTAGTGACAATGACCTTGTCTAGAGGTCCAAAGGCATCTTTTAGTGCTTTGAGAGGAGGAATGATCCCTGTCGTACTGCAATTAGCATTCGTGACAATGAAACCTCTGTCCAATTTCAGTGTCTGTCGTTGTGTAGGGATCATGTCGAGGTGTGTTTCATTTGCCAGAGGGACGACCAATGGACAAAGAGGGTCTTGACGGAAATTTTTGGCGTTTGAGAAGACGGGCACATTTGCCGACCGCAGAGCGGGTTCTAAAGATACGGGATGAGTGAATGATGTAGAAGAGAACTGTTTCTACTCACCAATCTCGCCAGCAGGACCGCTGTCCAGCCCACTGAAAACGAGGTCACAATGTTTCAGATTGGCTACTGAGCATTCCACAACCGGCAGATCCCGCACATGCTGAGGAATGGGAACCACCTGTTTCCATCTGCCCTGGACCGCCTTTTCGTATGATTTACCGACACTTGCCGCGGAAGCTCCAAGGACATCGAGAACAAAGTCGGGATGATCCGCCAGAAGGAGAATGAACCTCTGTCCAACTGTTCCTGTTGCGCCTAGAACGCCCACTTTGCGCTTTACCATGCTTTTGCTGTGGGAGTGTGCTCTGAAGGCGAGACGATTCTTCTGAGTCATTTCCCACTCATTACTCACCTGCCAAAAAATATGCACGTTGGGTTATGACATTCACGTGGAGGGCCTCTCAAGTTGTGCGTGCACTGGGCAGCTAGCTCAGTTGTAGTTCCATTCTTGAACGAATCGACAAGAGGAGCATCATGGACAAGGAAACGGTGGAAAATCCTGATGCTTCCAGCCAAAAGGCTGAAGAGTTGACCAAAGAAGAAGGACAACATGACTTGGCGACACCAGAAAGAGGTGATGATCCTTCACCAGAAGCAACAGACTCACTCGTACCATCCACTCTGCCATCAGGCGCTACCACACCCGCATTGCCCACATTACACTTCCCCGAACAGGTCCAAGCGGCATTAGCACAAAAGGTAGAGGCTGCGGATTCATCACGATTGTCTGCCAAAGTAACTGGCTCAGAATCCAAGTCTACCAAGGCATCTAGCGATGACGCCGTCATTATCGGTATAGCTGTTGTGGACTTTAATCATCTTGTTGGTCCACAAGTCGAATACTCCCACCCTGTGGAATTGAGCAATGACGAAGAGCTTTGTGCAACTTTACCGTTCTTAGCGCTTCCTGATGGCAGTCACTTGTCCGATGAAGACTTTTGCTACTTTCATTTGGTTGCGCCTTCGCTTCACAATTCGACTATATTCGGCATCTCATGCAATCGGCAGATTGCTTCAGATAAACTCGCCGTGCGTGGAAAAGAAGTCACAAGAAGTACGGTGCAAAAGGCTGTGGTGGTTCTGGCTCGAGATCCAGTTTTCGGACCGATCAAGGAGAAGCTCGGAATTGTGACGCGAGCATTCTTTGCACAAGGGGATTTTGGCGATGTCGGCATATTAATTGAGTTCCATGCTACACTAGAAGCAGGTCTTCGATCAGCAAGAGGCACTCGTCAAAAGCAAGGGTCTGTGCCTTCTTTGGCCAGTGTGGAAGAGTCTCCAGGAGAAGAGCAAGACGAGTCTAGAACAGCAAGCCAAAATCAGGAAGACGAACAAGAAAGGGAAGCTGTTCTATACATGGGTACCTCGATCCGAGAGCTCATATACAAATTCCGCTTCAAGACTCTGATGCTTTTAAAGCTACTTCTCTTACAACGAAAGGTATGGAACTCCGAATTGTTGGAAGCTTACACTCACATATATATCTCAGATTATGTTCTTTGGATATCCGGTGGAGCGTCTGTGCACTTACCAATATAGTCTTATCTCTCTTGTGCCTGACCTACTACTTCATTTGGAAGACTCGGGATCTCGCACATTAGATAGGCAGACTGCGAAGCGCAAAAGAGCGGACTCTCTCAAAACATCCGATCGCAAGAGCTTGATGCGATTCATGGGCCTTCCTCTACATCTGTTCGGGAAGGACTCGCTATTTCAACCATATCTACCTCTCCAACAATTAGACCAAGCAGCAAGTAGCTCCAGCTATTTAATTGGAACGACGAACAGTATCTTTCACCAGCAGAAAGAGTGTCCGATTGATGTGATTGTAGATGTGGAACACGGCAGTCTTGACTTCGTAGACCCTGCACTACAGTCGCTCGTAAATCTGACGCCGACGGATAGAAAATGGATGGACGAGATTGTACAGGTGGTTCTTGAGACCTGGAATGCAGCTGATCCAAGCCGACCCAGCTCAATGCAATTTACTGGAAGTGATGACTACCTACGAGCCAGATTCGAAGAGTACATTTGTTCTCTGTTATCCAGCATCAAATATGCTGAATACAAGGAATCTCATGGAGCTGGCCAATCATCTATTGTCGCCCCAGATGCTTCAACAACAGATGCCTTCGGTTCTGAGTTTGTCCATTCCTTCCGGCAAACAAGGTGTTTTGACCTTTGGAACCGGACAACGGATAATATGATTTTTGATTTGTTTGAGCACAAGCATCCATGCGAAGGCAAGACATCTACATTGGAAGATGTATCTCTTCGATTAACCAGTGGTATTTATGACTTGCACTTAGACGAGCATTTGGCACCCACTAGGGAAATTCTGGGCAATGCCTTCAATGAGGGGAGTAAAACAGCGTGGAAGTATGCCAACAAATGGGGCGCGGATCTCGCACGGTTTCGAAGGGATCAATTGGCCGCTTATCAGCAAGAAACAGACAAAAGCAAAGACGCACCACCACATTCACCATCTCAAGGCATCCATCATGTCTCATCCAGCGATACTCCTGCATCCACAAACGAAGGCTTTCTCACTCCTGCACAGCAACAAGCTGCTGCAGACATCCAAAAACAAGCTCAAGCAGCGGCGATGCAGGCTGGCGCACAAGTACGTTCAGCCATCGGGAACTTCGGAAGCTTTTTAGCTGCCCGCCAGAAAGCTTGGAACACTCCCTCATCGTCATCGGACGGACAATCATCATAGCATGCGTTTGTAATATTATCTTTCCTGCTAATTTATTCTTGCAATAATAGTACTACACGCTGTTTCGTCGCGCACTGATTCCGCCCCGAGAGCGCTTGTGAACCTCTTGGCGTCCGTCGTCTCCATCGTACAAGGTCGGTAATTTGGCCTCCTTGGCCCATTCATCGAGCGCTTTTGTCGCTGCGCCATATCCAGCAGAATAGATGTCTTGGAAGCGACCAAACTCCATGGTACCGTACGACTCGACAGGCATTCGTAGATAGAGGCATCCAGGTGTACGTTTAGCTTCCTCCAAGGTTTTGACCGACGAGACATATGTTAGACGGCTTTGTATGTCGGTGATGCTTGGTATGTTGCGAGCATCGGACCAAGGATTATATCGATTGAGAACAACCCACCAGCCCGACAGAGTGTCGCCATAAGAACGAGGGGAGGTATCATCAATCGAACCCACATCAACAGCGAATACGTCACGCGCACCCATGGCAAACATGACACTGACCGGAAGGTTATCCACATACCCGCCGTCTACCAGCATATGGCCTTCATCCACAAGTGGCGGAATGAGGCCAGCAAGGGTCATGCTTCCACGTATGTATCGCCAGCTGTATCCACTAGTATGAACCTCCATCCGACTCCAGGTTATATTTGTTGTATTGCAGAAAAACGGTAACCACATATCCTCTATGTGGGTCTCGCCAATAGCCTGTACATATGTCAGATTATTTCCTCTATCGTAGTATAGTGTCTCACCTTGAAAACTCCTCTGTTAAACTCAAAGCCGCTTGTATAACTCACAACAGGATACGTCAGATCCAATACAAAGCGCCATAGGCTGGCTGTACGAGCTGCAAATTTCTTTACACGTCCAAAGGAGCTGACCATTTCAGCTTCCTTAGCATAGAGCCCGCCCACGAGGCTTCCTATGCTTGTTCCCCCAATCATATCGACGGGGATGCCTCGCTCCTCCAATGCTTGCAGAAACCCGACGTGAGCGCACCCTCTAGCGCCGCCACCGCCGAGAACCACACCAATACTTCGACCACACAGACGTCGTGCAAGCCTTGCAAAATCGCTACACTGGTGTGGTCTTCCTGCGATAGCTTGCCCTGTTTTGCTCTTGTAACGCAACAATGAAGTCTCTAATTTCGCTTTCAAATTTCGCAAGGCCTTGACGGCTGCTGGATCATCTAAAGTAGATGCAAATGCTCGGCGTGAATGATGAGAAAGGCCCGGTAATTCTATATGGTGGTGTGCATTAACCCAAGGGCGTGATTTCAACCATTCTCGCGTAGAGCCAGGCGGGACACTTCGCTCGGGATGTAGCAGCACAAGTTCTTTGCGAGCAGTGGTTTTTATGCCTAAAAGTAAACGTTCGTATTCGCCCATGGTAGGGTCATCGCCGAAACCGACCAAAAGAACACAATCCGCTTGACGGATGCACGTCTGTGCCCATGGACTACTGGCGGCTGTGTCGACCACATAGAATACCAAGCGATATTTCTGTTCTTGCTCGGCCAGCCACCCTGCCAATTTGAGCTTACCCATGCGATTGAAAGCATGCCGCCCAAGTACGCCCATAACGCTGCTCTGGTTAAGAAACTCAGTTGGTCCCCCAATTGTGTCTTCAAATGCTTGCTGTAAACGATTGGAGAAGTCTACGATTGGTACCTGTCTGGTCACAGGTACAATGGCGACTGTCTTGAGGTTCTGATTGTTCCTGCCCAAGTCTGGAAGGCCTGGAACGGGCGCTCGCAACATTGGCGAAGCTGTTTGGCCCCGGCGACCAACCTCCTCACGGACGCGTCTCGCAATGATCCGTGACATTTGGATGGTGATGAAAGGGTGCCGAACGGAGAGAGCGTTGAAGAGCGTAATGGGCATCTTCACTAGTTCGGAATCACGAATCGCATGCAGGGTTTTCCTTCGAGGAGACCTTGTAATGACATCTAGCTCTCCTACGCTGTCCCCTTGACCATATTCGTCTAAAACATCGACTCCAGATCCACCTTTGTCTGCAATGGAACGCAAGCGTCCATTGATTACAATGTAGAAACTGTCAGCCTCATCCCCTTCTCGAAAGATTATCTGGCCTGCATTTACTTGTTGCCAGTCTAACGCCGAGTCAATGTGGAGAATCAAGGGTGATAAAAGACTCAATAATCGCTTGCACAACGTCAAATAGACACGAGGTCGTCGTTCCATCATTCGCTCTAGCGCTCGAGACGGCAAGAAGCCCACATAGACATCTGTCTTTGCGCGGACATCAATGTAACTCGAAGACCCGAGTAAGCTAGACAAGTATCCAGCAATGCCACCACGGCCAATGGTATACAAAACTTGGTCGTCATTTTTGTGGGTGTGTAAAAGAGCGGTGTTTTGTAGTCGGCTAGATTGGTCTTTCTTCGCGCGTCTACCGCTGGAAGTCCCATCAAGGGCGTTGCCGACGTCATTGGATGAGGTCGGTTTCATAGTTGTATTTGATGTTGAAGACCCAGAGTCAGCGGTGAAGGCAGTGCGAGGGGATTTTGAATGGAAAACGCCATCTTTCTCGGTAGCAAACTGGTTGTCGCTTTTGCGTGGTGGTACCACAACATCTAAAAATCCGTCAATTACATAGAAGAGTCCAGTATGTGTCTCGCCAGCTTTTGTCAAGAGACTGCCAGCCTCGAAGAAGCGTATTTCTACTTCATTTTCTAGTTCTGACGGATGCGAACCACCAGCCAAGCTACTGCTATGACCTGTCATACTGCTTTCATCGTCATACATGGCGGCATCGAGCATGCTTAATGACCCAAATGCTGATTTGAACACGTTACGCTGCAAATGGTCCTGTGCGTAAAGGTAGGGAGATGTTTGCATGCTCAATATTGGGCTTTGAGGCGCTTGAGCGAGACCGATACTTTTGGCAATGCAATTCATCACCGCGTCTTTGAGATCCAAGCTATTTGAGGAGCCTGCACACCCAAGAAATGATTCACCACCCTCAGACAGCTTCGAACGCTGAGTACTTCCAATTTTTTCATCAATAGAGCCTTCGCTGTCTTTAGCTCGAAAAACGGATGGTTTGTGATCTAGGAAAGAGCCAGACGTTTCTCTATTCATTTCGAATCGGTTGGACACCGAAGATACAGGAGACTTGACCAGGTCTGGGAAGGGAGATCCAGGCCGGCCTGCATCCTCTGTACCCGTCATACTCAATAGATCGCCAGGACCAACAGTTGTGCGGGGCATCGGTGTCCGTACAGGGAGGTCTGAATGCCCCCAAGGTGTTCGTGGAGGACCTTGTTGACTATCGGTCTGCTTTTTGGAGTGATTCAACACAGTGTTTGTGGATACATCAGATACATTTGTATCACGACGACCCTGACGCCAAGAAAAGTAGTCGTCATTTTCCGAAACATCATTTTGCTTCCGTAAGGGCTCAGGAAGAAACCTATGACGCAGTTTTTCTATACCCCCTTGTTCGTAAAACATCGACGGTAAGGGGTAAGACGCGAGATCGTTGATGTGCTTCTCAGTGTGCATCACTTCCTTGGTCAAGCCCAGATACTGATGCGCAGTGTGGAAGGTGACTCGAGATAGACGGGTAAGGATAACTTGAACTATATGAGCTGCTGCGTTCGGATACCTCTTTGTCAATCGCTTGAAAGCGATTGCAGGAATTACAGCGAGTGTAGTGTCCACAGTAGCTCTTCCCACAGTACCTAATTCTTCATTTGGTAATCCGCCATCGTGCACTCCCCGAGCTGACGGCCCATTGCCTGAAAAGCCACTTAATATTGACCCAGGTGTAGTTGGCCTGCCCTCTGTTGCTACAGATGTTGTTCTGTTCCGGAAAGGGGGTGATTGAGAGCCTGCGTGTCCAAGTCTACTACTAAAAGGAGAATGCGTCTGAGTAGGAAAATCGGGGAAGGGCGGATCTCCCTGCGCGGGAGGTAAGAGGTCTGATGGTCCCGGGCTTCGATCATGGGCGTGATCTTCGTCCGCTTGTACAGTGACATCATCGTCTGTCGAAGCTGAGGCTTTAGCTTTCCGTCCTAGAAATGTATCGACGGAAGTGTTACCAAAGTATGATGGATCCACAGCACTTGGTACATTTCGTAAAGATGCTGCATTTAGCTGCAATTGACTGGAACCTGGTCGCATGGCTCCTTGGACTGCAGCTTGTGCTTCGTCACTGTTTGTCTTTGTTCTGCTGTCCCTTCTGTGCATAGACGTTCTGGAAGCATTTCGTGATTCAGGTTTGAGAGGCCCTTCCGATTCGGTAAAAGCGAGCTTGACATCTTCGGTGAAAAGCCTAAGAATGGTAAAAAGACTACTCAAAGTTCCGCCGCTTTCTACCTCATTCAGCAATTGGAACCCAGAGTGCTCCTCTTCTTCCAGATCGTCCACTACATGTCCAGTGTCACCTTGAGAAGGCAGTGGTGCGAATACTTGTACATTACCATCGACGACAATGTAGAAAGAAGAATCGTTATCAAGAGAAATGCTGTCTCCAGCAACCAATCGACGAGTTTGAAGGTGCCTTGCAAGCTCATGAAATACAGGCTTCTCTAGAAAGCCGAAGATTCTGATGGCTTGTAAGAAGTCATCCAGATAGTTGTGGAAACTTCCTCTGTCATTGTCATCGCTACCTCTTGCGACATCTGGATGAAGATTGAAGCCTTCGTCCTTGGTAAGTGGAACCTCACGCAGTCTCTCGTACCGATTGAGATGTCGATACCTAAGCCAGACGAAGCCGGCGACGACGATGGCGATAAACAGGAAGAAAAGCGAAGGGAAGTTCAGTTGAAGGGTGAAAGAGTAATGCAGAATTCTGGAAATGTTACAGGATGAGTAAGTTATTCTGAGGATCACCGAATACGTACTTGTATACCGTTGAAGGTACCGTCACGGAGCTAAAGCGCACAAGTGTAGCCACAAGATGCAAAGTTGCGATGAACACCTGGCGAAACCCTTCGAACAGGGCACCTATGGGATTATGAGGCATCGCCTGACCACCTAGGGACTCTTCTCCGGTGTATGCTACACTCATCTCATACCAGCATGCTAAATCTATGGTCGGAGGATGACTGCGTGGCAGGGAAGGAACCAGTCTCCACACGCCTGCACGTGTGAGGAACTTTTTGTGTGAGAATTTCTCGTGTCTCCTCTCGTAACCATTCGTCTACGAAGTAGTGGCAGTCGGGATCGAAATTTCAACCGGCTGCCGTGACAAAGGTGCGATCATGAGGAATCTTCGTATCGATGCATTCTTTCAGCCACGCTTAGAACTTCAAAGTACTCCAAAAGATATCGCGACAACGCATATTAGTGCAGTTGCCGTGGATCCTTCTGATGACTCCATCTATACAACAACCACGTCACCCTCGAATACTTCCTCATCTTTGGTCGATATCGACTTGTGGAAGATAACGCCACACCAAAAGCACTGCTCTTCCTTCTCGGCTCCCATTATCAGAAATGATAACTTTACAGCGGATGACCAAGTCATTGCCTTGGATATACTTGCAGATGGCGGCAGTTTCGTTCAGAATGATGCTGCAGTCTGTATTGTAACAGCGGGAGGCGACATTGCACTTGTACCAATTACCGATAATGCTCCTGGTACCCGTTGGAACGACAATAGCAACGACGAGCCTATCCTTCCGGAGATTGTAGGCTCTGTTGAACAAGGTATTATGTCTGCAGCATGGAGTCCAGATCAAGAACTTCTCGTCCTTGTTACGGCACCCACTCCACCGGAACTAACGGACGATCAAATTGCAAAAGGTCCATCTCTTCTCATCATGACTAGGGAATTCGAGGTCTTGTCTGAATCCACCTTACAAACGGATGATTTTGGTGAAGAGCGTCCCATTGCGCTTGGGTGGGGATCGAAAGCGACTCAATTCCATGGATCTGAAGGCAAGCAAGCAGCTGCAGCGGCTGCACTTTCCACAAATACTTCTGACATGTCCGGCGTATCACCAAGAGGAGTACCCAATGCAGATGACGACGATCGCCCTCGGATCAGTTGGAGAGGTGATTCGAGCATTTTTCTCGTCAGTGCAATTGAGCCATACGCATCGTCAAAACATCGCCTAATTCGAACTTTCGGAAAGAACGGTAACTTGCTGGCAACCTCTGATCCAACAGTGCAAGGCATCTCTCACACTCTCGCGTGCAAGCCTTCCGGCATATTGTGGGCGACTACGCAACGCACTACGAATGAACAACGAGTAGCCTTTTTCGAAAGGAACGGACTACCAAAGGGCCACTTTGTTCTGGAGAATGCTAGTGAGACTGTCCACGAGCTAGCCTGGAACAGTGACGGAACTCTATTGTGTGTGTGGACATCGCTCAAGGTGCAAGTTTGGAGCATGGGTAACTATCATTGGTACTTGAAGCAGCAGTTCCCCATTCATGATGCAATATCGGCAATAGCATGGCATACAGAAAAACCAGACTATCTCTATATTGCTACTGCAACAGGTGTCGCAGCTCGACAATTCACATGGACGACAAGTGTCTCGCCAGGTCGAGCACCGAACGATGCCGCATGTGCCGCCGTAGTGGACGGATTCCGTATACTTCTCACTCCTCTGCGATTGCAAAATATCCCTCCACCAATGTCTAGCCTCGCACTGACGATTCCTGATAATGCTGTCCCTGTAAGTGTTGCGTGGGCAGATGCATCGTCCAAAGAAAAAAGTGCCAGTCTCCTTTTTGCACTGCTTGAGAACGGAAATGTACATTCGTGGATATTCGAATGGGGCGACATGTCCATCAAGGGCTCAAGATCAGATGCGTCACTGGCATGGATGAATCCACGCTTACTTTGCACATTCGAATTCGATCTCACCGCAAGACAAGTCATTGCAACTGCTGTTCGAAAAGGCGATAGTGTGAAGATTGCTGTCGGAATCATTGCCTCGAAAGGGTTTGAATCACTCAAGTTAGCGACAAGGAAGGTGAATCTTCACAATGCATCCACAAGCTACCTTAGATTTGAATCTCTTTCTCTTGGACGTGCGGCACGACGTATTCTTACGGCAGACTCTTTTCCTCCATTGGATGATCAACTCAACTCGATATATGTTCATGAGGATCGTCTCTTCAGCAATGCTGGCGGCGAAAGGATCGATGTGCCTGCCATGTATAGCAGTGCTCACCTAATGCGAGCTGACGATGGCTCTCGTCGGATCATTGGAATGACTAGTAATGGACGTCTGTATTGTGATAAGGAGGAGATTGCCAGAGACGCCTCATCGTTCACTTTTACAGATTCCCACCTTATCTGGACAAACGTTGCCCATGAAGCTTGCTTCCTACCTTCTACGTCGCTGGAATCTCCTGAAGAGATTGACAAAACGCCTTTGTCTCGTCGTGTAGAGCGAGGTTCGCGCATCGTGACAGCCGTTCCTAGCAACATGAGCCTCATTCTCCAGATGCCCCGTGGAAATTTGGAAACCATTACGCCTCGTCCATTGGTACTAGAGATTGTCAAGCAAAGTCTCGATACACAACGGTATGGAAAGGCATTTCGCATCTGTCGCTTGCATCGATTGGATATGAACATTCTCATCGATCATAACGAGCAGCAACTTCACAAAGATGTTGGAATTTTTGTGCAGCAAGTGCAGCAAAGTGATCACCTCAACTTGTTTTTGAGCAGCTTGAACCCGGAACACGTTCCCCGGAAAGGACGTGTTATCGGAGTAAAGGAGGTGCTAACACCTGAAATCGAGTCCAAACGAGCACGTATTAATGCACTGTGCGACGCTATGCGTGCCGTACTGGAAACATATCCGGACCAAAAGGACTACATAAACACAATTCTTACAACACACGTCCGCAAATCCCCTCCTGATTTTGAGGCAGCTCTAGAGCTTCTGCAAAACTTGAAAGAAAAAGATGCATCACAGGCCGATGAGGCCTGTAGATACGTCATATTTCTCACCGATGCAGACAAGTTGTTCAATGCAGCTTTGGGGATGTATGACTTCACCCTACCGCTGCTTGTCGCTCACCACACGCCAAGCAAAGATCCGCGTGAGTATCTCCCCTTCCTACGGGAGCTTCGCGAAGTAAAGCCTTTAGAGTTACAGCGCTTCCGCATTGACGAGACACTCGAACGATGGGATCGGGCATTCTCATGGCTTGTCAAAGCAGGTGACGAGCAATTTCCATTAGCTCTAGAATTCCTGGAAAAGCACCAACTTTACTCGCAAGCGTTGCGGGAATTTGCTTCCGACCCAGTAAAACTACGGTCTGTCCAAGAGTTATATGGAGACTGGCTCATGGAGCAACGTAGATTCAAAGAGGCTAGTGTTCTTTATAGTCAGTGCAAACAGGTACGAAAAGCTATGGATGCCGATGTCAAAGCAGGTGCATGGCGCGAAGCTCTCGCGACAGCAAGCGAGCTTGACATGGATGATACTGAAATGAAGCATTTAACACGTCGTATTGCCTCTAGTCTGACGAGCTACGGGCGTTTCACTGAGGCTGCCACGATAGCTCTAGATTACCTATCTGATATTGACGAAGGTGTATCACTTCTTTGCAAAGACCTTGAATTTGGGGAGGCAAAGCGGAGAGCTGCACGCTTTGGCCGTCAAGATTTGATGTTGTCAAGCATCCGACCGCATCTTCTAGAAGCCGCCGATCACCTGCTTGAAGAATTTTCTGATATGATCAACCAAGGGAAAAAATCCTTTAGCCGCTTACAGGAGCTACGTGTTCGTAGACTTGAACATCCTGATGGCTATTATCCTGATGTGGGCGGTGAGGACGATATTGGCGATGGGGCCAGTGTTGCATTCACGACATTCACCCGCTTTACCCGCTACTCGGCCTTTACCGCCAATGCAGCTCGCCGTGCAGGGAATAAGGACAAAGGTCCTGAGAGCACTATGTCTCAGTTTACACTTGCGTCTAAGAAACAACAAACCCAAACTGCGAAGTCAGCAAAGCGAGAGATGCGCAAGCAGCAAACAGGAAGGAAAGGAAGTATCTATGAAGAAGATTACCTGTATGACTCATTGCGGAAACTCCTCAGTACCCGACTCGAGAAGGCTCAGCGGGAAGCCGGTACAATTTTGCTGCAATTAGTCCGCTTCGGAGATGATGATCATCTTACTGATACGAATAGAAGCTATCATTACGATGACGAAGACAACGAGGATGACTTTGGGCAATCGTGTATTCAACGCGCCTACGCGATCACCAATACCCTCACAGCATTCGAGAAAGAAATGATCGCGAGCCACGAAGAGGCATGGCAAGCTTCCCTCGACGACGAGAACAAGTTGGAAGAGGAGCGGATTCGCGCTATTCAGGAAGGATTCTCTTTGGGACTTTCGTGGACACAATTACAAGCCAATGGTCTTTTTGCCCCTCCCCTGCGTCGGGAGCGCATACCTATCTCAGAGATTGCGTGGAGGCAGCCAGCATTGTTACCTGATTCTTCTACATAGCATAGATATTTCTCAGATAATCAACCTTACACACCAATGCCCTCCCATTCCCAACTTTCAGGGATGTGTATAATATGATGACCTAAATGTTGCTGCTCTAAATCGGCAGATTGTGCTAGAACGAGTTCGAAGTCGCCCTGCTCTACACGCCAACGACGATGAGTTTCGTCCCAGAAGCTGAATGTTTCTTGATAAAGAGCGATTTTCTCTGTTGTACTTTGTCCGGCCTTGGTACGAAGAGTTGCGAATCCGGCAAGCTACAGGCATGATTAAATGGTGAAAACGAAGCGACTTATAAACTCACTTTTTGGACTGGCTCATATTCTGATTTGACTCGATTTTTTCTACGAACATAGAGCTGAGCTACATCCTTGCCCGATCTGTCACCAAGGTTGGTGGATTTAATTGACACGATAAGTGGGGAAGTATGACCATGCAAGAAAGCATCTAAACCTTCTACTGCGACGAGCTCGGTCTTGAAGGAAGTGTATCCTCCAATTCCTTGACCAAAGTAATAATTAGGACGGTGTGCATCTTGGGTGGTATTATAGTATTTGTATCCCAGCAGCCTCCCTTCAGAATAAGTGACATGTGGGCCACCATCACCGGCGACCCCTGGGAAATTAGCGGGGTCTCGACCAGAAGGATGGTCCTCTATGCGAGCAGCTTAGGCAGAACCATTATCAGCGGGATCATCGCTTTCGACATAAAAGTTACTTACGCCACGTACTAGCTAAGCGACCGCTGGCAGGAGCTTCGCCTCGGGATAGGAGAATATCTACTAGAGACTCAGCACCTTCTTGTCCACCGTACCATACTTGCACGAAACCGGCAAGTTGTTGAAGCCATGGCGTCTCAATAGGGCTGCCAGTGATATTAAGAAGAACGGACCTGGGCTGGACTTTAGAAACAGCTGTTATCAATTGATCCTGTTTACGAGGAAGGTGCATAGTGGAGCGATCGAAACCTTCCGATTCCCAATCTTTTCCAAGCGCAGAAAGGATAAGAGCAATATCTGCTGACTTTGCAAGCTCCGCAGCGTTGCTGATCTCTTGATCTTCATCTTTCTCCAATTCAAATCCAACCTGGAATCCCCCCGCCAATGTGTGTTTAATTGTATCGTCGAGCTGCAGTGGTACGTAGTCGATTTCTAAAACAACTCTCTCATCTTGAGACATTGGCAAATGATATTCCCCCCATACGCGAGCTGGATTCAAGAAATACTCAAATAAGTCCTGCTCCCCGGTGTAGTCCCAAGTAACTGGAGAATGATTCTCAGGAGTGGATGAGGCTTTCACAGTAAGGTTCCCAAGAGCAATCAAGCCGAATCGATGATGACCCGGTATTGAGCAACGATCTAGTTCCACCTTCGCATGTGCCCACCAATTATTGGCCTGCAGACCGTCGGGCCTTGGATGCCAAGTAGACATATTTGCGCCCTCGATCGTTTGAGTTCCGATCAACTCACCCTGGCCAGGAGAACGGCCACTGTAATATGTGACGTACGTGGAAGCGGCCAAACCGGGAAGGAAATTGTGAATGTCACAACCTCGATGATGTTCAATTGTCACACCCGTCTCGTGCAGGGCATCCCTAAGCGTTTTGAGCGGCTGTAAGACCTTCTGCGGAGTCAGATTGGCGCTTCCTCCACCACTCTGAACAGCGTCGACCCAAGGTGAGCCGATACAAGCGATCTTAAGTCCTTTTCGCGGAACAATTGGCAGAACTTTTTCTTTGTTCTTCAGCAACACAGCACCTTCTGCACCAATTTGTCGGATGGTGGGTCCGACTGCATTCACGTCGACGCTCTTCTCGCGTTCCATTTCGGGGTTCTCTGTGTATCCAAGAGGACCAACATCGTGGATAAGTTTCAGGACGTTTTTGGCACACCGATCAATGGCATCTCGCGTATCTTGCTTATCTACGTCTACCTTTGAGAGAAGATCGGGCATTTTTCGATGAAGCGCTGGTCCAGGCATTTCTAGATCGGTCACCTGCAGGCCGGGTGCGTGAAGAGCAAACCAATCGGACATGACGAGGCCGCCGAACCCCCATTCTTTTCGTAGTATCTCATTGATCGTCCACTCGTTCTCGCTTGCAGAGATTCCATTGATTCGGTTGCTAGGAAACGATGAGCCAAACAAAGACCATCTCGATGTGTACTTACTAGGCGGTCATTACACAAGCAGGCTGTCCTCGATAAGCTTGATGCCCTTGCCTCACAAGGCCAGCCATGATCTCTCGAAAGGGCTCGAGGTATACTTCTCGAAGTGCTTCCTGAGATACATTGCTGCTGGAGTGACGGCGATCCGTCTCGGCCTCATTGCCCACAAAATGCTTCATAGTCGCAGCCATGCCTGGAACGCTATTTTGGCAGCCAGCTACCCAGCCACACCCAAGGCGCCCAGTCAAGTGAGGGTCTTCGCTGTAGCTTTCGAAGTAGCGTCCAGCCCTGGGATCACGCTGCATGTTGATTGTTGGACCAAGAACGACATGGCATAGCTTTTCATGAGCGTCCAAGCCAATGAAATGACCCATATCCTTGGCGAGGGCAACATCCCAAGTGGACCCTAAACACGATGGCGAAGGGAACAGCGTAGACGGAGTCGAGTTCTGTTGCAAAGGTTGAGGTTACTATGAATAAGAAGGCAGCGTACTACTTACGTTGAAATCACCCCCTCCTCGTGCACCAGCCGGGCCGTCTGTTGTCTTGATATACGGGACATTTTTCTTCGGTAGAGGCACCGTTCGCCAAATATCACTGCCCGCACTGAGTGCAATTTTCTCTTCAAGTGAAAGATCGTTGAGCTTTGCTTGAGACCAGTGCTCCACGCTCGTCGGCATTCTTCTGGAGCTCGTCCTACGCGTAGTTGTGCGTGGAGGTTACAAAGAAACACATCAATGTGTCTCCGGCCTCCGGCCTGAACGCTACGCACAACAAAGCTCCTCGCACAAACCAGGTGGGTGTTTCACAGAAGAGTATGAAGAATAAATAATATCCGATGTAGTACAAAAGAGTGTGTGTAGTCCAAATACACGAAGAGTGAGCCCAAGCAATATGAAGAGGAAATAGTGTCCATGTCATTCACAGCCCAGAGAATCGTAATGTGTCATGAAGAAGTCAAAGGGAAATAAAGTCCAGTTTACGGGTGATTACGGTGGGCATGTGGGTCACTGGTCTACATGAAAGAGCTGTTTAATCATCCTTGATCCAGACGACCCTGCCGCTGCCGGTAATTGAGGTGCACGAGGCTCGACTTGCAGAGACCGTTGGTACATCGTATCTTCGTCCAAGATGGGCGAATCCAGGATGAGGCGGGAAACGTGGGGGTTGGGCTGTAGGGGCATCTGGTACGCTTGGCATTGAATAATGGCCGCGACAGCATCGTACATGAGACTGAATTTGCGCCAGTGAATCATACCGTCGGATGCTCTCTTGGAAGAGTTTCCGTCAGAAGTACTGAGGATATCCTGCAAATGAACACCCAGATAGGGAATGCGCCGCCCTTCCACATCCGAGTTTTCCAACGCCAATCGATAGGCTGCAAAACTGCGATCGCTGCACATCAGGCGCGAAAGGCTTAAGTACATTTTGTACACCCGCTTGCCTTTGATCAGGTCGAATGTTTGTTTCAAACGATGGATGGCTGAGTTTCCAAGGGCTGCAATAATGATGTTCAATGTATTGTAGTTGTTGATTCTACGCAGAATGCTCGCCACTCCGATGAATTTTTCCAGCATGCGAGCTCTTTGTTTTGCCTTGGAGTGAACGACGACTAGCGAGCATATCCAATCGGACAAATAGTTGAAGTGTGCAATGCTTCGGGCCACAGGCGAATCGGGAGCGCGAAGGTCTCGGGAGACGAGGATATGTCGAAGTAGATCTCGTGGGCCAATGTTCGAAAATAGGTCCCATTCGATTCGAGTGAGCTCGTGGGCAATCATCTCCTCGCTCAGTTCCAGGATGGCTGCTGCTGTGTTGCGCAGAACGGTCTTGCGTTCATTCGGTGTCAGAACAGAGTTTGGTACAATTGGAATCGTGTGAGGCGCTCCAGAAGAGGTAGCTGAATTGGCCATGCCCGTGCTCGTTTGGTGTCCAGAGCTCCCACTAGCATGGCTATGCTGGCCGTCGCTGGAATGCGTTACATCTGATGCGCTTCTATGACGATTTTTGAGCATGACAGGAGGCGTGTCCTGAGCCGACGATGAGTTTGAAGCTGGTCGGTCGTAAGGAAAGCCAGGTTTGACGGGAGGGACATCGGCAGCGACAGAATTTGGTTTATCATTATCTTGATTCTTGCTCCAAGCTGCATCTAGGTCTGTTGCTCCCTTTACTATATCCAGCAACGGTCTCATTGGTGCGGCAACGTGCATGGTGGAGGGATGGCTGATAATGCGCTCAAAGAAGTCACAGAGCAAGGCGTGCGTTTCAGGACTGGACAAGTCACCGGGATATTCGTACATCCAATCGCCCAGCATCGTTGTCAGCTTCATCAGCGAATACCTTATCATGACCCCGTCCGACTTCTCCCCTCGCGCCAATGCATCGAAGCGCGAAATAATCTGGCGAAGTAAATCAATCGGCTGAGCGAAGCCCCGATAAAATGTCATAAACATGAGTAGAAAGCGTTCGTCATTTCCTGAGACTGCTGCAAAGAACAGCTTGTCCCATAGCTCTTCAATACTGACATACCCCCCGGCACTTTTTGCACTTTGGAGACCGAGTTTGGCTCGGTTGATGCTTTGCTGCAAAGCTTCTTCTTCACTTGCACCATCCACACTCCCCACAGTGACATCAGATAGCTTGCGATCTGTGTTTCGTCGCCGTGATGAGACAACCGATGTCTTCGACTGTCGGTCGTCAAGGATATCAGGAGCAATGTTTTCTTGAGTGACTGCTAAATCTTCGAGGGGCACTCCGCCCTGATCATGGTGCACAGCACGGCTTTTTGCGACTTCCTTGACAAGGTAACTGAAACAATCGCGCATTCGCTTCTTCCCCTCCTCACTTTGAACGCTGCATTCAGCAAGACCAACGTTGTAAACGGACGCCATATCGCTCGCGTAATACGGGTCTACCGCTTTTGGATGCAGCTCAGATTTGCAAGCTAGCATAACGGTACACAGGTGATTTAAAGCGAAGTTCTCCAATAGCTCCGACATGCCTCGGAATGACGCTATCTCGGAGGCATCGTAACACAAGATAGCCGCGTCAATGTGGGGTAAGAACTTTGGCCAAGCAAAGCGCTTCGAAGGGCCGTTGAGAAGCACAGAAGCGCCCATTTCCAATACCTCGATGGTTCGTTGCTCATGGTCAACGATGCAGACGGTGGAATGCGACGTGATATTGTCAGCCAACCTTTGTGGCTTGGAAAGTCCGAATTGGCGTAAGCCCTTTTTAATCACTGTCGACTTTCCGGCGCCTTGGTGTCCCACTACAGCAATCACGAAGCTTGCCTGGGATCGGGTTCTTTGTTGTACTTGCTGAAGGAGACCGGAAGAACCGCCATTCGAGCTTCGAATATGATCTTGTTTCCTTTCCACGACAGAAGACGCAGAGCTAGCTGCGCTGCTAGAATTCGTTATAGGAACGGACGGTGCCCCTTCTGCTAGGATGGACGAGCCAAACATGGCGTTCGTTAGGGACGAGCGCTTTAGGCTGCTGGCACTAGACGAGGTGATGTTGGGGCTCATGTCTCTTGACTTTTGTGCATCTACACTGGCATCTAGGCGGGCATATTCCTCACCCATTGCCTCGCGCTGTTCCTTGGACATCTTATCATCCACCAGCGATCTGGGCCGAATTCGAAAACGAGCGTCTGACGTACTATGTGAAAGTGAGCCTAGTGTCGAACCCCGCGGTCGGCCACGAATGGTACCGGTTGGGCCAAGTTGTTGTAACTCAGACGGGACGATCTCCGTAGAGGACCAATCTGGTTGCGCACTTGATGGCGCTGCTGGCAAAGGTGATGACGGCGTAGGCTTCGGGGGTGGAATGACGTTTCGCTTTGGATATGCATCGGACTCATTTATGCCAAGAAGGGTAGCAGATGAATCTTGATGCTGAAGATGTTGGGTGCTCGCTTTGGATTCAGCGTCCTGTCGGAGAGTAGCGGAAGAGGCTGTCGGTTTGGACGCCATGAGCAACCAACTTGCGTCCTGACTTGAGTTGTCTCCTTCAAGCGAGATCCGTCGATCACCCGAAGAAGAGGGAGAAGATCCAATGGCGTCAAAGAAACTGTCCGATCCAGTATCGGCACTTGAACCTCCCGAAAGCGTCCGCGGCAATCTGCGATTAGGATCCTCCAAATTGCTTGCAAGCTCATCGTTGCTATCGGGAGAAGGAATCTTCACGTCTCCATCCGACATCTGTGTAGATACAGCCCTTTGACGCTTTCGTAGCAATCGTCTCTTATACTTTAGAAGAACACGTTTGCGTCTTCGAACTTTCTCCTCTTCATCGCCGTCGCTCCAATCCTGCCCATCATAGGCAATGCCCATTGATTCCTCGTCGTCATCATCCAGTGCATCTAGCATATTACTCTGAGCCCATTCTCCTGAGCTATGGAGAGGAGAGTTGCCATTCTGCGAGGAAGAGGGCGAAGTACTACTTGTTTCGTACGGGAGAGTGAGGGTAGCGGCCAAGCGCTCTGTCACGGAACCTGGATCGTCCCCGTCTTCATTCACCTCGCGCTGCTTTCCTAGACGTCGTTCCTGCCTCTCGTCCAAATTTGTTAGGATGGGAGCCGACATGACAGAAAGCGTGAGGCACTCCTATGACGTAAGAGAAAAGAGCAATGCCGAGTAAGCTAGACTGCACAAAGAAGGGCACCGGAGTTGCAATGCATGCAAGCCACACCGCTCTCCTCAGATACTCACTAGACAGATATGCAATAGATCAGGTCGAGAGAGGCAGAAGATCCATTTCCATCGGATGCGCTTTCCGAAGGGTATATGTAACTTCTCGCTTGATGTAGCACTTGCAGGGCGAGACAAGTAATCGAGAGGGCTAAAGTTGGCGTTAAGCCCTTGTTATGCTTGGCGTTCTTCGCAAGACGAATGGAAGGCGTTAAAATGTGATGCGAATTGATGGGGATCTTGGAGAAAAAGATGGTTAGTGTGACACGTCAAACACTTCCGAGCATCGCACCTAGATCGATTGATGCAGGCCGAAGACGACGGATTGCCGAATCAACCAATGACACGCTTGACGTGTATTCCTGAGACGCGCTCGCACAAGGCAACTGACGTTTGAGCAAGCGCTTGTAAGGAGAGCGCGTACGTCAATAAACACATCTGGGCGCAAGCAAGTCGAATAAAAAGTCTCATTCTTCTAGCATCTCGTCTAATCCCCCTTCTGCAAGCTTTTCCTTTTCAAATGTCGCCAGATTGCAGACTAAGTGGGCCCGAGTCTTTGCGCTCAATTCACACAGTTCGGACACCCAATCGCCCTGCGCCAGTGTCATTGCTTTACTGCACACACGCTAAAGCTAATAGTGAAGCAAGGCACTGCAGCCGGGTCGGGGACACCGTGCATCGGAAGTTCTGAGCGGAGGACCGGCTGATAGGTTAATACGGCGCACAATGGGGACCCAGGTGATTCTGGTGCTCTTCTAAGTATCTTCACAAGGGCTGCAAAGGTAGCACAATTATGAACAGGGGGCTCTCAAACAAGAGAAGCAGTGGATAAATGCAGCGTATTCTTACAGAGATAGATATGTGGTAGTGATAGATGGATGCGGCGATTTTTGTTCTTGAATCTTTGGCTTCATCACCGCTGTCCTAGGAGTAGAAAAGGGCATGTTCAAAGACGACAGAACAATGAGGGCTACCATGTGGTTTGCCGTTTACATTCGAATCCCATAGATGCACGTTTCGCCGCTTTCGAAGTCACAACACTAAATAGGAAATCCCATGCACCGTTGTCTTGACGTGAATATCACAGACACTCATACGGAAACGTGCCAGCATGGATTTTAAGAAAATGTGGCAACCTAGCTTTTGTCCATTTGTTCACACCTGCATGCTTGATGCTATCATTGGGAGCCTATTTCGTAATTTTACTATTTCGTGGAGTTAACTCGTTTCAACTCTGGAAATGAGAGTCGCTGGTACGGGCCGTGGCCTGCATTATCTGGGCAAGTGTTTTCTCCAGCACAAGGATACATTGTTCGCCCTCAAATGATGATCACCACGGGCAAGCGAGACAAAATGCACGAACTCTGCTATGAGATGAAATACTGTATAGTTGAAATACTGTATAGTTGAAATACACAATTTACTATCACACTATGTGATATGACGGTGCTGATGACGTAGAGGGTGTGTGATTGTGTCTCGCAGCGTATCTCGCTTTAAATCTTCACGAAGGTTGTCTCAATCAATCAGAGAGCTGTTGATATTATCAATAATCATGGATGCAATTATGACAGCTCTCCTGACGCTCTACTGCATTGCGCTGAAGAGATGTGTGTAGCACGGACCACAAATTGTCTTGCGTCGATACCCTTCGCGCTGAATCATCAGTGTGTGCTTCATTCTCCGGTGACCATGAATTCCAGCAGTGGGATTGCTTTGAAGACATTCGAGCTCTCAAATGACTTTGTCGAGCTGGATCCTGCTACAGATACCATTTTCGCCTATGATGAAGCAGAGCAGGCGCGCATCCGTAACGAAGCTCCTTGGAAGAAAGAGTGAGTCGCAGAGCATTGAAATTATAATACGTCTCATGCTTCACCACACCAGTCCAAATTTCTTTCAGAGAGTAAGAATATCGTCAGCAGCATTGATCAAGATGATGATACATACTCGCGCAGGAGGCATCTATGAAGTCATGGGAACAATGACAGGGAAAGTGGATGTGGAGAGTCGAACAATCTACATCATGGATGCGTATGCTCTTCCCGTAGAAGGAACAGAAACCCGCGTGAATGCAGGCGACGAGGCATACGAATTCATGGTGGAATGGCAAGAGAGTAGCAAGAAGGTAAACGTGCTATTTAGTCTAGCGGCTCTTTCTTACCCTTTTTTTGTAGGTCGGGCGCTTAGAGAATGCAATTGGCTGGTATCACTCCCATCCAGGCTATGGTTGCTGGCTCAGTGGGATTGACGTGAATACGCAAATGACTAACCAGCAGTATCAAGATCCGTTTGTGGCCGTAGTTGTAGGTAGACCTTTCATAGTTCTTGACCGGCTTACCAGGTGTTTCCTAGATCGACCCGAATCGAACTATTTCTGCTGGCCGTGTTGACATTGGAGCATTTCGCACCTATCCTCCAGACTACAAGCCCCCGGAATCTAGTCCTTCCGAGTATCAGTCGATTCCGTTGAACAAGATAGAGGACTTTGGTGTGCACGCCGAAAGGTATTATCCATTGAAAGTGGAACATTTCAAATCTACATTGGATACGCAGCTTCTGGATATGCTATGGAACAAGTATTGGGTCAGCACACTTGCACAATCGCCTGTGATAGTCAACAGAAGTTACACAGTTGGGCAACTGGAAGATCTGGGGGAGAAAATGAAGAGAAGCGAGGCGAGTATTGCGCGGAAAGGACATGCTCTTCCCTCTGCGTCTTCCATGCCAGGAGGTAACAACGAAGGGGGAGGTAAAGACGCTTCTGAAGCGAAAGAAGCAAGAGCACGTAATCTCATGACAGCCATCAAGAAGCGTGAAGGCGAGTCCCCTCTTTTCAATGTCGCCAGTGATGGGTGCGTTTGACTTTGTGTCTACTGAGATCTGCTGATGTCCGAGTATTGCAGGAAAAAGATTTGTCTCGAGGCACACAATGGCCTTGTAAACCAAGTTCTTAAAGATGCCCTATTTAATCGTTCGGCAACGAAAGCACCTTTTCCACCAGCGCTGTGAATGCTGTATATTGTAAACATTTTCTCAGCACAATGTATTCTTTTGATATCAAGTTTGTGGACGTTATTTCGATCTCACTTTTGCATACCTACGAGCAGAAGATTTGCTTTTCATTTTATCAAAGCCAATGCTGCACCTACTCTGCTTCTAGATACTGCGTCGATAGTCCCCGAAAAAGATAAGGGCCTCCTAGATTTCATCTAGACTCATCTTCAAGATTTGTCCCTAAATGGCTGTAAACTCCACTTTACTGAACTGAGCATCCGGAAGCTTCTGTGAAACACATTTGTTAACTCTATAGATTGTATATTCCGTATTGCAGCGCACGCACAAGTCTCAATCTCACTTCCATTGAGAAAATAATATCACAAAGAAAGTATGAAATGGCGGATTATGCGCAAACCCATCAGGCTTTAGGAGAGTCGACTCAAAACCAAAGAAAAAGGTATCTCTCTCTGGGAAATGTCATGATGAAGCTGTATACTTATGAATCTGTTGAAGCTTTGGCACCGCCTTGCGACGTTATGCTGTTACAAAGGCACCGATGTGATATAAAATCGAGATGAACGATGTCTTAATGTTCGCGTGGCTTGAATCTTACTCATCGGGATTCAACAATGATCGTGTACACGTGAAATGATCATCTCGTGTGTGGATGGTTCAAGTCTCTCGGGGATTAAAGGACTAAGAAGTAGTATTACAGAGACCGTTCCTGTCTTTTGGTTTGAGTCGAAACATACACCTCATTTAATTCATAATTGAAAAGGATTATTTCTTACATGTGGGTTGCTTTCTTGATTGATCGCTACTGAAATAATTGAACACAATTCCTGTGCACCTGAGGTCACTACCTCCTTTGTGCTAAGTAAGACTAGATCGTATTAAAGAGAAAGAAATCTATGTACATGGTTGAGTGCTTATAAACCTTTCACTTTATGTGATAGGTTCTTATTGACGCCCCGCATGGCGTGTGGCGCTGTTGCGGTGCACGGTGTTGAGTCAAACTATCTGACTCTGAACCAACACGGAGATTGTCATTCTCAATTGAAATAGTATAATAAGTTTATAATTTATGCACATTATATTGGCACAGATTAGTTATCTTTGGTCATTTATATATTCATATATTCAAGACTGTGGTAATATGCATGTGATGTTTTCATTCCTTTCACCTTGTGTGACTTTGGCTAAGCCTAGTCATGTGAACTCTCATGTAGATCTGAAGGACACCTTCTAAATGGCGATGCGCCCACACGAAAAGATTTGAAACCGACTTTCCATACAAAATATTTTTTTTTGTGCTGCGGGCTGTGATCCAATCATTATCTAATATACTAATTAGTGGTCAAACAAAGAACGCCATTCTGTCTCTGATCTCATCAACTTCGCAAAAATCTGCAAGATTACCCAATGCCAAGCGATTCGCTTCCCGCGAAGATGAGCCCGTGAGGGTATTTCGCTAGCGCGCCGTGATAGGTTCGTTATTCCTGATGTCAGTCGAACCATCGACAACCAAATGTTGCTGAAAGCTCCCCACCTCTAACATGGCCACATATAAACCTCAAGCGCCGGCTGTAGAGAATCCTATCCCTGGGGATGGCGAAACTAGTATTAACATTTACGGATATGTCCCGTCTCTCAGAGTGGGAGTAGTTACCGTGGCGCTTTTTGGAGTGTTCGGCTTGTGTCACTTACTGTACATTATTGTTTATCGGAAGAAGTCCATGGCTGCTCGTATCAACACATTTGAGATCTTAGTCGTGATAGGATGTGCTTTCGAGATTGTGGGATACAGCTTTAGAATTATCAGTCACGCAAATCCGTTTCTGCTTAATGCCTTCATTGTTCAGTATTTTATGATTGTCGTGGTGAGTGCAATAATTCACCTAAGGAAAACAATCAACATTATGGTGTAGGCACCCGTATTCTTTTCAGCAGCACTATACTACTCTTTTTCCTTATTTGTTGGGCAAAAGAATGGAGAAAGAGCTCTTTTGCTGCCCATCTCTGGCCGAACACTATTTATCAGTACGTGTTCTAAAATAACACTCGTCAGACTCAAATTTCGTAGCATTCGCTGTAGCAGATACATTGACAATAACCACACAGATCGCTGGGGCTGCATTGGTGGGAGTCAGCCAGTCAGCCCTGAGCGATAGTCGCGTCCCTCCATTAACCCCCAAGCAAGCAAACAATATTCTCATCGCAGGTTTGGTAGTCCAAGTCTTCTTTTTCAGCATTTTCCTGGGACTTCTTTTGTCGTTCATCATTCGGTACATTCCCACACTGCTTCGAGCCATACATGGGCACCATGTTCACTCTAATAAGGGTTTCTCCATCTCTAAAAGGGAAGCAAGGAAGGACGTAGCTTTTGTAAGTATCCTTACAACTTCGTCCATCCTCATCTATATTCGCACCCTGTTCCGCCTGAGTGAGGCAGCACCTGGCCCGCTGAGTGCAGCCATGCAGAATGAAGATCTCTTTGCGGGACTGGAGACTGCACCAGTCATTGCAGCTATTGGACTATGGACAACACCGCTTGCGTTCCTGATTTAAGTTTCAGATACGCTGTATCAGGTGAATTGTATATCACGTCGTAGCCACTTGTTAGATACATGCTTGAAGGACACATACGTTTAATCTTGTGTAATGTCTAATATATTTATACAAACAAGGAGATAGATCAGAGATTGTGATACAATTGTTGCTAGTCCTCTTCTTCATACTCTACGTCAGCCCATTCCTCAATTTTCTCGTCTTCTTCTTCGATGGGACATTGAAATTGATGAGCATCTCCATGCATATTTGCTTCTGCCTCATCGTCGGTTGCCTCGCTGATTGCCCAATCCGACTCAGTCTCACTGGCAACATCGCTTGCAATCTCACTACCGATGTCGGTAGCCGGGGGTGTCTCCAGATCTGACGGGATGCCAGGCTGTCTCATCTGTGTTTGGGGTTTCGACAAGTAGGATTTTCCTTTCAAAATCCAAGTATGGCGAGGATCTGCGCCCTTGCTAAAAGTGGGACAGGCCATGGTGCGAGCAAGACAGTGCACAATCAGCCGCAAGAAGGGATCCGGTATATTCCATACCAGATTGTGATGAGTGCGTGCTATCTCGAAGATTCGAAGATCCCGGTCGATATCTATACCAGTTCGACGGTGTGTCACATCGATCACGGTGGTCGGCGGCGTGTTCGAAGATTGAGGCTGCACAAAAACATCCTGTGCTAGCCATGCATCTAACGCTGATTGTGCTTGTTTGACAAAGAGTGGGATGGCGCCAAGATGCTGATCATCAGAATGAGTGTTGTAGGGCTTAAATCCTGCCCGATGTGTCAAGAACCAATGTGCATCCGAGTGGCTCATGGAGAAAGGTCCTTCATCGAGATTGTGCTTGGAGGAGGAGGCAGTCTCTTGGAGAGAGTGTTTTGACGCCAATTCTTTCTGTGCCTCCGGAGGGAGGGGGAAGGGAGAGCTACACTCATTGTAAGAAATATTGTAGTCCTTTAGTGAGGGTCGCACAACATGGGGGTTGAATGCTAAGCGCGCTGAGAAAAGGAAATAAGCAAGTAGACGGGACTGTTTCGCTGAAAACGACGCACCATTCTCGCTCCGCCTAAGCTTCCTTCTGGCAACGGTGCGACTAGCGAGTGATCCTGGCCGTGAAGGTACATGTCTTTGTTGTGTGTGTTGTTGTGTTGTAGACGTAAAATGGGGATCAGTGGGAATCGAATCTAAGGATACTTGTTGCGTTCCACTTCCAAGCACAGCTGTGGCTCCACGCTGCTCGACCAGCGTAGGGCCGCTGGAATTGTAATAGGAGGACGCCATGACCGATGTGCTTTGGGTGCTAAGCTCTTTGTTGTCAATGCAATCAATCTAGCGTGAAGAGGTATCGGGAGCTGCTTGATAATCATAATCAGAGACTAGCTACTTCTGGTGCACGCAAACATGCACGCACGCACGCACGCACGCATGGTGGCACGCTCGCCCGTTTTTTTTCGTGAGTCAGAAAAGTACCGCGAAGGTTGAAGAAGAAGAAATTTCCGAGTCACTTTGACTTCAAACGGTCACATTCGACTAAGTTTTTCTCATGACTGCGCAAAACGGATCTGTTCATGCCCAGGCATTCCACAGAGCATCGATGGGCATCAGTCCGCCAAGTGGTGGCACGCTCTCCAGCATGATGGCTGGTGGTGCATACCCTCAGCATGCACGTCAGCCCTCAGTGGGTTCGCCACCCGGAGCTTCCTCCTTCTCTCCATCTTCTCCAAGCCAACCGTTTTCTCAGCGTAGCCGCGCAGTTTCCATTCCAGGTGCCCCAAAGGCATCCATGCCACGACTCCTGACTCCGTTTGATGTGGGTGACCTACGTATTCTCTTGTTAGAAAATGTCTCGCAAGGTGCTGTGGATAGTCTGCGCCAGCAAGGATATCAGGTAGACTTTCACAAAGGTGCATGGAATGAAGAAGAACTATGCGAAAAGATCGGGCAATACCATGCAATTGGAATTCGCAGCAAAACGAAGCTCACTGCCAAGGTGTTCCGAAGAGCCCATAAGCTCCTCGTCGTTGGGTGTTTCTGCATCGGCACAAACCAAGTTGATCTGGACGCGGCTGCCAAAGCTGGTGTCGCTGTTTTCAACTCTCCCTTCGCCAACAGCCGCAGTGTGGCGGAGTTGGTAATTGGTGAGCTGATTGCTCTTTCTCGTCAATTGGTCGATCGTTCCAGTGAGCTTCATGCGGGCGAGTGGAACAAGGTTTCGAAAGGATGCTATGAAGTACGCGGCAAGACGCTTGGAATCGTCGGATATGGCCATATTGGTAGTCAGCTCTCTGTTTTGGCTGAAAGCATGGGCATGAGTGTCGTGTACCACGATGTGCTGCCCCTCATGCCTTTGGGAACAGCACGTCAGGTGGAAAACCTTGATGAGCTCTTGCAGGTTGCCGATTTCGTCACCCTACACGTCCCAGAGCTACCGGAGACGCGGAACATGATCAGTGCGCCGCAATTGTCCAAGATGAAGAAGGGTGCCTACTTCTTGAACAACGCTCGTGGAACTGTCGTCGACATCCCCGCCCTCATCGATGCTCTACAAAGCGGGCACTTGGGCGGCGCGGCGATCGATGTCTACCCTCGCGAGCCGGCGGGTAACGGTAAAGAGACATTTGTGGACTCCATGAATGGCTGGGAATCGAAACTTCGTGCTTGCAAAAATACTATTCTCACGCCACACATCGGAGGCAGCACGGAAGAGGCTCAAAGAATGATCGGCATCGAAGTGTCCAATGCTCTTATTAGATACATCAACTTCGGTGGCTCAATCGGTGCTGTCAACTTCCCCGAAGTAGACCTGCGAGTTATCACCGAGGCTGACTCAAGAGTGATCCGGATCTGTTATGTTCACGCCAATCAACCTGGCTCGCTCCGTGCAGTCAACGAGATCCTCGCGCCTTACAATGTAGACAAGCAACATTCTGATAGCTTTAAGGACGTTGCATATCTTCTGGCCGATATCTCTGGCGTGGACGACGAAGATATCCGCAACATCTATGAGCGCATTTCCAAAACGGACAACAATATCCTCGTGAGTAGCATGTGGAGACAGGTGTTTCTATCTGACCGCAATGTAGACCCGACTTTTGTCTTAATGGCAGCATACCGGATGACGTGCATCACGTGTGCCATATGTCATCGGCTGTCTTTTCCACCCCATTTGCATCATCTGCCATGGGTGTGTTTGCATGGCGATATCCGTCTAAGATCTTCAGGCATTCATCTGCCTCTATCTATCTGTATTTTCGATCTTAAGAATTTGATCTTTGATTTTCCATCTCGCACAGATGCCGTTTTCCTCACGCGTTTCCCGAATTAGAGCCCGTCACGGACGAACATGTGATGATTCGCTTGTGTCCATCACTACACACCATGCTAGGCCTCCCTTCGACACCTTTAAGTGTTGATTGGTCATTCTACGGTGGTGCAGAGGAGCTTCCTCCGTCGATGCGAAGGAGGCAAACTCTGCTGCGTACAAAAGCTCACCTGGTTGATCAACAGTCAGCATCCGACTCGGACCATGCAAGCACATCTTCTAGCACGTCAGAGACAAGCGACGATGAGGTAGACGCACAGCTTGGAGGCGGCAAAGCCAATCATAGCCTGTATTCTCTTCTTTCCGATGCTCCAGGTCACAAATGGGCACCCTCTTATAGTTCGGTGCCCCAAGACCCTAGCGACTTTTTGTGGTTATTGACAGAAGAGCCTCACCGGACGAGACGCACAGCGATCCTCAAGGCACACCCCGAGATCCGGAGCCTGATGGGCCACGAGCCACTCACAAAATATGTATCAGCCCTTGTCGTTTTGCTGCAGATCGGTGTCGCAGCTTGGTTGCAACGCGCACAAATTTCACCGTTCCACTGGTCCTTCTTGCTGGCAGCTTACGTTATCGGAGGGACAGCGAACCAAAACATCTTTCTTGCCATCCACGAAATCACGCACAATTTGGCTTTCAAGGGCCTTGTGGCAAACAAGTTATGGGCGATCGTGGTCAATGCACCAATTGGCATTCCCTACGCGATGATGTTCAAGAGGTATCACATTGAGCATCACAAGCACTTGGGCGAGGAGGGCATTGACACGGACTTGCCGACGAAACTGGAACTTGTGTGTCTGAAGAACGTCCTGGGCAAAGCTTTCTTTGCCACGTTCCAAATCTTTTTCTACGCACTCCGCCCGGGATTCGTGCGTACACAGCAATTGACACGGTATCATATTGCCAATATTGTCTTCCAAATTTTGTTTGATATTGTTCTGGTCCGTTCTCTTGGCTGGAATGCGCTCATCTACTTGATACAAAGCAGTTTCTTTGCAGGAAGCCTCCATCCATGTGCTGCTCATTTTATTGCAGAGCACTACATGTTTGGCGGTATTCAGCAAGAAACATGGAGCTACTACGGTCCGTTGAACGTTCTTGCGTACAACGTAGGCTATCACAATGAGCATCATGATTTTCCTTCTGTGCCATGGACGCGCCTTCCTTCTCTCCGCAGAATGGCGCCCGAGTTCTACGATGTTCTTCCCCACCACACTTCGTGGCCTCTAGTCACACTTCAATTCATTCTTGGGGAAGACAGCGGCTTGTTTGCACGGATCAAACGCAAATCTAAGCATCAAAGTACCCACCAGAACGATTCATCGACACGTCATTCCCAAGGGGATGCACTTGAATGATGTTACGACGTAATGACATTAATGCGATCCATGTGTTCCATCTTATACACATATTCATACAAGTGAGATGTAGGAAGGAAGGGAAGGAGAGAGACAGATAGGAAGGAGTGGAATGCGGTCATAGTACATTTTTTAGATAATGGCCTCCGGTGAGGGTGGGAATGGCCACCACTCGGCCGTGGGTGTATTTGCGCTAGAGTGGTGATGCTGTATGGTGGAAGCGCTCATGGTAGGAGTGTGCGGTCCTAGAGCGGGTGTGGACGCTGATGTGTTGACCTTGCGGCGCTTGAGTGGATACGAAGGTCCCACGACGGCCTGATTGGGCGATCCATTGACAGCTGACAAGTTAAACTGCGCCTCACTTGCATGGAGCTCCGCAGCGTTCTGCCCGGTGGCGGGCGTGGACGGGTTGCTCATTCCGTGATTGGAATTATGGGGGTGGTGGGGTGTCTGGGCATTACCATTACTCCCAGGAGTAGCGGCTGCAAAGTCGACCATCCAGTCACCACTGCGAAGGATGGCATCCATGGCTATAGAGGCAGATATAGGTTCGTTTCTCATTTGAGGTTCCTGCTCATCTGAAGCTGCCATCACCGCTGATTGAATGTCAGGAGGCGGCTGCGGCAAATTTTGACAGCAATCATCGCCCCATGCACCCATGGGACATACCTGATTTTCCCACAATGCATGCGGAATGTGGATGGTGCCGTCCGAGCTTAACATGCTGGAGGAACCCTGACTGACGCCTAAATTCGAGCCAAGTGCCTGATGATGCATAGCGAGGCCTGTATGGCTATGATTTGGCATCATAGAGTTGAATGGAGACTGTTGTTGAACAGGCATGCCATTGTTGTTGCCCATAAAGAAAGCCGCTGCCAGTCCAGCAGGCGGCGGTTCGGTCGGGGTATGCGGTCCTTCTAGACCTGTCATAGGAACAAATTGCGATCTGTCGAACGACAACTCGTTGTTGGGTGTATTAGCATCCGTCCGATACGACCCTGGCCCTTCGGTTGGTGCTCTCCTCCTGTCATCATATCTAGATCGTCTCTTGATACCATCCATACGCATCGTAACTGGTCGGTGAGAGCTGTGTAGTTTGTAGTAGAGACCACAAGCATTACAGATGATACGGCCTTCACGATCTTTGCGCCACAATGGTGTGGTAGAAGTTCCGCAGTTGGCGCAAACAGATCCTGCATGGATGCCTAGCCATTCATCCTTCGACTCCGAGCTCTTAGGTGAGAGCGATGTGTCGGACGAGCCTTTGACACATTTTCTCTCGACTCTGCGCTCTTTCAGTGCTCTGGGTCGAGGCATCTTGTGCAGCTTTTGGTAAAGACCACATGCATTGCATTGCAATTCGAAATTGGCGTCCCGTCTCCAGAGTGGCGTCGAGGTGGCTCCACAGTTGACACACTGTGGTTTCGAACGCGGTTTCGATGCATCACCGTCCTCTTTAAGTGGCGTTGAACATGACTCTGTCTTGGTCACCTTCGGTGACTCGGCACTGCTTTTGAGCCCTTTTTCGTAGTCTGGCAGCTTGGGGGGCAACTTCTCGTCATGCGGAGTGTCAGGAGGCGAGTCGGTATGTTTTGGCGCGGGCTTCTGTTCTGGAGATGCTGGTGCTGTATGAGAAATGTGTCTTTCATTCTTGGCTGTAGTAGTGTTACCCTCTGTTGAGGCGGTTGGAACGTTCTTGGCTGTAGGAGTCTCGCCATCGGTCTTTGTCAATTCTCCAGCTTTCAAATCAGCAAGCATGGCCATGAATGGGCCGCTCAGTTCTATTCCTTGCTCTTTCAATTCCCGTTCTGCATCCTCTATCTCCTGCAATGTCCAGGCATAATGAACATCGCGTGCGTTTGTTTTGTCGGATGGATCTGCATCCGATCCTGAGCCGTCTCTTCGAGATTCTTCGCTTCTCCTTCTACGGGCCACCTCCTTTTGCGTGAGTCTCCAGCAGACCGGTGGCGTGGATGATGTGCGTGCATCCTTGTCAGAATTGGTGGTCTTAGCGAACGTCAACGGTGACGACCCTGAGCTGGAAGAAGAAAAAGGCGAATTCGGCGCCCTATAAGCACCTATTTCGGAATCGATGGAATCCCGCTTTGGAAAAGTGAGAATTTGGCGAACATATAACAAGAAACGTACCCTTCGTTTAGAATGCACCACTGAGTCACTTTTCTCGTTTACTGATCTTGCCTTCCCCTTTCTGTCGATACTATCTTCGCAAGTGACTTCCTCTTTCTTGTTCCCCCTCCGATTATTCATCTTTGAACGCTGTGTGCCCCACTGACTAATCAAATCATTAGTATCTGTCCATCGGAAGTCAGGTGCCTGCAGACTGGCGATATCTTTCTTCTTGTCTTTCTCTAATTTTGTGGCCACCGACGAGCTCATTGCGTTGAAAGCATGAGATGAAGCGGCACCGGTGGACGTTGTCTCCTATTATTTATTGACATTAATTGAGAACTTCTTGTATCGAGACTATACTCACATCCACCATGACATCCCGCAAATGCCATAATCGCCAGCTGAGATTTTCGATGCGCTCTCCGCAGTCGAGATGGCTCGCTACTTTACTGCTGACTTTCCATGTTAGTTGGAGACTTTCTACATCCGAGAGGGAGGAAAACGTTCCAAAAGTCTTTCCCTTCCATGCACTCGTCAGACACGATCGAAACCTTCTAAGGTGACTCACCCCCTTGGTCTTCAGCAAAATAGGTGCCATGGTATGTGGCACGCCTTGTGGGCCTTCCCTCTCTGGATACTAAAGAACCAACAAGATACAACGCTTGGATACCGGCGTAGATAGGGAGCGAGGAAGAATTGGCAGTAGTCTCTTCCGAAATGATGTCAATGTATGTAACCAAAAATCATATGTTCGCTGCGGACAACCAGGTGGTCGGCCACTCTCTTAGCTTTGTCGCCGACGTCGGATACAATATTGCACTTCCTGGCATACCCGAATGAGACGCATTTCACGTATGCTTCTTTTTTGCTGCCCACTAGTTTTATCTGATCAGATAATTCTGAGCACTGCTTTTTTGCCGGTGTCACGCCAACGCGCGCCAAGGTATTTATGAGGTGTGCATGGCAGGGCATGACTAGTGCGTAGCAAAATTCCTTCACTGTCTAAGCAACCGCAGATCGCTTGTCGGAAACAAAACGAATGGGCGCTTGTACGTGCGCTGAATATTTAGTAGCTGTGAGAAAAGTCCCCAAGTTCGCCCATGCGCCGAATGGTTAGAACTACCGAGCGCATTCCCTTATGTTGTAGTATCCATTGTTGTAGTACATCGCCGGATGCTGAGGAACGGATGGTACGGTGCCGATGAGGAAGGGAATAATTTAACCGCGGGCAAAGCAAAAAGGGTCATGCATAAGCTGTGTATGCCAATGCCGAGCGTCGTACAAGTATCTCAGAGATTCCTAGAGCGAGCAGCGTACGCTGTTGGGCACATCTTGGCGTCTCGGGACATACTAGACAGACATTTCACGTGAGGCTTGAGTCAATGTATATAGATTTTGCTTGATCAAGACATATGTCATACAAGAAGTTGGGCAGGGAGGGGAGCGTTTTCACGAATCGAACGTAGAGTGTCACACGCTGACGATGGTGAGTCTAACGCAATAATGTAACAAGAAAGATATGCCAATGATGGTTGCCCAAAATCACTGAATGAATAGACTTTTGCTTGGTACACAGGATGCCAGGTACTGACAAAGAGGCACCGCCAATAAGGCAGGTGCACACAATCACAGTCGGCGACCACGGCGACCACCCTTACGGCGGGTAGAGTCAGAGGGCACCTTGGTCACATCTTCAATGCGGCCAATGCGGAGACCGGCACGAGCCAAAGCGCGGAGAGCCGATTGTGCGCCAGGACCGGGGGTCTTGGAGCCTGTACCACCGGTAGCACGGAGACGGATGTGAAGAGCATTGATACCGACTTCCTTGCAGCGAGCAGCAGTGGCCTGCGCAGCCATCATAGCAGCGTAGGGAGAAGACTCGTCACGGTCAGCCTTGACCATCATTCCACCTAGAGGGATTGTGATGAGACGCTTGTGAAATCTGTGCTGAATCTACTAACCTGTCACACGGCTGACGGTTTCCTTGCCTGTCAGATCGGTGATGTGAACGAAGGTGTCGTTGAAGGAGGCAAAAATGCTACAGATTGTAGATGAGCAAAATGAACGTCAAAGTTAAACACAAACACTTACTGGGCAACACCCTGTTATTGAAGAAGAAGAAAAGGTAGACGTCACATCAGTAAGAGAACAAGGAGGACAATCGCGGAGCCAGAAAACTGAATGGGGCCCTGAGCAGGCATTTCCCACATGCTAGACAAATTTGACGAACGTCGCCTGGGGTCCCAAACGTTCTCTGGACTCTGCACATGTATGTACTTACGAATACAAGTGAGCCTTCTGCCACATCGGGACCGAGCGATGTCTGCTCTGCTTGAGCAGCGCGAACCTTGGGAGCCATCTACCGGAGCGAAAAAGGAGCAAACAAATGTAGGACAAGGAACGAAAAGTAAATGAGATGTGGGAAGGGGGGTGACGAGCGTTGGCGAAGGGAAAGGGTTGGCACAGTCAGCAAAAGCTTCTGGAATACACTTGTAGACCAAACGTACCTTGAAGAATATGGTGGACTATAACACAAATCACACTCCTTTCCACCTCGACCTTGGACTCTGGGCGCACCACGCGGGAAGAAGTCACGCCCTTGGACTGCGGGTGGAAAAATGCACGTGCACATGCGCCGCAAGGCGTTCGGGCACAATACAAGAGGCCTGGCACGTGGTATTGCCGCGGCCACGCGAGGGATTAGGGAAGCTTTTCCCAGCACGTATGGCAGAGTGCAAACGGCAAAGACTGCCTTTTCCCTATCATCATCAACTGACGGTACCTCAAGGTACGTAGAATAGTGCATACTATCCTTGTGAGATAAAGCTTACCCACCCTTTACTTGCTAGTCATGGCAGCCGCTCGTCCGACCGTCAACGTTCGTGGAGCTGACGGTGCTGCAGCTGGCTCTTTGCCGCTGCCTGCCGTTTTCACTGCTCCCATCCGTACCGATGTTGTAGAGGCTATTCACAGTACGTACGACGGCCCGACATCCTGTCCGTTTGTTGATCCTTTTGTTTTTCAGAAAACATGGCCAAGAACCGTCGTCAACCTTACGCCGTTTACAAGGATGCCGGTCGTGAGAACTCCGCCGTCTCATGGGGTACCGGTCGTGCTGTTGCGCGTATCCCCCGTGTAGGTGGTGGTGGTACACACCGTAGTGGTCAAGCCGCAGGCTCGAACGCTGCTCGTGGTGCTTGGATGTACTCACCCACCAAGGTATGGCGCCGTTGGTTCGTCAAAATCAACCAAGCCCAACGCCGCTACGCTACTGCGTCTGCTTTGGCTGCCACTGCCCTTCCCTCATTGTTGCTCGCTCGCGGTCACCGTGTCGAACAGATCGAGGAAGTTCCTCTGGTTGTCAGCGACGCTGCGCAATCCTTCACCAAGACCAAGGAGGCTGTCGCTCTTCTCCAGGCCGTCAAGGCATACCCTGATGTTGTGAAAGTGTCCAACTCTCGCAAGGTCCGTGCTGGTGTGGGCAAGAGCCGTAACCGTCGCCACAAGCAACGCCGTGGTCCTCTCGTTGTGTACAACGAAGACAACGGTATTGTCAAGGCCTTCCGCAACTTGCCTGGTGTCGAGATCGTGAGCGTGCACCGTCTCAACTTGTTGCAGCTTGCCCCCGGTGGCCACGTTGGACGTTTCTGCATCTGGACCGAGAGCGCCTTCAAGGCTCTTGACTCAGAGTTCGGCACGTACGACAAGCCCTCCGAGGTCAAGAAAGGCTTCACTTTGCCCTCTGCCAAGATCACGCAGACTGACGTCACCCGGATCATCAACTCTTCCGAAGTGCAATCTGCGGTTCGCCCCGTCAAGAGCGGTGCTTTGACCAAGCGTCCTTTCACCCAGAAGAAGAACCCTCTCCGAAACCGTGGTGTTCTCTTCCGTCTCAACCCTTACGCCCAAACTGCCATCCGTGCTGCTACCCGTGAACAAAAGCAACACGCTCAAGGCAAATCCAACAAGGACAAGCGTGAGAAGAAAGTGCTCGCCGGTGCTGCATTCCTTGAGCAATTGCACGCTCCCTAAACGGTGTGATGATGAACCACATTGTTTCTTGTACTCCATTGCTCTCTGTTCATACATCTCGCCATCCAAAAATGACAAGGCTATTATGACTTTGTTTGAGAATATGTGTGTGAGGAAAGAAGTTATTTCATTTCACTACGTCGTAATGTTAATACATTTGTATTCGCCCTCTACCTGTCACGCTTCGCTGTGAGTAGCGTAGCTAGGCTGCCAACATTGTCCACGATCTCCTGCCATGAACGAAGGTTGCGCTGAGTCTCTTTAGACAGGGTTGTCCACCTTGAGAACCATTCGTGCAGTCCTCTGCGGAACGTCAAGACAACGTTGGGACGAAGAAGGAGTGCGGAATCGTGCGCATCGTCGAGCCGCAACTCCTTTCTGTGAAGCCCAACTTTTAAAAGGTAGACTAATGGAAGAAGTATGACATAGATGCCACAATCGCTCGCTACATACTGTCACTTTCTCGAGCGATACGGGAAGCACACTGACTTACCATTGTCCTGCGGAGGCACGGGCGCTTCTGAAAGCGTGGCACCGTGAGATTTCCTCGCTTCAGCCAGCGACCGAAGAACGACTTGCGCTGCTTTGGAATTCGTGGCGCCAAGGGAGTCCGCATGGATTGCGAAATAATGCGAGTCGTCCTTCGTGACGAAGAGGCAGGACCAATGGGACGACGCTATACCCTGAGCTACTGCGAATCGGTCCGAGACTAGATAAGCCATTGTAGCTTGATCAGCATCTGCAGCGAGAATGTCACGAGCAGATCATACCTGGTAGAAAAGTGACGGCTTTCTCCGGCGGTATCAACGAATGAATATCATCGGAGGCCGATAGAGAGCAGAGAAGCTCTACAATGGAAGGGGGCCAAAAGCCGATGTGTGGACACTCCCGAGCAAAGATCTCATACATAAATGCTATGACTGCATCATTGATCCATTCGCCCTCGCAGAGGGTGTCTATGTCACTTTGGCGAAGCGTGGCATCGTGATACGATAAGAGAACCGGGTCCATGGTGTGAAAGGGGTCCGTCTCACGTGCTGATACTCATCTTCTCCCTAATACGCTAGCAGGAATATGACCGGACGAGATTTTGCCCACGGCGCAATTCTCTCTAATAGAGGAATGTTGATCTTAGACGCTTTCGTTCTGGGGATCTCACCCCAACGCTCCAGCGGAGGCGCTGTTTCGATATCGAACGATATTGAAAGGCCCAACAAGAGTTTTCTCACCCCAAACGCGACTAGTCAGAGTTTACATGTAGCAAGCGAGAATAGGCATCTACTTGGTCCGTGTGACAAAATACATAGTGCTCTAGTGCCTCCCCTCCGGCTTTCACTCGGTTGGGTTGGTTCGTTTGGCCCCAAGGAAGACGGCCAGGGTAAGTCTTAAAAGTACTCGGATTCATTATCTTCCTGAATCGTTTCATCCTTGTCTGGTCTTGCAAGTACATCGAACAATATGTCTTCCAAGGGTGAGTCGATCTCTCTGGCATATATGTGCTGCTAACAACTTTTAACTTTAGCCATTCGTGAATTTGATGCGAAGCTTCTGGTCAATTACTGGCTACCCAGAGCTTCTCTAAATCACTCAAATTGTCCTGTTTCCAATACCTTCAAGGCACCTGCCCCAAAGGTAGCACAGGTCTCTTGGGATGCAGAGACTAACACAATCACCGCGGACGACGAGCTTCCTGCCTGGGTTCACAATACAAAGCTGGTTGCCAAACCTGATCAGCTTATCAAGCGCCGTGGAAAGGCAGGTCTCCTCAAGCTCAATGCAGACTGGAAAGATGCCAAAGCCTGGATTGTCGAGCGTGCCGGGAAAGCCCAAAAGGTGGAGTCGGTGACGGGCACTTTGAACAACTTCATTGTCGAGCCATTTGTTCCTCATCCGGCTGAGACAGAGTTTTACGTCTGTATCAACTCCACTCGCGAAGGAGACTATATCCTTTTCACGCACGAAGGAGGTGTGGATGTGGGCGATGTAGACGCCAAGGCTCTCAAGTTACTCATTCCTGCAAGCACAGATGATCCTTTCCCATCGCGCCAGCAATGGACCGAAAGCCTCCTGACAGGCGTCAAGGACGCCGCCAAGAAAGAACTTTTGACCGACTTCCTGATTCGTCTCTACAGCGTCTACGTTGAGCTCCAATTCGCCTACCTGGAGATTAACCCTCTCGTCTGTCTCGATGATGGCACCATCACATATCTCGACATGGCTGCCAAGCTTGATCAGACTGCTGATTTCATGTGTGGACCTAAGTGGGCCATTGCCCGCGACCCTTCTGTATACATGGGTGTCCCTGTTGGTGCCACTTCATCGAGAGGCGAAGACAGAGGGCCTCCCATGTACTGGCCCGCACCCTTTGGTCGCGACTTGACTAAGGAAGAGGCTTACATCGCCAAGCTTGATTCTGGTACTGGTGCTTCCTTGAAGCTTACCGTGCTCAACGCTACAGGCCGAATCTGGACGATGGTAGCCGGTGGTGGTGCTTCCGTCGTCTACAGCGATGCCATTGCGGCTCACGGCTTTGCACACGAACTTGCCAATTACGGTGAATATTCTGGTGCCCCGACCGAGGGACAGACATTCGAATATGCAAAGACGCTTCTCGATCTCATGACCCGTGGCTCACCGAACCCTGAAGGCAAGTTGCTTATCATTGGTGGTGGTATTGCGAACTTCACAAATGTCGCTGCTACATTCAAGGGTATTATTAGAGCACTCAAGCTGTACAAACAAGCTCTTGCCGTTCATGGCGTCCGCATCTTCGTTCGTCGCGGTGGCCCCAACTACCAGGAAGGTCTGCAAGCGATGCGTCTGCTCGGTGAGAGCCTTGGGGTCGAGATTCAAGTCTTTGGTCCCGACACCCATATTACGGACATCGTTCCCTTGGCACTTGGCATCAAGCGCCTCGAAGATATCGACATTGCCCGCGTCGCCCCACCCTCCGGTACGCAGACGCCCGCCAAGACTGACAGTGACCCAGCCACTACCGAAAGCCAGCCAACTGGTGCTGTCAACTTTGAGACGGGCGAGCGTACTCAACCACAAGATCAGATCGTTCATTTCGACAAAACTACAGGTGCAATCCGTCGTCCTGACTACCTTCCCTTTGATGAGAAGACGCGGTGCTTGGTCTTTGGTCTGCAACCTCGTGCCATACAAGGAATGCTTGACTTCGACTTCTCGTGTGGTCGGGAGACACCTTCAGTCGCTGCCATGATTTATCCCTTCGGTGGACATCAAATCCAAAAGTTCTACTGGGGCACGAAGGAGACTCTTTTACCTGTGTATACGAACGTCCAAGAAGCTGCTACTAAGCACCCAGATGCCGATGTTATTGTGAACTTTGCGTCTTCACGTTCTGTGTACAATTCTACCTTGGATATCCTTGCCATCCCCCAGATCCGTGCGATCGCACTCATTGCTGAAGGTGTCCCTGAGCGTGACGCTCGCGACATCCTTCACAGGGCGCAAAAGGCCGGCGTGCTGATTATTGGCCCTGCTACGGTCGGAGGTATCAAACCCGGCTGCTTCCGTATCGGAAACTCGGGAGGTATGATGGACAACATTCTTTCCTCAAAGCTGTACCGCCCAGGATCCGTCGGCTATGTATCAAAGTCTGGTGGTATGTCCAACGAGTTGAACAACATCCTTTCTTTGACCACCAACGGCACCTACGAGGGTATCGCCATCGGTGGTGACAGATACCCTGGATCCACCTTTATTGACCACCTCTTGCGCTACGAGAAAGACCCTAATTGTAAACTAATGGTCCTCCTCGGAGAAGTCGGTGGAGTGGAAGAATACCGCGTCATCGAAGCCGTCAAGAAAGGAATCATCAAGAAGCCCATCGTTGCTTGGGCAATCGGAACATGTGCATCTATGTTCACAACAGAGGTGCAATTCGGACATGCTGGATCCATGGCTAACTCTGATTTGGAGACTGCCACCGCGAAGAATGCAGCTATGAAGGCGGCGGGTTTCTTGGTGCCTGACACTTTCGAAGACTTGCCAACTGTGTTGCGTCAAGCTTACGAGAAGCTTGTATCCAATGGAACCATTCAACCCAAGCCAGACCGTAACCCACCAGCAATTCCAGTAGACTACAAATGGGCCCAAGAATTGGGCATGGTTCGTAAGCCAGCTGCCTTCATTTCCACTATTTCGGATGAACGTGGCGCTGAATTGATGTACAGCGGTGTCAAGATCTCGGAAGTGTTCGAATCAGACATGGGTATTGGTGGTGTGATCTCCCTCTTGTGGTTCAAACGCCGCCTTCCCCCCAAGTACACCAAGTTCCTCGAGATGGCTATCATGCTGTGTGCTGATCACGGTCCCGCCGTGTCCGGAGCGATGAACACGATCATCACGACTCGTGCCGGGAAAGACCTCGTCTCCTCCCTTGTCTCTGGTCTTTTGACGATCGGTGACCGCTTTGGCGGTGCTTTGGACGGTGCAGCAAAGACATTCTCGTCTGGCTACGACCGTGGTCTCACCGCGCGTGAACTGGTGGATGAAGCTCGTCGTAACAGTGTCCTTCTTCCTGGAATCGGTCACAAGATCAAGTCAGTGACAAACCCCGACTACCGCGTACAAGTTGTCAAGGAGTATGTCACCAAAAACTTTGATCATCATCCTCTGCTCGACTATGCGCTTGCTGTGGAGCGTGTCACCACCCAGAAGAAAGATACATTGATCTTGAATGTCGATGGCTGCATTGCAGTTTGTTTCGTTGACCTTCTCCGCTCTTCAGGCGCATTTTCGCGTGAGGAAGCAGACGACTATATCAATCTTGGTGGTTTGAATGGAATCTTCATCTTAGCTCGTAGCATTGGTTTCATCGGCCACAGTTTGGACCAACGCCGTCTCCGTGCGCCGTTATACCGCCACCCTGCTGACGATATTTTCATCGATATGGGCCCGTCCCGTGTCACAGTTGATGGACGCAAGGTTGCCAAGTAGGTTTCATCTTCATAAATCTGTATGTTCCTCCCTTTTTGTTAGGTAGTAATAACTACTTGTCTTTCTACGTGATAATAACATTGTTCAAAGCCTACAAACATATGTGATTAAATCGCAAGACCGCCAACGGAATGTGAGTGAGGGAAATACAAATCCAGCTGTGATACGCAATGGTCATGTAGCAACCTTTCCGACTCAACCATTTCTTTGACTGAGCTTATGGAGCCAAGATCTGATTCCTGATCGTTGCCTTTCTTGTTGATCGTAGTCTAGTCGCATTCCTGGAGCGACGTACCGCCCCTCCACCCTGGTCGTATCACTATCCAGGCTAGCACGCAACTCGACAGTGCTTCCTATGCCCACACCTCGACTTTGTGAGATAGCTCTAAAAGCTTGTCCATCCCGCTCTTGCTTCTGACGCCATATTTTATCGAGGCGATCTAGCTCTGCCATAGAGACTCGTTTGGATGGATCAATCACCTAGACGCGGAGAGCGGATGAGTTCCAGAAAGTGTGTCTCACTTGCCTACTCACACCGAATGAGACTGGCTTCGTGAGGGAACGAGGAGTAGAAGGGCGCAGACACATGACTAAGCTCTGTGACATACTCGTCAAGGCGATGGTTAAACACAAGTGGATATTTGTAGATTGTTGTGCACTTATCTCACTTCGCCTATCTAAAATCCCCACACGGCAAGGGTCCACAAGATGCGCTTATCCAACTACCAATATAATCACTAATTAGACGATAAATTATGGGAAGGGTATGTTTTCGTTACATTATTATGCAGTCCAATGCATCGAATCGATAAGCCTTTTATCATACTGCGTTTTGAGATGGTCATAACCTGGCAAGTCAGTTTCGCCGACAAGCTGCGAAACAATACTGCGAAAACGATCCAGTTGACGCACAAATTGTAATACCGCCATCACACCTGCTGTATGCTTCATGAACTGTGGATCGCGCAGCATATCGAGCGTGATCATGTCAGAGTAGATTGCATTTGCCTCTTGTCTTTGCGTCAATCTCTCCTCAATAGTTCTGGAAAAGCTCCTATGAATAAAGGCACTTTCGCTGATACTAGTGTACGCGTGAGGGAGTGGATCGCCTGTCCTCAACGATGTAGCCAGAAGTGATAAGGTTACGCTGACATCACTGATCAGGAGAGGATCGAGAATGGCACTTGTGTTTACCAACTTTCGACGCCACGAAATATCAAGCCCTATCAGAGCGGATGTCATCTGTGCAAGTGCTTGGAGCATTCTAGCGTGCACATCATGCAGTTCCGTATACTTGTCCTTCGGCCATTTGCCGCGAAAAGAAAGGTCGAACATCGCAAGTCCTATGTCTTGTTTGAGCATGACAAGAATAGTTTGTGAATTGAGGAAGTGACTTCGCACGCCAGACAAGGTTTGCTGCATACGTTTGTTTTCTGACTCTGAAGCAGCCACTCTAGGCTGCTCATCATGCTTTTCTGTGGACGTACCAGGTTGGCTCTGGTCACCTGTAGTCTCCGACAAATCTGAGACAATCCAGCCCTCGATGATGGAAGAATATAGCTGAGCTAGGATTCTGGTGTTCTTATAAAAGCCTTGTCGAACCAGCCGCCTAGTACTTGTAGGACGAGGGAAGATTGAGATAATAAATGCAGCACCGATACCAATCATGACTAGCAGTGCTCGCTTCCATGCAAGATGATAACCGATTCCGCTGTTGACAGTGACTGGTAAATTGGCATCGATCCAACTGTATCCGATGCAAAGGACTGTTGTGACAGAGAGCATTATCGTAAACATGAGAAGCGAGGCGGGCGCGAACAACCGCAAGTAGACCAGAGGTATAAACCCGACGGCAGTCACTGCTCCAAGACCGTAGGGATTGCCCCGACTCGCCATACCGCAGGAAATATACCAATAGAGCATCCCTAGGACTAAACCAAGAGCCGTACCGATCACTCTTGATAAGGTGACAAAGACGAATTCACCCCCCGTTATTGCTAGTCCAGTTTGTGCCATTATCAACGCCCATACTCCACGATTGTGATATACAAAACCGGCCGACGATGGAAGAACAGCTGGGATCCAGAGTGCAAACGATACAATGGCGAACTTCAGCGCAAAAACGCCTTCTGGCGAATAAAACTGTCTGTAGGAGGCTGAAAGGAACATGCCAACATGATGAATGATGTTGCTTGGAGGGAGAGCATCTGGATCCATTCTTACAGTGCGCTCATCACGCTTCTGCCGCTCGGCATTATCCACTTCTCTGTATTTAGAATCAGACTTTTGGGACCCCTTTCCCAGTCCTTCAGATGATGACAAATCCTCTTCCGCTTTGTTGGGATTGTGAGTAGAAGACGTTGCAGAAGCTTCACCATTTGTGTCGATGCCGAGTCCGTAGCGATCAGACTCCAAAGGACTCTGCTCGCCAAGACTTGTGTTTCCTTCTAATAGTGTAGATCGACTATTGATGATATGGGCCAACTTGCGAAGATTGGTCGGAAACCAAACGCGATTCTTCTTTCGTTTGTGCGCCAGACCTACAAACTCGTTCTGAAACTTTACAAGTTCTTGAGCAAAGTGCGTCAGATTAGCTGCAAACACGAAGCAAATAAAGAGAGGTCGAGCACCATCTCGAAAAGCATTTCGGGCCTCTCCAGTTAAGCCCTGGATACCGTGTTCTTCTGTTACAAACATATGCTCGTACGGTTTAATGAGGCGTAACCTCTCATCGTTGATGAAAGTTTCGCTGGTTTCTTTCAAGCAGTCATAGCTTCTATTTAGCTTTACAACCCATTCGTCGTGATTGTATGATCGTTTTCGATTAGCTGCGGCCTCGACCCATTCTGACATGATTCTTAGACTCTCATTTGCTTGTTCAAGGAGGGGATCTGTAGCTTCATACAGAATTGTAGTCATTCTTCCAAAGTCGACGTCATGCTCTTTTTCGGTTTCATTGAGATGTCTACCAAGGTGTAGTAAAGTGTGGGTATCGTTGACTGTGACAGATTGGTCTTTCTTCAAACTTGCTGGTGATTTATCGCTGCTCTCGGCCGCAACGTCCGTCCCTTCTCGGCAATACTGGGTTTCGAGAAGCCTAAAAAAAGCATTCAAGCCGAATATACGGACGCCGGTCGTCCGTATGGAAGCAAAGATTTTACTTAAATCAGAAGGGGAGAAGCGCCCGTAGGTGACTTCTAGCTCAAGAAAGGGCTTCTGCGCTTCCATTGTGTCGGCTATTTGGACTAATCCTAAATGTAGATCCTCGATGATTTTCTGTCTATCTGCTTCCGTATTGTCCTTATCTACATGTGCCATCCGTGAAAGTGAGGAATGGTGAGCATCCACAATGTTTCCAGCTGTACTCAACAGCTCAGAGAGTTGTAGTTGCCATCCATACGAGAGTGATTCCGGAAAGATTAGAAAATGTCCTGCCAGGGAAATGGCCAAACTACACCCTATTGGAATCATGAAAATTGTCGCCAGTGTGTATCTCTGTGTAGGAAAGAGTGGTCCGTAAGTGCACATGATATCAAGAACAATGACGAAGAAGACCATAGCGATTTTCAACTTTGGCCTGGAAGCTTGGAAGAAGGCTGATAAATAGCAAGCCAGTATAAAAAATACCCCAGTGACAACAGTGGATCTCGTATCAAGAAACCCTCCTTCGAAGACGGAAATGATGATCGATTGCTCGGGATTGGAATCAGAAGATACACCAGGCTGGGAATTAATCTTCTGAATTTGTTGTTGTACTAAGACTTGGTCACGAGCGCGTAAGGCTGCAGCCATGGCAGCACATCCCCAAGCCCATCCGAGACAAGAGCCGACAACAATCATTAGATTGGCAAGGACGAAGATTGATAGCGGCATATTTGTAGGCACCATGAAAGTAAGCATACTTGCAAAAAAGGCAGCTTGTCCAAGAACTAGAAGAGAACTTTGAGGAATCATCAAGACAAAAGCAGCCCAGGAGATGATACAACATCTTATCAAGGCTTTAAGATCTCGCGAATTCTTAAATGGACGTGAAGTCCAGTCTGGAAATCTCTTCGCTGCACCTCTGTTTACATCTTGGCTGGGCGGAGTGTTGGCGTCAGTGGCAGATAGAGAGCTCCTAGCAGCGCCTTTCGATGCATCACTTTCCATGTTGATACTGGATATATCCTACCGTTCCGTTTGTTTCATAAGAGTACTACGTGTGTCTACCTCAGGTTAAGTGGTGTGAAGAATGATGATCGTGAGTTCACCTGTGTTCGAAAAAGGATCCGGTGTTGACACAAATATGTTGCGCGTGTGCATGTTTTAAAAGCTCCGCGGATTTCCTCCAAAACCGCATGCATACATGAAATCAGTGAGCGCCTAGGACACGTAGTACTGAAACCTCGATCATGTATGCAAAATTCCTCTATAATTCACACCGTAGACTGCATTACAAAAAATTTCTCAGCAGAATCAGCATATCGGAGGCGATTCAAGAGCTGTGAGCTGTGTTAATATTAACTACAAGAAGCAAGCTTACCTGTAGCGATTCGTATACGAAGCAATGCTGTGTAGAAGGCAATGAAATGAAACAAAGAATAACATACAAAAGCGGTTATGCACCTTCAACTCTTCCCATGTAGCTTCTCATTCTTCCATCTCTTAGTATGAAGCCTCTCCTACTCATTATGGGTCTCCTGATGCTCACCCAATCTTCATTTTGTTTATTGCCTGTTTCGAATACCCTTCATACGACAAAGAGACTTAAGTCGTACGCATCCACTAATCTGCATAGAAGAGCTTTCAGAAGAGAGAAAAGCTCTGCTATATGGGATGAAGACTTTGACGGCTTCAACGGTCCATTCAACGCAGGCATTATATACCAATCCATTCCGACGAAGAAATACAACGTCAAGAATATGAAGGGAATCCTTTCAGACTTGCGAGGAAAGATTCAAATGGTAAAAGGAAATGCTAATCGCGAAAATTTTATGTGGATAGTCAATCATCTTTACTCAGACGACTACACAAGTGTTTGGGGAGCTGTTTTATACGAACAATATACTCAACATGGGAGCACTCAAGAGTTTGCGTCGGCAAGTCTAGGCATGCTTCTAAATTTTGTGAACGAGTTGTATGGATTTTGCGACGATTTCAAAAGATTAATCAAAAATGTTACTCCACAATCATTTGCCCAATGCGACGAGATTGAAAGGCTCTATGAGAAAATTGCTCATCCAGATCTAACAAATATCTACCCTGATTGATACCTATTTATTACAAACAGCCTTCCTTGCACGTAGTACCACTATTTTTCACCGCTGCTCAATTCAATTTGATGCACTCACGTCCACGCTTATTTGTACGCTAGCTGCTGTGAAGATGTGCCCGCGTCTGTCCTGCCGGAAGTTATGTGCAAGATCTAGAAGAGTATACAGTGTTGACATTGATCCACTACGTGTGCTAAAATACTTCATCACAATTCTCTTCAGATCCTCCTCGGTAAACATTACGGAGATGTCTGATGATGCCTCGCTCTATTCCACTACAGCGACGCTTGTCGATGAGACAGGTGCTCGTTTGCCTCTAGACGATGCTTCGGCCCGTGCTCAGCCCATTTCTCCCGAAGACTGTTTTGCAGCGCTAGTGATAGCTCATGGAAGTTTTAAGGTTGATACCAGTCTTTTAAGAAGAGCAGGACTCACAGCATCCTACGAACTTTCCGACGTACCAGGAGTTCCCCGCAGCGGACTGGGATCCTTGAATCGTCGACGCAAACTACACATTCAGTTTCCAACGTCTGTGATGCTACTCGAAGAGGTCAAAACGATGGAAGACCCACAGACAGCACAGCAAGTGGAAAAACGAAGAAGAGATCGTGGAAGCACGCATGGGAAGCGTATGTCCCTCATGTCTATGCTAGTAGACGATATAAAGGCTGTGCGGATTCGAGTGATCACCAGCTCCGTTCTTACTTTATTGTTCCATTGTACAGATACACAGTCCCCAATGCTGTTCTTCCCGGCGTCGCGAGTGCACAGAGCACCAAGTTGGGCAACTCAAAAAGGGAGTAATGACTATGTCTCTGCTTCTGTAAGATGGGCTACTCTGATGATAGTTGCACCTGATCATGCACAAGACGATGAGCTCCGGAGGGAGACGAAGAAGGAGCGTGAGGCTCGGGAAAAAGAGCATGTCAAACAGATTGCAGCTGGAGATAATGACGATGAAATTGCTGCAAGACTCCGTCAACCAATCTCACCAGCTGTGAGTAGCCTTTTAGACAAAGTTCTTCTGTATTTGGAGCGCCGTGGAGCCATTTGGGCTCGTGCAGGACAGTATTGCAAACCTTCTACAACAAATTCTGATCCCAACACTCGCGCGTCATTTGCTGTTTTAGGTATATTTCCAGAAGCATTCTTGGACCGTTGTAAGAAATCAAATCGCGAGTCTGGACTACCGCCGGAAAGTGATGAGGCTGCAAAAAGTCCTACAGCACCCCTGATTCTTTCCGCCCTGTGTGACAGATCTAGCGAGACAAGAGTTGATCAGTTTGGTCATCCAGAGGGTGGGTACTGGAAAGCGGCCCAATGTAATTGCTGATAAGTTCCATATTAGATGATTTCTTTCAAGGTTGGAAAATTACAGTTACTACGGAACCATTCGCATCAGGAAATGCATTTGCCTCTGGATCCATGGCTATGGCAGGCGCTGCAGGGGCGGGTGGTTTTTAGAAAATCGTACATGCCACGAACCTTGCGGACCTACAGACCTTGTTGCTTCCTTTGTACACTCTTTAACCCTTCAGTGATTCATTGCCGTGTATTGACCATATTTTATCTTTACATTTTTGTGAGATGTGAGAGAAGAGCCGGGACCGGCATTCCAAAGACAATACGCCAAAATCCATGGGGTGGAAAACGCGCTACGAAACTTTCTCATCAAACCCATCCCGCAAATTCGACAGATTGGGCGGCTGTATATCCACCTCCGAAGACAAGGGTTTCCGATCTAATCCGACTCTCTCCTCAGGATATTGTGGCAAAGCGTATAGGAGTAGACGTAGTCGTCATCGATGTGCGCAGGCTGGATTGCACCGTACGTACATCAATGACTTTACATGACATCTAGTCTAAGCAGTTCTTCGCTCAGGCGCTCATTCCAGGGGCTATCAATCTTCCTGCACAATCTCTCTATTGCTCTGCGCCCTCATTAGTGACAATACTGCACTCAATTCCTCTTGTCCTGTTTCATTGTAATCGCTCGAACGGCAGGGGGCCACGTGCTGCTGGTTGGTACGCCGATGCCCTGCAGGAGGCATTAAATCTCAGTGATGAGGAGACGGCCAAGAGGGTAGGGGTTGTGGAAGGTGGCATTGTAGCTTGGGAAGAAACATATGGTGCTGGTTCATTGGAAGAAAGAGGTAAAAGACAAACAAACAATAGCCATGCTACTCTGCAGCTCTAGACATCGATGGTCCAGGAGCATATCGATGTCAATTATGAATCCTGCAATATCACGTGCTACTCTTAGTTACACTACCTACCTTCAAGAGGATGCCCTGCGATCATCCGCAAACAGACAGAAAGGGCAGTGTGCAGTTAAAATTGGAGACGCGTTGAATGTGCCAAGATTCTTGCTATTGTCACGACCGTGACAGTAAGAGCACGCGGCGTCTTGGCACCCGCGTTCTGAATAAGGACGTGGCAGGCACATGGCTTGTCAAACCCTGTGTACCGATGTTCCTGAGGAGCATCTTATATAGGAGTATTTCTTGGCTAAAGCCAAACAGGGAAGAGCAGGAAACATTGCTGTGCAGTGAATGCATTCTTGGCAAAGAGCCATCTTTACCGCCACTTCCTGAATTGGCAATTAAAACAAAGCTTTGTATGACATTCGTTCAGAGTTGAAATGGATCATTAAGAATGCGGAGCCAGTGTGATGCATTTGAGAGCTAACTTGCTCGAAGTAATATAAGTCGGTGACTTAGCGGAAAGAAGTGGGATTGTTGCGGGGATCAGTTCAGAGATATTGTGCCTCAAATGGAAAGTATTGGGTTTGAGGACACTGAGAATGCCCTGCTCGAATGGTGCCTTGGGTGCCTGACTCTCTCGCCTCGAAGCATGTCATGCGGGGACCCGCGAAAGATTGTCTTGGCATGAAGCTTCGTTCCACTTACAAAGAGTGATGTGGCTCGTTTAAGGGAGAGAGCGGCTGCACGGCATCTTTTGAACACAGTTAAACCCCATTGCATCTTACAGAACTGCTTGAATAAAAGAGGCGCTATCTAAACTTTCTGTCCCTCCCACACTGCCCTTTCATTCTGTGCTTAGAGGTAATCATGGGCTTTGGTAAAAGCAGCTATGATGGTCCAAAATTCTTTGGTCTCAGCGGAGCCAATCTTAGCCGTATGGTTGGTTTTGCTGCTGGCGCTGGTTTCCTTCTTTTTGGCTATGATCAAGGGGTAATGAGTGCTCTTCTGACTCTCCCGAGCTTTACAGAAGTATTTCCAGAAATTGATACAACAAAGGACGTCGAAGCATCGTCTGGAAAATCAACGGAGTCTACTCTTCAAGGACTTACGATCGGTTTATATGAAATCGGTTGTTTGATTGGTGCTCTTTCATGTCTCTGGCTTGGCGACAAATGGGGCCGTCGCGCAGTCATTTGGGTCGGAACTGTGTGGATGATTGTTGGTGCAATTATTCAGGTGGGTGCAATTACTAATACACTACAACAGGCTTACTAAACTCTTTCAGACTGCCTCGTACAGCTTGGCACAACTGATCGTTGGCCGTGTAATTGGCGGTGTAGGAAACGGGATGCATACTGCTACCATTCCCATGTGGCAATCGGAGTGTTCTCCTCCTCATAAGCGCGGAATGCTTGTCATGGTGGAAGGACTCTTGATTACTGGGGGAATTTGCATGGCGTACTGGATCAACGTAAGTGCCAGAAACGTTCTAAATAGTGTGTCTCACCAAATTCTGCAGTTTGCCTTCTACTGGCTTGATCCTTCCTCCAGATACGGGGAACCTGGGGAGCTTTACCAACTACAAGACTATCCTTCGCGCTCTGCCGCCTGGAGGATTCCGATTGCATGGCAAATTCTGTTGTGCCTTCCTACTTTCATCACAATTTGGATGCCTGAATCTCCAAGATGGCTCGTTCTGCGTGGCCGAAAAGATGAGGCGCGTGAAGTTATTGCGTCGCTTGATGAGGTTCCAGTCGACGATCCAGAAATTGATCTTAAGATTCAAGAGATTGAGGATTCTCTTGAAGCTGCACAACATGTCGGAATCAAAGATCTCTTCCGACAAGGAAAGGAAAAGAACTTTCACCGAATGACGCTTGGCTTTGTTATTCAGATGTTCCAGCAGATTTCTGGAATTAATCTGATCACCTACTACGCTGCCACACTTTTCGAAACAAACATTGGCCTCTCTGCCCTCGTCAGTCGTATTGTTGCGGCGTGCAATGGAACCGAATACTTCTTGGCTTCTTTCATCGCTGTATGGACCATCGAGCGTTTCGGTCGACGCAACTTAATGCTATTTGGGGCTGCTGGAATGAGTGCATCTATGGCAATTTTGGCAGGAACTACGTCAGACGCTGCTTTGAAGCCTAATGCAGATGGTGAGGCAACGAACAACGCTCCTGCGTATGTGGCGGCAGTGTTTCTGTTTGTCTTCAACACGTTCTTTGCCATTGGTTGGCTTGGTATGACTTGGCTGTATCCTGCTGAGATCACACCACTCTCAATTCGAGCGGCTGCTAATGGTATTTCTACTGCCTCCAACTGGATCTTCAACTTCTTGGTCGTCTTGATTACTCCAGTCGCATTCGACTCCATTGGTTATCGGACTTACATCATCTTTGCCGTCATCAACGCTGCTATGTTCGTTGCTACGTATTTCATATTTCCAGAGACAGCTGGACGCTCCCTCGAGGAGATGTCGGCAATCTTTGAGAAGGCGAGCGTCGTAAATCCATACGACGTTGTTCTTATTGAGAAGAGAACACCACGGCGCTACGACAAGCAAGGCCATATCCTTCGGGATGTGGGTCATCAAGAGAATGCTTTTGAAGATGCACAAGAAAAAGAAAAATCTGGTGCAAATCTTCAGAGCGATGATGTACGTGATGCTTCATCGCGTTCGTCAGAGTAATTTAAGAATATGTGATCTCTCTTCTATACCTATATTGTACCTGCATGACAATGTCTTCGAATCTATCAGTCTGAAAAATCATACGGGAGGGAGGACATTGTTTTATACATGTATGAAGAGGGTATCGTCACAGGAAAGGAGCACAACCAGTCTTGATAATGGCTCGAAAGTCTAGCGGCGTTCACCCTACAACAAAGCTAGGAGATCTCTGCAGATGAAGAGTCTTTTCATGATCCACAACACGGGGAATGCGCTACTATCCGTGAGTCCGCGTCAAAGTCGTCATTGTACATACCTCCAGGGCGGAATAAACGCGACAATCTCACGATTTAGCTAATTTAGCATAGTACTTGCAGGGCCTCTCGTCTTTGAGACACCAGAGATCTGTTGCTTAATTGTTTACGGATGATTGCGGTGCAACGGATGAGAGTCAATTCCCCTCTAGAAACCTAAACTCGCTAACACAAATAGTAGAAACTCAACCTCACTTCTTGACTACGATCATGCGAGCACCTTCTATTGCTTCGACTTTGACTCTTGTAGACGATGATCGCTCATCAATTGTTTCCAACTCCACTCTTCGTCCATCGATAAGAAGAGGTATTGTCAACAAGCATTTCGGGCATAATAAAGCAACAGAAAGGGATGAGGACGATTCAGTAGTCGCGGAAGACTTCGAGATTGGGTCAAAGAGAATTGATCCACTCATTTCAATAGAACAGATGCGCTGTCATTTAAGGCTTCTACTTGCATTCAAGATGATCAAAAGTGCATGCGAGAATCACGAAGGAAAACGCAAAGCAAACGACAAATGTTGGACAAGATATCTCACACGAGCAACACACCGTTTCCATGTTTATATAAACTCGATTCTCCCGAATGCGCCCATCAAAGGAGCAAGCCAACTTGCAAAAGAATCAGCGGAGACCATTTTGAACTTAAATCAAGTGTCAGCGAGTCCAGCACGTCAGAGAGCAAAGTTTGTACCTGTTGACATTCCTGAAAAGTTTCTACCACCCTTGGACGTAGCAATGGTCTGGCACTCTTACATGCTTAATCCCGGTCGATATATGGAAGATACAGCCCGTATACCATCCTACAGAGTATTACTTCTCGTCAAGTTTCCTCTATTTTCGTTGGCATCAAAGATCTCTGATGCTACAGGACGGCTCAAACATTCCGCTGAGACATCTTCATATTGGGAGGGAGTGACACAGATGCCGTTGGAGCTTGAAGTATCTTACACAGTCCCTAAAATGGCACCTGGAGCATTTCACGAGGTATCTCTGAATGATGGATACTACATTGAATGCCCTTTCTGTCCACATTCTAGCAAAACAACGGGTGGAACATTTGTCACATGGGATGATCTAAGCATGCCAGATTGGAATCATCCGCTTTGTGATCAATGCCAGTCATGCATTGATAAGGATGTTATTCGAGGACATATCTTCGTTCGAGATGTTGAGAAATGGCTTTCTGATCAACGCCCAAGAAAAGAAGCTATGCGTATGCAAGGAGGTTATATTTCTGCTCGGAATGGCCGCTTCTTTGAAAGTGACCCTTTTGCACCTATACTGTGCCGTCTATTTCCATTTGAAAGAGACGTTCGTATGGATGACGAGGGAATGGCAGCCGTGCTTCAGTGCATCGTTAACAACGATGAACCAGTAGTGAAAGACAAAAAAGGCAAACTCAGTAGACCTTTGCCAAATGATTTGGATACCAAAGATTTGCTGAAAAGACAAGTATTCCCACATGACGAAGGGAGTATTGAAGGTGTTGCAAAACTTTTTGAGCAGAGTCTGCGAGTCCGGAGAGCAGTAGATGGCGAGGGTGTTGCAATCGATAGGGAACGTCGCACCAGTCTTCTATTCTCGCACTATATGGAGCATGATCCACTCTTACCTTGTAGTCTAGATCTAGTCGCAGCAATAAAGCGTCAAAGCGGCTTTATTGATGATATGGACTCAATTGGCTGGCTTGATGATGCCGATCCATCAGACAGTCCATTCAGCATTTGCCCAACGAAAGACCAGAAACAAGAGATGCAAGGAGATGTTTCCACGAAGGACAGAGAATCGATAGCACCTGAAGAATACACAGACTATGGACACCTTGCCAAAGCACATGTGCGGTATCATAAGTGGTTACATGTTTTAGCAACAACGAATGAGCTTCTTTGCCCAACGCTAGATATTGATCTCGGATGGCATACACATCAACTGCAATATAGCTACTATGCTGACTGCTTCAAAGCAGTGGGTTTCTTTGTTGACCACAACGATAAGCTAAGCAATGCGGTACTTGGTGGCGCCTTTGACACCACTGGAAAGTTATGGTATGAGCTGTTTGGACAGCCGTACTCTGTTTGTGGTTGTGCTGTTCACACTGGATTTTCCTTGAAGGATATTAAGAGAACTGTCGTTAGCAGGCTGCGAGGCCCCAACCACAAGAGTACTTCTACTCAGTCGATGAGCAATGACTCTAAAGACGAAGTGGTTACTGCTCCGGCAAGCCATCCCAGCACACACAATATGGTGGTAACACCTTCTTCCACCGTGGAAAAGCTCATTAATGACAGCCGCTTTCACACAGAAGATAAAGATACGAGAAATGGAAAACGAGTAGACGGACACCAAGATGCTTTCGTGTAAGTTCACCAGATGACCCAAATTTCGACGACTTATTCTTTTCATCTTAGTTATGGTTATGGGAGGACGCCACTAGAACCTTTTAGATATATGCCAGGGGCAGACTGCACCATGCCTGGAAAATGTATGGCTGGCAGTGTGTCCAGCCTTTCTGTGCAGACAGGTGCTGGAAAGTGTGTGGGTGTTGCAGATTCTTTCCGTTTCAATAATTCTGGCCGCTTCGAACCGCGAAGGACGGCAGATATGAGCGGCACAAATCCCGGTGCGCCTGACTCCGGTTATTATGGCCCCCATGGCGCGTCAAGTATATACGCTGCCGGTGTGAGTACACTTCAGTATGCTATCTTTATCTCATATTCGTGTAGGATAAGATGTTGGAAGCACGCATGATCAGTAGAGGATTTGGTGTTAGTGGTGGCTATGGTCTTATCGGCATGGGTGCAATGGGTGCATTTGGTGGCGGTGGTGCATGCGGTGGTGGTGGCGGATGTGGTGGGGGAGGAGGGTGCGGTGGAGGTGGTGGATGCTAAGGATGCCTTCACAGAGTAGCTTTAATTCGTCAAGTCGCAAGAGGACTAAGCTCAAATTTCATCTTCCGTTACTATATTAATCATTTCTCTATACCTAGAATACTTCTTGATTTACATTTACAGATGTATGTACCGTATTCACCATTGAAAAGCTTCTTCGCTGTATGTAAGTCCTTGTTTCCGAGAAATGTATCTCAAATTATCGCAGAAGTTAGATGGCCCACAAGAGACTAACTGAATTTCTTGAGGAATAGCCGTTTTTTGCGGTTCACAATCGATGAAGTTCTGGACGATGTCCGACAGTATGGGCCGGGACTCTATCATCTTTACGTTGATAGTAATGCCCAAGGGCTTGGCTACCGTTATTAAGCTTTCAATTATTTCATCATAGGAAGCACATTCTATTGATTTTTCTTTTTCTGCTCCAGACTGGGAAATTTCCAAATCCTCGATATCTTTCTCTTGTTTCACACTCAGATTGCTGAACTTCGAAGCACTTCCCTTTCTGCTAATATAAATGTCGAAACGGAATGTGAGTGGCTCTTTTGCATTAGTACTAGGCCATTTATTCTCTGATTCCAAGATCTCCCTGGCTATGCAAAGCATCTGATAATCCGGAATGACCCATAACATATATGTTTGAAGGCCCTCGCGCTTAGCCTGAAGGAAACGGGGTAAGATGTTTGTAATACCAATCCCTCCTGCAGCCATGATTCTGAAAGCGTAAAACGAGTACTGACACTTAAAGCTTAGCAGTTTATCCGTAATATCAAAGCAAACTCACATCTTCTAACGAGTCGTAGAATCCCTCTACCAACATCAAGTGTTTTTTATCTGATCGCGAAAGAAGTGTCCTGGTCACTCCTTTATGGACTTTAGTATAAAGAACTACAACAGCTCTTTGATCAGAATCCAAATACATCGAAGCTACCGTAAATGGATGCGAAGAGAAAGGCTGAAGTCTTGGAAGCCATAATTGTATGCTTTGTCCTGCAGCAGTAGTTGTTTTAGCATTGCGGGCACCAATTCCTTCTAAGACAATACGATGCTGTAACACTGTACCGCTATCAACATTACATACAACTTTGGTGGTCCCTGATGATATGAGAATTCGCCCATTTGACCAATAAATGTTGTAGTAAAAAAGGCGGAAAATTCGCAAGACCTTGTCAAATGCATAGAACGCAATAGCAGCTCTTAAATAATCAAGTAAGGCATCATATCGGCCATCACCTTTGTTGACCATGGCGACGTGTACATATATTGTGGCTACTCCGAGTATAGCAAAGACGATATGCACAAGCATGAATATCTAAATTCATCTCGGAGGTTAATTAATAGAGTTTAGACTACGCCAATCACCTACCTCGTAAGCCTTTCGGCGAAACCAACGCATAGATGCAAATGTCAGGAACCCGAGGCTGACGACGGCAACTAATCCCCACACAATATACTCGTTTTTAAATAGCTTTAGATAATTAGCTTTGCTGCGACCGTACCAATTGCTGATAGAGTATCCGCTGAAGATCATTTCAGATTTAACGCTACTTTGTGGCATTTAGCACTCACAGGGCATGTAACATTGCCTCCACAAAGACAATTCTTGCAAACCATCGATGATAAAGCATACAAGTTTCAAAGGATGCATCAGTGAGGATTCTAACAACACTGTTGCGACCTGATAGGAGGACTAAAGGAACAAGCTGCGACACCGCTAACAGGGCAGCCCGGTCTGCCATGTATCTTCCTTTCTCGTAAAACGGAGTCCACCTTAATTACGTGTTAGCTGATCAAGGGATAAAGAGTTACGCACTTACAGTGGCCTGTTTGGTTGAGACGTTGTGTAGAAAGCACATAGGGTCACTAGGTTGGCCACGATGAGGCCACTTATCAAGATGGATGAACCACGAAGAGGGGCCTTGAAAGTTATGAAAGAGCCAGCAATAGTGTAAACCTCTGCATGCTGGCGATCAAACAGCGGTGCATTTGCTATGTGCTTTGACCACAATTGCCAGATAAATGAACGTCTAGTCCAACGTTTAACCTTGTCAAAGGAGCTCAGAATCCTCCATGCTGCTGAATAAAATACAATTAAAGCAAAAAGCCCATTGATTATGAAGCTATTGGGGCTCGTTTATATGACAACAAACAGTTAATTTCTTTACTTACGATGCATACGAAGGAACTCGAAAACTGTTTCGGGAAAACGTCTCCATATTTGCAACATACGTACTCCACCCAGGACTGCCCTTACTCAAATGGAATTTTGCTGCACCTTTAGTATCCCAACCATCTTCGAGATCCCAAGGGTATTTCATCTTTGTTAAGAGTCAAAAATAAATCGAAGGAAGGACGAGTCAGTGACGAGAATGGAGTCGAGAAGAAAGCAAGACAAGTCTCTTAGATTTATGATTTCACTATCCAGTGTATCTAATTCAATGATCTGTAATTCGTTCGTGTTCATTTGTTCATTCTGAAGAGATTCCCGTTTGCTACAGCTTATCAGATCGAACTGCAGATGTCAAAAATTTAGTGTTGAATCATGCATCACTCGCAGCGTTAGTATACACAGATAATGCAGGGCACGCGCACGTTTTAACTTACTAGTTGAGACAAAAACCAGCATTTGAGTCGACTCGAACGGAACACAATGACACAAACTAACGAAACAGGAGAAAGTAAATCAAAGAGTTTCTGAGAAGCAGGCTATCATGAGATTACATATATAGATTTTGGGAGTAAAGATTCTATCTTCAACAGAGTTACAATCTGTGGCGAGTAGCGGACGCTGAAGTCCGTTAGTACTACCATGAAGAACTTATGAGAAAGAACACGACGTTACGTTTACGATATCACTATATTCTACTAGTAAGTCACGAATAAACAAATAAATTACTCTTTCTCTACAACTCTTAACGTAACAGACTTTCCTGCAGGCGCATTGTCTACTGTGTTTTCACGGTAAACCGAGACGTTGAGGTTTTACCATTCGAAAGCCTCTTCTGAGTATTCAACATTTCTCTGCCTTGCAGTCTCTCGAGCATCGTCACAGAAACTTTGAGGACCACATGCCACCAATAGTGTTGGAAGCTTAGACTCGTTTCCAGTATCCGTTTCCAAAATGCTACCAGCGACAGTAGGGATGTGGGGTCTTTGTGTAGACGTATGTATAGCAAGCTCGATTTGAAGACTTTCTGCCTTCTTTATGAGCTGTGTGAGCTCTTTACATGGAGGAAAATCTTCGCTTGAGAAATCAGGTTGCTTTGCTACATTTGACAGAGTGTCGTGATTCGGAGTTTCATCAGTATTATTCGACAGTTGGGGCATAGATGAAAGCTCAGGAGAGGAAGATAAAGCCTTCTCACTGCTAGACTTGAAAGTTGAAGGATCTGCGTAATCCGTTCTCGTCAAAAAGATTGTAATGCTGCTTTTCTTTTTTAAGCTTTCTTCGGGTCCGCACAAATTCCTAAAGATATTGTTTAAGATTGCTACCATTGAAACATCACGGATGATCCAAATAAGGTGAGATTCTCGTTCGAGTTGTCGCGCTCGCAAAAATTGAGAAATGCAACTCGTAATTCCGATCCCTCCAGCAATGAAAACAAGTTTGCTAAAGTCTCTTACCTAAAGTCTAGAATTTAGCCATACCACTAGCTGTGACTTCTGTACTGACCTCGCAAACGTTTCCATAAAATCCTTCAACCAGCATGAAACGTTCATGTCCACCAGGTAGAGCATTTTCATTCAAACTTGCAGCAGAAAGTGACCGCGTAATGAGATGTTTAGTAATGCCTTTGTGAACGCGAACATAGAAAAGTAATGTTGTATTACCCTCCTCGGTTTCTACGTGGGCGACTGTAAAAGGATGAGAAGCTAATGGTTGAAGGCGTGGTATCCAAAGCTGCACGAAGCGACCTGGTGCGTTCAGAGCGTGCTTGGAGATCCACCCATGAAGAGTTACCCGTTGCTCTAGGATTATACCTCTTGACGTTTCACAAATGGGTTTAACAGTACCTTTGGTCAATCCTTGCCGCGAAACATTGTATAACAATATTCGGCCAACTCGAAATACCTTATCTAAGCAATAGAAGAAAATTGCGGCCCACAAGAAGTTGACGAGGTCATCATATGACCCATCAGAGTTGAGAAGGTCAATATGCAGGTATGTTCCAACAATAGAGATAATGCCAAAAAGAACATGGAAGAGAACAAAAAACTACGAATAGCTTAGTTTGTTTGTTTCGTTTATTCCTTACTGTTCGTCAACTTACCTCGTATGCTTGCTGTCGAAGCCATCGAAGCGATAAAAATACAACCCAAGATAATGCTACAGTGGCTACTACTCCCCAAACAAAGTAGGGATCGGAATATGCTTCTCGATAGGTTTCCACGCCATATGGAACCCAAAATATGATAGTATAGCCTCTACTCACGTTAGTTGGCGAAATTAAACAGAAACTCGAGCTTACATTGCGTGAACAAAAGTTTGAAGCAAAACGAATCGAGCAAACCAACGATGATAGAACATGCACGTTTCAAATGATGCACCAGTTGCAAATGTGACAGGGTTGTTTCTGCCAGAGAGAAGTATAACTGGAATGAATTGAGCTGTTGCGAGAACACCTGCACGATCCGAAAGATATCGCCCGATCTCTTCAAATATTTTCCAGCTATCATTCATACTCAATCAATTTCAAATAGGGGCCGGTTCTTGAGAACTCACTAATAATTATTAGGCTGGAAAGGAGAATAGAACGCAACCATAGGTACGAGGTTGACAATGAATATACCTGAGAGAAGCAAAAATTCTCCACGTAAGGGTAGCTTGATAGTTATTACTTTGCCAATGAGATTTATAGGCTCGGCATGGCGATGACCGAGTAGAGGTGCATCTATTATATGTCTCCTACAGAAACCAACAACCTTCGATGTCCTAAAAAAACTATTAACAGAAGGGAAAAGACAAACAATTCTGATGATAGAAGCAATGATGACGATGACTGCAAAGATTCCAAGAATCGCAAAACTGAAATTTCTTAGCGGAATCAAGACACTCAAAATGTATACCCACGATGCAAAGCACGATACACCAAAACTGTTGTGGTAGTAAGCTTCTACGGTTTTTACATAGTTTGGCCAACCGGGATCGCTTTGTGTGACATTGTAGTATTCAGGTCCGTAACTTTCCCAGTCGGGACCCAGATTCCAAGGATGAGGCATGTAAAATGAAAGGCCAGGATGAACTTATTGTTAGATTGGTCTCCTCCTAGCCTCTTTGAGGCCTTATAACTGGTTGAGAGAGAGATACCCAATTGCATCAAAAAAGTCTCTTCGGAAGCCAATCTCACAGGAACGGTGCCTGACAAACATTTGTCACAAGAAAATATTGCGCGGACAGTTTCCGTCAAGAAGTCACGAATTTCCGATAATCTGATTGATCTTCGCGTTGACTTGCAGCTCTTAGCGCGGCCTACGGCACAAGACATTAATGCCTACGGGAACGGTGACCACCCCACCCCAGGCGGTAATTATTGGAGACGGTATGCACGAAAAGCCTCCGGTGGGAAAAAGGTCTAGATGTTCATTAATGGGCGAATCAGATTATGTGCGACTTTCGGCGTGAGATGATGTATGAGTACAATTAAATACATGAGACAATTCAACATAAAATACATCTAATGGCTTTCATTATTGTTTTTCATTATCGTAGCTAACAACATCTTCGGTGGACCGCCTTGGATCAAGGTGCTCTGAATGCCTGGGAAGCCGAGCATTTTCAACAGTCGTATTTTCTTGGACGTGCACATGTAATGGGTTTGCGGACGTATGAGCTTTTGGAGGAGCGTTGAACACGGAATGAGCTACACCTTCATTTGCAAAAGGTTGCTTCGATTCGCTACTACTGTTTCGCTCCCTTGGACTACCCAGAGTAGGCGACGTAGGCATGTACAAGAATCCTGGACTACTTTTACCAGTGATATGCGACGTTCGAGGGAGAGTACTTTGACTAACCCGTCCGGAGTAACGTTGAGCATTTGAATTACTTTGAGTAACGCTCAATGTGGTCTTTTTGACAGCACTGCTGGTCTGTCGGAACAACGAACCCGCCATTAATGGGCCAACTGTGCTGAGTAGACCACAAACGAGGATTTGATAGCTTGTAGATCCATCGACAGAATAGTAGACGATCAAATAAGAGAGTCGCGACAATTCCAGAATGATGAAATAGCTTAGACCTTGCTTGATAAGAAGCGTTGATAACGTATTCTCTTGTTTTTGAGAGTTATGTGGTTTAGTGAGAGATACTGCCTTAAAAAGGTTGGTAATACCACCATTCACTAATCTATGAATGGTTAGGAATAGGATCTAAATACGCTTCATCAGCTTTGTGTGCTCACAAACGTGTATATCATGAACGTACCATAGTATCAATAAAAATGCAAACTGTCCAGTAGGCAATGAATATTGAGGCATGTGGCTGATCTCTGGTACTCCTGGTTTGATAAGCACAGAATGATGAGCCTGGGATCCTATAACCATCTCCAAAAAGGATAACGGAATAAAGACAAAGCGCCACGTAGGTTACGTATAAGAAAGACATTATTGATACCAAAGGCTTGTACCAGCTATAGAGTGCTAGGGTTCTCGTAATGAAAAGAAAATCCACAAGTATGAGGGGCAAAAGCCACATTACGTTGATGGCTCGAGCATAGGCGAAACAGTTTGAGCCCGGAAGATTCATGTACACAATCGTGATTAACAAGAACACGAAAGCACCATATCGGCTACCATAATAGCAGAGCCGATTGGCAACTTTTACTGGTTCTTTCCATCCAGGTTTTCTCAAGAGAGAAAAATCATAGGGAATATTCAAGATCAGTTCCCAAGAGATGGCTCCGAGGCACAAGGCATACACGAGCATCGCCGCCAAGAGACCTGGAGCTAGCGCATTAGGTACGTGATGCAATACTATGTTGTTGTATGTCGTCAAGTCACTGGATAAAGAAGCAACCATGTTGTATACTAGATATGGTTTTAGAAGAAAGGTGAGGTTTATGGCCTCTTGAAGTCATTGTAGAGTAGCTTCTTTCGTCGAGATCTAGCTTACCGCGGCATTGAATTTTTCTCCTGACACGGCTAATGCCCTGTCCGTACCGAAACTTAAATGCATCTTATCGAAAAATAGAAGCCGTTGCCAATAGGCATTTTCACACTATTTCTCTCAAAGAGGTTTCATTTTAGCGCGATTGTTTTCGGGACAACTTTGCCCAAGATTTGAAACATGTAACGTGATCATGCATTCTAAATCTGGTGTGATTTCGGCGGGCTCTATGTGTTAGATAGAATACGGACAGATTCAAATGAAGGATAAAGAATAGTATTGTGCATTTGGAAGTTTGCATACACTTCTGTCTCATGTTCTTTCTGGCGATTATTGCAACTAGATTTCATTCATAATAGTTGAATTGATAGGGTCACAGTATGTTCTACACACCATCATTCACACTACTGGTGGGTCCAATTTTCTGCTAATGTCTCTTCGAAGACTTTGTATATCAACTTTCCTAATTGGACTGCTCACTGGACTGTCTGACGAATTCTTCCTGAGTACTATACATGGCGTCAACAACTCTGAAGTCTCCTCTTTTCACCATTAGAATTCTTCTTGCAGGGCAGCAGAGCTCAGGACATGTTGACTTGTAGCATTTCAATGAGAGACATGTAGTGTTGAGCTCGAAGCTGTATATTAAAAGTTACTCGTCGTATACATCAATTTAAGAGGCATTCCTTTGCTCACATGTTGCTCACATCACTATTGTCGTCATTTTGGATACGATTTCGATCTGAAAGCTGTTTGTGACCACATTGTCATTGCATCGACAACTCTTAATCCGCTTATGTCAAAGTGTTGAATGATTGGTTTCAGAAAAGTCAGGCTACATGCGTGCTTTTCCAACGATGGCGTGAGAAACGTAAGCTGGCTCTCCTGTCGGAAACACTGCGAGAAGCCACAAATGATCGATTCAAAAGCAAATTGCGGAGCCTCAATTTCAACTCTGCAGATACTGTTGAATGCTGCATTGGTGTATGTTGAAGCTGATTGCTCTGCATCAGGAAATGGAGTGTCCCGCTGTAATAATGTTCCGGTTCCTACGGGTCCGTATCAGCTGCCTATGCATGGCGTTTTCAATGCATGCATGCGGATGTCTGTGCCTAGAAATCAACCGCGTCAATGGGGGGCATTAGAAAGCTTTACCGATTATTCCAAGCATGTCTATCTAGAGCGCCTAGAATTTCTGCACAAGCCACTTTCGAAATTGACATGGAGCTACTGTCGAGCATTTCTCCCGCTCCCGTACCCCAGAAGAAGGAAAGATCTGCAAATAAGATCGCTACATGTCTGTGCTACCGTATGTGCTCCTTGCAGGTGGCTTTGTCCTGCATACTCATTCTTCTCACAACCTCTCTCCCTCACATGCCTGATGCGGGCGACAACGTTTTTGGAGGTCTTGACGTGCTTCACGTCTGGTGTAGACGTCGGTCAAAATGATTGGGGATCCAGGACCCACGCTCAGGTCCAACAACGTTTTGAAAATGGCACAGGCTGCAACAGGCATAGCAACTATCCTATTTAAATCAGCCTCTTTGCCTGATCCATTTTTCCTGTGTTTTACCCCTCACTCTTGCAACCTTTCTCCTCAATATGCTCTCTCGGGTTCCTATCACGGCAGCGATTTTGTCTTGTCTTGCTGCATTACAAGCCCGTGCTTTAGCACAAGCAAATTACCAAACAACTTTTACAACAACGACTACTGCAACAACGACAAGCTTCACACCTACAGTTACAGTGACCGAGCATTCCACCTCTGCTGATGTACTCACGACGACGACAACAACAGTGCAGACCACATTGGATGCTGCGACTACGACGACTACGACTACACTTACTCCTTCTACTACCACCACCATCTTGCCTGCCGCAACACAGACTCATGTCAATACTAATTGTATAGAGTACCAAGTCAAGTTCAGCAAGTCATGTTGCCCTAAAAAGTACTGCCACAAGAAGAACACACACCCACGAATACACTCACGAATTCAATCTAAACGTGATGGGCAAAGCATCAAAGAGCCTTATGCGGCCGGCGCTGATCCAGTTCGCGATTTCTATCCAACATCGGTTCAGCAAAAACGTGCAATTACAGGTCCTTATCCTACTACTGCTTCTTGCTCCGTGTCATCTTTCCAAGACTTTTACACCTCTTATGGTCAGACAAGCAATATTGTCACCGCGTATGACTTTGGACAAGGGGCAACAATGCGAATCCAGGATCTTTACGCGGTTAACGTATGCGGGGACATCTATGTTGATGGAGTCTACACTGCCTCGACCACTTGCCCAGCAATGAATGGTGGCAATACTGGCTATACGACAAATGATCCGGATGATGCCATCAACTCTGGAAATTTTGCTTACGTATACGTCACTATTCCTGCAGGTATACACACTGTGTCTATCAGAGAAACGTATCAAGGTGGTCAAGCGTTCTACCAAATTTCATCTGCAGAACAGTGCCCAGCCTTGGCTTACATCGATGAGCAATCGGTAACTGTCTTCGAGACAACAACAACGACGACGACTACCACAGATGCGCCGACGTCTACACAGACAGACGTCATCAGTGAAACAAACACAAATACTCCAGCTCCCATTTTGGAAACGTCCACTAGCACACCTGCTGTTGTGACGACAACGAGCATTCCTGCCCCCATTCAAACAAGCGTACAGAAATGCAAGAAAGTTACAATTCAACTTCAATGCCCAAACCACAAGAAGCAAAGTCAACTAGACAACTGGCTGTTGAGCCAATTGCGCTCAACGAAGCAGAAGAACAAGGGGAAAAAGATTGATGTGACGTGCGCAAACGTCTCTGGTACATACGAGTACTAGAATGAGGATCTTTTCTTTCTTTAAAAACCGTTCCGTTGCTTTTGTTTCGTGATACTGAATGGTTGATTGGTTGTTCATGGGTCGTATATCAGGATATCTATTTCTCAATTTGTAGCTTTTTCTCAATTAGGACATTCACTTTACATTAAATAAATGTTCTTCTCAAATGGAGTCTACTCTGTTGGTAGCGCGTACAAGGAAAATTGTCTGAGTTTATGTGAATCTGTGACATCCCCATGCTCAATTTGGTTGATATTTGGCAACTTTCATATTGTAGGGATGGCGCAATTGTTTTAAGTCGAAAAGAGAAGAGAGCTTTTTTTTATTTCCCGTCGCTGGTTTCAAGCTCTATCTCCACTTACGCCACCGAGACTTAAATTAGCAAATAGACAAGCCTTAAGAGCTACATGGTGCCAAGTAGTAGTACGAAGTGTACAAGACAATTGTTTTTTTCGCATCCCGGAAGGAAAATAATTGTATACCATCTCCACAAGAGCAATTGAACGAGAGGCTCTGTGTCTGTTCGAGAAAAGAGAAAACTTGTGGAAAACCCATCATTCTGTTTTTTCCGGCAAGCTGGCAGTACTAAGTATTCGCGACCATGCATGAGGGTTGGCATTTTTAAAGCCCGAATGTGGATCAAAGGTCTATGTATACTCACGCTCCGTAAACAAACATATCATCACGACATGCATTTATCACCAGCAACAACGCTATAACAATCATGTCGTGATTGCAATTTTGGCATTATGCCGTTCTAGATAGGCAGGTCTCTATGAGGACGAGATCCTCCAATAGCTTCTCTTCTTCCAAACGGCGCCCAACCAGCTGCAGTCCAATCGGTGCAGAGTCATATAGAGATGGGATCCATTCAGAGAAAACGTGCTCCTCAGTGACAGAGCGAGGTGGATGCGGTGGCCATGAAGCACTTTTTGTACCTGGCTCGACGGGGAAGGTTACTGCAGGCCAATCAAGGACATTCCACATGCTTGTGTATCCCCAATGACGACTCTTGTTATGTCGAGGCGCAAGAGTTGGAGCACCAGGACATAATATGACATCAACTCCTAAGCTATTTCGCTTTTCAGTAGCTCTCTGTCTTAGGTTCTCTCGCTGTTTTGCAAGCTTCCATTGTTGGTGTGCAGCATTCACCGGCTGCGAGGGTATCTTTTCTGTCAATAACCATTCTAGAACTGGAACCGCAGGTTCGTTTCCGGAAGAGAGATGTTCGCGATACTCCTCGCCTTGATCTTGAAGTAGCGAAGTGAACTATGATACATTAAGTTTTCAAGATTGGCTAAGTATGCAACACTCACAAGGATCTCTTCGCTTTCCTTTGCAGAGATTGGATCCCACACTACAATCTTGTGACCGCACGCTCGTAATCTTTTCACCGCTTCTTCTAAAGCACCCGATATTGGCGGATGAGGGGCACAAAGTCCATCATCGTACATAACTCCGATGGTGAGAGGGTTCCTGCTCTTTATAGCTTCCCATGGCTTGCATATGTTCTGAGCCTCTAACAACCAGGGTTGTTGGGCTAACACAGCGGAGCAAAACAGTGAGAGATCTTCGACACAGGTCGCCAAAGGTCCTACAACTCCCATTATCATATCCATGCCATCATGAGGTCCTTGTAAGCCTGAGTGTGGTAATCTTCCCACTGATGGCCTTAAACCGTATATTCCATTCCACAGAGCTGGTATTCTAAAATCACTGTTTAGTCTTCTTCGCATCGAAGACAACGGACTCACCGTATACTTCCTGCAATGTCCGTGCCAACTCCCATAAGGCTTCCACGCATTCCAATTAAAGCACCTTCTCCGCCAGAGCTCCCACCGGCTGAAAGGTCTTTATTGTGTGCACTGCACGTACGACCCCAGACATTATTATCTGTTTCAATAGCAAGTAGCGACTGCGGGTTTGAAGTCTTACAGAAGACGATGGCGCCTGCCTCCCGTAAGCATTGAACAATAACAGCGTCCTTTTCTGCTCTTTTCTTATTGCACCATCCAATGAAGCCGCTACTGGAGTCCATGCCCTTCACATCTATATGATCCTTGATGCTAACTGGAAGGCCATGGAGGCATCCAATAGGTTTTCCTGTTCTTTTGATTTCTTGATCCAAATATTCTGCCCTTCGCAGAGCCTCATCAAAACAGATTTCAGTTAAACAATTGGTTGCATCTTGTGCCACAACAGAGGCTTTAATGAATGCTTTCATTACTTCAACGGAAGTACATTTACCCTCGGAAAGCTCTTTCACCAGCCATGCTGCCGAAGGCGCCTTGAGTGTGAAGCTGCACTCTCGCTCTGTAAGAGTGTCGTTCAAGAGCTTGCTCTTGTTGATTGTAGGACCGCTCGGAGGTGCTACATTTGCTCTCCATTCCTTGATCGATTCTTCTCTACATCTTTGCTTCAGACTTGCTATATCTTTCCATACAATACATTGTGTGGGGCTACTGTCGTCGACAAACATAGACTTTGTTGGTACGTACTGCGATCAAGTTCGGAAGAAAGTGAACAAGATGCTTCTCTGGACAATCGTCACGCGGCAATTTAATCTTTACAATTAGCGGCAAACTTATCTTAAAAGAGTTGCATAATGGCTATCAGATTAGAAAATCGTAGTTTCGGCGTGAAGATGCGATTCGAACCAGGTCACGAAAATCAAAACAACATCACGATCAGGCAGGTGTGACAGGCTGCTCAATTCGACACCCTAAACGGCTCTTAAGCCATCTCCATGCAGAGGGAACTAAGCTAGAAGTAAGCAAAATAGGGAAAATACTTTGAAGCCCATCTTTCTACTCATCCTGAACAACGCGGCTCGACATCCCGAACAACTGTCTTCCTTCTGAAAACATCACCGATATATCCAAAAATGAGCAAGTAGTGACATGGGTGCTGCGATAAAGCTAGGTGCGATATTGATCTACAGCGATTGTTACAGGACACGTGTCCGCGCGAGCATGTTGGCTAGCACAGAAAAAATACTAGAAGTGCGAAGAGAATGAGTGAGAGGCTTTAGCTTACCGAAATACCAAGTCAGTCTCTGTGAGAGCTGATGTCAGGCCCAACATGAACGCACAGTAAAGTTCTTTCCATGTCAACCTGATCATATCGCATGAAAGGTGTGGCTCTTGTAATGTGGAGGCTGTAAACTTTCCTGATAGTTTTATCTCAAAACATCCACCAACATGTCTGAGCCTGGCGTACCCAAAGTTCTTGATATACATTTTGAGAAAGAAAAGCTAGACTCTCTTCAGATAGCACTCGACAGATCTGCTTTACCAAGCAAGCCTATCGTTGAGTCCATGGAGAATGCATGGAATTATGGTTCAGAATTGGCCAAATTGAAACAGCTTGTAGAGGATTGGAAAGCAGGATCACCAAGCAATGGTGAAGTAAACAAGGCAACAGGACATGCTCGCGGAGTTGAGGCGTGGTGGCGCTCTGTGGAAGAGACTATGAATGAACACCCCCACTTTCTAGTCGACATACAAGGGGTCACATTACACTACCAACGCTTCACAATGAAGCACAAGGATGAACGTGATGTCATACCACTTATTTTCTCGCATGGTTGGCCTGGATCTTTCATTGAAGCGCGCCCTCTTGCCGAACAGCTGTTACAGAGGAAGTCCCCACCTTTCTTTGATATTATTGTCCCTTCCTTGCCAGGTTTTGGTCTATCTTCTCAACCACCGAGAGAAGGATGGACGCTTGCGGATACTGCGAATCTTTTTAATGAACTAATGACCAAAGTACTGGGATTTTCTGCTTATATGGCCCAAGGAGGAGATTGGGGAAGCCTGGTGACTCGCTTTTTGGCGAACTATAAAGAATGTAAGCTGTACCACACCAATTTTATGCCACCAAGGTTGCCCATATGGATGAAAACTACGATGCATTTACAGGATTTCGGCATCCTTGGTACAGGAAACATGGATGCTCCTTTGAAACTTCTTGGATACACTGAGCAGGATGTATTAGGGCTTAAGCGCAGCCTTTCCTACAGGAATGAAGGCAGTGCTTATTGCGCTATTCAGAATACAAAACCAGCTACAATTGGATATTCACTGTATGACAACCCTGTTGGTATTCTGGCTTATTTTCTCGAGAAGTTTCACGCTTGGTCCGATCCGAGATGTCCAGCATTTTCGCACAGGAATGTCGATCGAGATTCACAAATGAACGATGAAAACATTCTCATCAATGCAACTTTGTATCACCTGACTGGTACGATACATACCTCCATGCTTCCGTACCGCGAATCCATGAAATTCTTTACGGAACCAAAACTTATCGATTCAATGACAAAAGCAGGTAAAGATAAACCTTTTGGACATTCTGCTTTCCCCTACGAACTTGCATATGGACCAAAAGATTGGCTCAAGGCATACCCCGTTCGACTAGCGTTTTATTCTCGCCACCAAAAAGGAGGTCATTTTGCAGCTTTAGATAATCCATGCGGTCTTGCTGATGATCTTGTCCAATTTGTCGATATGAGCTGGCCAAAAGCCAAATAACGCACTGTTCAGTGCTCGGAAGATTCATTAGGATATTCCATCAATTAACCATCAACACGAAGACTCTTTGCTTCTTCAACTCAGTAGGTGCTCCTGCGGCTGGAGTAGAGTTTCTGGTATAAACTCAGAAAATTTCGTTATATCGTGACAAGATTCTTCAAAACGACTACTGAGACTAATGGATTGATCCTATGGGCCGAATGAGGGTAAGATTGCTCACCAATCGCATTAGCTTACTGTGTACGTGGCGAATTCGTTTCGTGTAAAATTCTCATTCTCCTCCACTCATTCTCCTCCACTTTGAGGACATCGACAATGAAAAGTCATTAATTAGCCTTTACTGAATTCCAAAGCAACCCGAGCTTCGAACTTGCTGCCCGACCCTCGAATGACCGAGGCACTTGATGTTAACAAGAGTAGCTTACAGCGTGCGTAAAATGCTACACGCTAATGCTCGGGCATAATTACTCGGCGAAAATGCTCGGGCATTCTTGCCATTTGATTGGTGGTCCGTTCATTTCTACCCCACACAAATTTTTCATATAAATACTCTGGGTTCCTATTGGGAGAGGAATAGGACGGGATCTCATAATGGCCTTTTCAATTATTCAGACATCTTTTGGCGATGGAGTCTTCAGTAATCCTTATGTAGTAGCCTCAATCTCTGTGGCGGTTATTCTGTTTTCTTTAGTTCTTGCTTATCCTGACCGTTTGGTAGGCACTGCAGCTCGGAAGGAAATAAATGTAGGACCTGAAGCCTACCCCTTGATCGGCAATACGACATGGCTTCTTCGCATTGTACTCAAGCAGCGCAAGATCTTGGATGAGATTTTACGTGCACAGCAAGAATATGGACCTGGCGGACAGCCAGTTACAATGACATTTCCAGCTTTAGGAAATCGCGTTGTTTGCATTAATCGTCCAGAATACATTCACTTTGTACAGAAGGTTTGTTTATTGTAACCTCGAGACTTTCAGTCCATACTGACAAGTACAAATAGACAGAGTTTGAGCATTTTATAAAAGGCAAGCCATTTTCACGAAGTCTACAAGATGTTCTTGGTCAACATGGAATTTTTGTGGCAGATGGGGAAATTTGGAAGAAACAACGGAAATTGGCCTCACACATTTTCAGTGTTGGGAACTTCAAGACATATGTTCAACATAGCATACACCATGATCTTGATATACTAAGATCGCTTCTCGATAACACGACTGAAAAAAACAGCACAATTAACCTATGCGATGTTTTCTTTCGTTTTACAATGTCGACGTTCAGCCAGATGGCTTTCAGCGCTGATCTAAAGTGTCTACCTAGTGACACAGAAGGTCTTAAAGCCCGCAATGAGTTTGCAGATGCCTTCGATTATGCTCAACTCGTTGCAGACAATCGTTTTGTTGACCCGATGCCTTTGTTCTTAGAATGGTTCAACATGCAAGGTTCACGTATGCGGAAATGTATCAAGACTTTGCGGAACTATTGCTACCGCATCATTGATCTACGTCTACAAGCTCAAGAGTCTGGTGACAATACAGGCGCTGTTGACAGTAAGCACGGGAAGGATCTGTTGCAACTATTTATCGAGATGGGTCTGACACGAGAGGAGTTGCTGCCAATTGTCCTCAATTTTCTTATTGCAGGGCGTGATACAACCGCTCAAAGTTTGTCTTGGGCTTTTTATCGCTTCTGGCAAAACCCTGATGTTGTCACAAAAATTCGAGAGGAGATTCACGCAAAACTTGGTGATCGCAGCATGGTGAGCATTTATGAAATGCAGATAACATCATTAACACAATTTATCACGAACAGAACTATGACGACCTTCGTGCACTACCCTACACCCAAGCTGCTTTCTACGAGGCTGTACGACTGAATCCAGCAGTTCCCAAGAATGTTCGTTTTGCTACCCAAGATACCGTGATCCGGCCATACAGCGGGGAGCTTGCAGAGAAGCCCTTGTCGAACAATGGCAAACGTGATCTTCCCGACATTCCTATCAAGAAAGGGGAAGGTGTTATGTGGTGTGACTACGCCATGGCCCGTATGCCCGAGATCTGGGGGCCGGATTGCAACGAGTATCGTCCCGAACGATTCCTGGAGCCAAAAAATGATGGCAGTGGTGACATGCAAATCAAGAATTATGGACAAATGGTATTCCACGCTTTTAATGCTGGACCACGTGTTTGCTTGGGGCAGACGCTGGCGACATATGAAGGCATGGCCACTATAGCCTGCATCCTGCACAAGTAAGTAGTTTGGTGCACCGATTGAACTTCCTGACTGAAAGATCTATTCGCCAGCTACGACGTCATCTATGACGGGGAAGCCCTCCAGAAAGACCCACCCATCTACGCAGATAGTCTCACACATCCAATTCAAAATCCTTACAAAGTGCATTTGCGCCGTCGCTTAAGCTGAACTGTGGTGTACCGCAATCTAATAGTGTAGTTGTGTGCTGCGAGCTGTGCAGTATTTTTGACTACTTCCACAATGGTGGAGATAGATCTTGACACGTTTAATTGAGGATGACAATCTCCATGTTGGTTCAGAGTCAGATAATTTGACTCTACAACATCACACGCCGCGCGCGGCATCAATAAGAACCTATCACATAAGGTGAAAGGTTTATAAGCGACCAACCACGTACATAGATTTCTTTTCCTTTAATACGATCTAGTCTTACTTAGCACAAAGGAGGTAGTGACCTCAGGTGCACAGGGATCGTGTTCAATTGTAATTCTACATACATGGTTGTAGTTTATATATGTGCGATAACTTGGTGGTGCCACGCGCGGCGTGTGATGGATGGTGTCGAGTCAAATGATCTGACTTTGAACCACTTCCAAGTTAATGCAAAAGGTCTTTCCGAGCGTTTCTAGAGTGAAATTACTCTAGGTGTCCTGCGCATTCTCCCTGTCCACCCGCCTGCGCATCTGCGGCCCGCCTTCACGCCCCGACGAGCTTCAGCGAATCGGCCCACAACTTGTTCTCGCCTTTGGGGTTGTAGGCGTACGATCGATATCCACTAAATTTGTAGGGGTCATTGACTTCGTCCGGCTCTGCTACATCGCAGTCTTCCAAGTACTTGCCGCCTTGGCCTTCCCACTCTTTGCCCACGGCCGCCCACAGGGTCGTCGCACAGCCCTGAGCGGTGCTTTTGAGGAAATTGTTCACCTGCTCATTGTCCTTGATGGCTACCATCATCTCGGGCACATGCTTCTGCAGAGGCGTAATGATCCCGCCAGGCATGAGTGACGTGGCATGCAAGTGCTTTGCCCCGTATTCGCGGTCGATGTAGTTGGCCATCCAGATGTTGGCGCACTTTGCCTGGCCGTATGCCGCCCAAGGACTATAGCTGCCCTCTTCCTCGAAGGCATAGTCGCCATTTTCCACACGCGGCGGGTTGGCACGATGTCCTGAGCTGGACACGGTCACCACACGAGAGTTGTATGCCGGTGTGGCACTGGCCAAGAGTGCCTCCTTGACCAGCTCAAACAGTAGGAAATGCGCAAGATGGTTGGTGCCGAACTGCGACTCGAATCCATCTTTCGTCAGCTCGCGTTTGGGGACCGCCATGATGCCTGCGTTACAAACAAGCACATTCAGCTTGCCTCCTGATCGGCTCAGAAATTCCTGCGCCCCTTTTCGCACGCTGCTCAAGTCCGTCAAGTCCATCTCCAGAAGCTCCAGCTTGCCTGGCTGTTTGATGTGAGCCAAGGCCTTTTGCGCTCGACTCAAGTCTCGGGCTGCTGCATATACGGTGGCGCCCGTGTGCATGAGCGCATCTACCGTATCTACACCAATTCCCGACGTCACTCCCGTGACGAGGAATACCTTGTCGCTCAGCTTCCCTGCCAATCCCTCGTCATTTACAATTTGGATCCCCGTCGGACGTGCGTCGCCCGCCCCTTTTGGGTTCTTGTGAGATTCTGTGTACTTGTTCACCATGTTGTGATAGGATAGATGGTGAAAAGGGCCAAGTTGACGCTTGCCCGTGGCCTCTATATAGCCTTACAACACACTGCATTGACCATTCTCAAGCTGACACCGCGGAGGGACGTTGCTTACATTGAACGCGATGACAATAAGCCTCCACATTGACATGTAATGCATACTAGATTGAGGGTAATGACAATAAGCCTCCACATTGACATGTAATGCATACTATGATTGAGGGTTGGAAGTGAGATGATGAAATGTCATCTAATTTCATTCCAAGATTGCACTTTCTTCTCTCACAACCACACCACGAATTGAACATGATTCCTGTGCACCTGGGGTCACTGGCTCTTTTGTGCTAAGGAAGACTGGATCGTATCAAAGGAAAAAGGAATCAATTGAACACGATCCCTGTGCCCTCGAGCCCACTGGCTCCTTTGTACTAAGTAAAACTAGATCGTATTAAGGAAAAAGAAATCTATGTACATTGTTGAGTGCTTATAAACCTTTCACTTTATGTGATAGGTTCTTATTGATGCCGCGCGCAGCGTGAAAAGAGTGCGAATCGTTGGTCACGACTCCGTATGATTTATCAGATTTAGCTAGTCTAGTCAAACCTCTGGTAAGTTACAGTCACAATTAGTGTTCATTATCAAATATAGGTTGAAAAGAGTATACCGAGTCGTATGACATCTCTCTGAATCGTTGGCCACTTTTATGGATCATTAACGCTTTCAGGACTACTCGTGACCGCCGTGGCGGGCCGAAAAGTTCGGAACATATACCAGATCACCCCATCTAGCGATGTAGTTTCGTCCTTTCCTTGGCCCACAGATCTTCAATCTCCTTCGGGTAATGTGTGTCTTGTAGAGCTCGCACCCAAGTGTCTGTCTTGCGATGGGAAAGGTGGATCCATCGACAGAACTTGCGCTTCTGACGAGCACCAGCCATGTGAACCAGTAAGCTTCCACATGGCGAATCGTTTGTGCCGTTCACGCAGCCGCTCTTCGGTCCATACCCATTGAACCACGACATGGGGACATTGACGTAGCCATTGTGAAAATGTGATGAGGCGAGTGACAGCTCCATAGCCGTTTGGTCACGATACTTTAGTTGTTGGTTGCCATAGTAGTCGCGATAAGACAAGATGTCCACCAACAGAGACACAGTCCAGGAGCAGATACGAAGGAAGAACACTCCGTTGTTGAGTCCATGGTGATCCTGTGCGACAATGAGATTGACATGCGGGAAATCAGACGGCGGCAAAAAGATCTCCAGTGGAATCTTGTCATTCATAATGATTGTATCCGCGTCATACCACCTGAAAGAAAGCAGCAAAATACAAACAGGCTTGTCAATTCACTACTACTTTTTCGCAAAAATATTGGCTTACATGATCCATTCGCGACGCTCTCCTTCCTCCTTGGCCAGCTCGCCAAGAACAAGGGTCAAGAGCCACGCAGGTTTAGACCAAACGCCACCATGGATGTCACGTTGCAGGAGCATTGTCTCGTAGTTATGCTTCTCGTCATATGCTCGATGTGTCTGTATAGCATCGACAATGTCGATTGTGTTGTCACACTCTGTCGTTGCATTGGTAGACTTGCTCTTGATCACCCCACGTCCATAAAGCATAGAGGCACGCATGATTTTCTTCGTGCTTTTGAGCGTCATTGGGCGGCTAAGTTGGCCGATCCTAGGGTAGGTGTCGCTGTGCGAGGTATTGGAGTGAGTAACGGGCCAGGTATCTTGGCCATGAGGCAGAATGCTGTTCAGCAGACCAGCACGCAAGATGCACAGCAAGACCACCAAGCACAAAAGCGAGCAGCACGCTACATATTCGCGTCGAACTCTTCTTCTGCTCGTCATAGAGGTCATCATTGTCCAGTTAGGACTCCTGCACGATAGATATCAGGGCCACCTCCTCGACAATGAGGAGATCAGTCAGGAAGAAGGGTCAAATAATAGTCGAGGAGACCAGTCAACAAGTGGCACGATCTCGATACGTTATGAGCTGAGATGTGCTGCTCGTAGTTCCTGCAGTACCTGGCAGCCCCAAGCATGTTGCACAGCGCAAGGAATGAAGGCAAGACGTCACTACAGCACTAGTTTCTAAAACAGGCGTTTGCGCCATTCTCGGTGTCTATGCGAATTCGCTCAGCCACACATTTCTTGTTGGCGCGCTAAATTCCAGGCGTGTTTTCTAACCCCTTGCAGGCGGAAAATAATTTCAGACTGTTCTGGGACATCAATGCATCTGACGCGAAGAAGCCGCCGGGATGTACGAACCGGCGGTTGGAAGAGGCACGCACATGAGCTGCTCTGCCCACACGCCTTGGCCCATGGGTTTTTTGCACGAATCAGGGAATAAAAGAAAAAAAAGGCCGAAATGAGCTCTATTAGCAACTACGAGAGAGATAATAGGGTCAGATCAAGACCATTCCCCTACTTGTAGATAGGCCCTCAGCTTTTTCTCAAAGAAAAAGCCACGTAGAGCTCAATGCGCATGGGTGAGAGAGCAGGAACAGATCAGGGCTAATTCTTTCTGTGCAGATGTGCCTTTGAAGGGATCTGTTTATACTTTAAGAAAAATCTGACTGCTGCAAGTGGGATATACACAGGTGAGACGGTGTCGTCCAGTGTAGAGTTGGTCTTTATCATGAAAATACCTTCTGAACTAGATTTTTAGAGGCCCAATGTTGGACCAGCACGACCAGCTTGCCCCGTCACATCAATGACTTGAGGGGCCGTGGCATATTGAGAACCATTTGCGTATTTTTCACAACATCCAGCCGTACCACCGTTGAAACTTCTAGCTCATTGAGTAGCTTGCTTAGTGGTCCATCGGTACGTGTCAGCTTGACATGCCGAGGGAAGAGGCGCTGTGACATGGCGAGTGGGTTGACTTGAACATCGATCTGATGCCACTGGCCATCAACTTTGTTCAATGAGTGATTGGTACCTTCCTGAGAAAGAGGTGCCACCTCGTTGATTGGCGGCAGGGGTGCACAATGATGAAATTCAACTGCCAGCTCGCAAATCTCCAACCAAGAACCGACTTCAATCAAGAAACGGAAGCTCGGCACCTGACAATTCGTTCCAGATTCGGCCCCAGAAGCGACACTCTGCAAAATCAATGGCACCGACGTGGGCTTCATCATTAAAGACCACTCCTTTCTCCGAGCCGGACTTGAATCTGGGCCATTGGAGTTTCCCTGCCGATGGGTTGCCATGGACTGCCATAGCTGTCCAGGAGGCACGAATCTGCTTACTGAGCTGATGCTCTGCCTGTGTGGCATTACATGTCCCGTTGCCTAAAGGCATAAGGTCCAAGTTGCCAAAAGCAAAAGGCACGTCGGAAATATGTGTCGGACCGAAAAATGGTCGCTCCTCGTCGGTGGGGAAGGGGGCATAGTTTATTGAGGCAGGGCGGCTGAATGGGCACGTCAGCGTATGGTTCCAGCGGTAGCTGAAGGACGGCGTTCCCGCTGCCTCTGCAGAAAGCATTGTGTAGTGGGAGGGACAGATGTAACCTGCGAGCGTGGTGATGGTGGACAAGCCGGCATAGTATGCGTCGTTCGTGGAACCAGTTGTGTTGAACTCCGACAAAGGATATCGTTTGCCGATCTCCCTTGCGTACTTCCCCCAAGTCTGCAGATACTCGTCGTAGTCTTTCGATGTAAAGTTTTTATTCTCGTCCAGCAGAGCGGGGATGACGAATAGTGTTGTGTCGCGTTGGGCTGGAATGTAGTAGTGTTAATAGGCACCTTCAAGCTGCAACCTGGACAAAATACTTACCCGCACCTGCGAGAATCGGCACCTTTGGACCTGTACGCAAGGGTTCATCGGTGAACAGGTGCCCATCCAGTACGGCGGCAGCTATATCGGGCGCACCAGGGACGGAGATTCCATAGAATTCGCTAGAAAGTTGCCCGGGAGCTGTACTGTTGACCACCGCAGGGACATTTGCATATGCTTTTGCGAGGTCCTTCGTAGAAAGCGACTGCAGACAGGCAAGCTACGAAGCTTGATCAGTACACAGGAACAGATTTCTGACGTTTTGTAAACTTTGCGCGTAGTAACACACTTCTACTGGCCTGGCAACACACCCCATCGGTTCCCTGCTGGCCTGAGAGCACAATCTTGGGCCCTTCTTGTCCTTTCCTGCCCTCGCCTACTCACCTGCTTTTCATGGTTCGCCTCCGTACAATTGAGGACAGCAGCAAAGCTTTGGCCAATTTCTTGTGCTTGCTTCATAGGGGTCAGGAATCCACCGCCACCTGACTCGGTGACGACACCCTTGAGTAATTGAGGCGCTTGCGGAAGTGTAGAAATGAAAAAAGTGTCGTCTGCACCAGCACTTTGGCCAAAGAGCATTACCTGTGACTTATCGCCGCCAAAGCTGACGATGTTGTGATGCACCCATTTCAACGCAGCGAGACTGTCGCGAATAGCCATGTTGCCGTGAATGCCTGCACTGGGTAGCGTGAGGAATCCCAGGGGTCCCAATCGATAATTGAATTCGACAACGACGGCATCAGTAGCAAGATGGCAAGCATCGTACAGTTTGTCACTTGTGGCGCCGCCTTCATTCGACCCACCGTACGCCCACACTTTGACGGGCCAATTGTTCTTTTTATGCGCATTGCCAGGCATGTAGACGTCGACAGTGAGACTAGATGGTAAGAGATAAGCATAGGTCGTTCACGTGCTCGAACACCTACCAATTCTCCGATGCCTTGGGGCTCGATTCGCTGAAATCCTTGCTGAACTGGATGCATGGTGCTGCGATCTCTGTGGCATCAAAGGGCCCGCCATCGGGAGACTGTAGACTACCCAGAAAGGCCTTGGGTGGCATGAACCGGTTCGTACCGCCAGTCGACTCGGCATAGGGAATGCCGCGAAAGACCTTGACCCCCGTGTTGGGACATGTACTTCCTTTGACAGTTCCTGCGGATAGGCGAACATGGGGCGAGGAGGATGCTGGTACGGCAGCTGCCGTACTTCTACTGGCACATTGGAGTGCTAAACCAAGGATAGCGCATTTGACTAGGTGGAACATTGTTGAGATCAGTCGAACGACTATTGGGGAGCAAATCGTAGTCGTGGCCTCGTCCTGCTTAAATGTATTGCTAGAGTGCGAATAAGAACCGAATAAGCGCTGGCATTGTGATGAAATGATGATGAATCGAGCTTATCCTGTTCTTTGCAGTCCCGAATAAGCGCTCATGACACTGCTTCTAGCAACGATACATGACATCGACGGGGATCCGAACACCTTTTTCGACGCTAGTCAATTCGCACGCCGCCTTCTATCAAGCCTCGCCTTCTGCAGACGCAGATGCATGCAGAAATAAGCAATGTCTCCGTCACGACTATTCGGCTCTTGCTATTGTGAGTGTGAGTGTTGCTTATGTCATCGGAACACAATGAGCGATATGTTCGTTGTTGATGGACATGGTGATTGTCGGTGGACCTGGTCATAGTCGAAGAGCCTCAAGCCTCGCTGATGCCACAGCAGATGCCAAGGCAAAAATGGAGCAACCTGTGTAACGTCGCATGCTGCGCGAACTCACATGCTGTGCGGCGACGATCATTGACAAGGCATCGAGATGTCGAGCAGTGAGAACGTGTATTATTGGTTGTAGTATCTCACTGGCAAGACTTTCTGAAATGCAAAACGCGTGTTGCTTTGCAGAGTGTGAAAGGATTTCCTCAATTCCCACCTGCGTCCCACAGTTCTCCTTTGACACTAACTCGTACAGTTGACACCGGAATCTTTCGTACAGTCCATCATATCTTAGTTGCAGTAGCCACGTTGTAAACATTCAAGATGCACGAATCGCTTGTTAGGGTACTCGTCGCTCCTGTCTGCTACGGCTCGGCCAGAGGACATTGATCCAACAAACTTCGATGTCATCTATTTTACGGGCCGCCACACCGTCATGTGGGATTTCCCCGACAATGAGGAGCTGCAAAAGCTCACTCGAAGTTTATTGGAGCAGGGCGGCATCGTGTCGTCTGTGTGACACGGCTACTGTGGCTTGCTGAGTACCAAGCTTTCGGACGGGAAGCTGTTAGTCGACAAGCGACGTGTGACGGGCTACTCGTGGCTGAGGAAGTGTTGGCTGGCGTGGCAAAGCAAGTACCTTACAACTCCCAAGAAGAGATGAAGAAGCGTGGCGCCATCTATGAGAAGAATCTCCTGCCTTTCACGTCCAAGGTGAACGTCGACGTGCGTCTTGTCACAGGGCAGAATCCACAATCAGCCAAAGCAACCGCAAAACAAGTCGCCGCCCTTCTTTCGAAGAACTAGCGGCGTTGTTATTAACCTTGTGTTGTATTCCTAAAAGGAATTCTAAAACTTAAGCAGCGCCCTGAGGCAAATGGATAGCAAGTGTTCTGAAATGGACTCGAATATTATACGAAACTTTGAATTGCACCTCTTTACAAACAAACATTTGAATCTTTTTATTACAGAGCATCAGAATTTTGCGGGCCTTCTTCTCCCAGTTCGTCAAACAGCTTGAGAAAAGCACAAAGGGCCTGGAGTCTCGCTCTTGACCCCTAGATGCTCAATCTAGTAAGTGGGCATTTCGTTAGCAAGTGGGAGAAGAGCGTTTGCTTTCACCTGTCTCCTGAAAGATTTGGCACTAACATGTTTGAAAAATCTAGAATCCATGTACTAAATCCTATGCTTTCACGAATTGCGACAAGAGTCGTCGTCATCTGTGAAGATTCCATGCACGCCTTCCCGCTACTATTTGCACTCAACTATCACATCTCATGCATTTTTCTCTTCTTACGACATGCGGTGCCCAACAATATATATACTTTACAATCGACTTTCTCCTTCGAAGACGAGAACAGAAATCATTTAGTTTCGCCACCGGATGGTGGTAAGCCTGGGAAGTCCTTCAGCTTTCGTGTCCGATCTTGTGCAAATTCCGTTGACTCGCTTGATGCTGCTGAATGATTCATATCGATTGATTTCTAGACTCTCACTATTGTCAGATATTTACTTTTTTAAACGTAACGTCCAGTCTTACCTCCTGTTGTATTTGATTGGCACTTTGATCTGGCCTTGGGCTCTTTGGATCATATGCGCCCTGACTTGCTGCGATTTGGTCTCCCTGCGCATTGAAAAATAATATTAAAATGAAGGCGTCCGGCTGGATTTGGAGCTCTACTCACATCTGCGTCGTCCATTGTCTGTTCACTTCTACCGCCAAATTTTTCCAAAGGAGACGAATTTGGTGGATCGCGGTTTGTTGATGTAACAAAACTGGGTCGAAAAGAATGAAATGGAGCAACGGTGGTAACATAGTTGCTTGTGATCAACCTGCTTGTTCTACTGGCCTGTGTGATATAAACGAACATTTTGAGACGTGAAGGTTTAGATGTAAAATTGGTTCAAATTATTCCGAACACTCTAAATCTTATGTGGAGGGCGAATTCGTGGAGGTCAGGGTGCAGTCGTCCTGCTGCTGTAAATTTACGTCACAATCACGAAATGAACTACCATCAGGGTTTACATCAAGCATATACTACCGACTCTTTCCTTTGTTCCTATCAATCATCTTTCAGTGGCAACCAAGACATCCGCATTGTCAATGCTTTCCCAATCATCCACACGCAAGCTGGTCACGACTAGTCACGGTGCACGGGCCTTATCATCGAAACCTAAAGCAAACCCGTTGTTTTCGTTTGTGCCATCAAATCCATTACCGGAAAAACCCCGAAAGGTGGGACGCACCGAAATTCGTGGCCCATACTATTCAAACTTTGGTCCCCGGATGGCCAAGGATGTATTTGATACGTTTGGAGAGTATATCGATGGCGTCAAATACAGTGGGGGAACTTTCACACTTCAGTCATTATCGTCACTGAAAGAAAACATCAAAATAGCTCATGATCATGGAGCCTACGTCTCTACTGGTGGCTTCCTAGAGAAGATTTTAGCAAGTAGCAATGGTGACCGTGGTATGGTGGAAAAGTATTTACGAGCATGTAAAGAAGTCGGCTTTGATGTAGTGGAAATCTCCTCGGGTTTCCTGACCATTCCTGCGGAAGATTGGCGTAACATTGTGGACCTCGTCATTAGCCATGGCCTCAAAGCTAAACCTGAAATAGGTATCCAGATGGGAGCCGGTGGTGATACGTCTGCTGAAGAGCTTGAAGCTCTTGGTACTCGTGACTCTGCCTGGCTTGTCGATAGAGCAAAGCTTTTTCTGGATGCTGGAGCAGATACAATCATGATTGAGAGTGAAGGCATAACAGAGAACGTCAAAAAATATCGAAGCGATGTGATTTCGAGCATCACATCCAATCTTCCAAACGACAAGGTGATGTTTGAGGGTAAGTTCGTAAAATGATAAGTTGGGAGGCACACTAACACTGAAACATTATTTAGCCGCAGATCCAGCCGCATTTCAATACCACATTGCCAACCAAGGCGCGAATGTGAATCTGTTTGTAGACCACTCTCAAATCGTCCAGCTTTCTGCCGTTCGTAGGGGCATCTGGGGCAATAATGCGCTATTTGGTCGTGTTGTCACATTCCCTGCAGATACACAATAAGCTCTTGAATATAAAAGCGACGCCGGAGAAAATGAGTTGAACACAATTGTCACGGTAGTCGCTCTGTACCACTCTGTTTGTAACAAAGTTTTTTAGATTGTGTTGTGGGGAATAAAAGTTTATATTTGGGGCCGCCTTTATGTACCTTACATTCAATGTGATGTTAAATTGCGTTCGGTAATGCTTCAGCATCGATGGAGTGACAAACCCAAGTATCCCTCGCGAGAAGACAGAAGCCCGATTCTCCGGAAATGGCAAAAGTGGTAGCAGTTCTGACTTTCGTGCATTTTCTAACGCACTAGGTACAGAACTTTCGGCGTGAGGGGACTGTTGCGCTCGTGGAGTAGGGATGGTTGTCCAAGCTTGCTCATGAAGATATTGAGCGCGAATAGTCTTTTGGATTTCTCGGATACGCATGGGAAGTGATTCGCAACACCATGCTCCATCATAAATCGGATACCTAAACCACGGGAGAATGTAATTGCATCAAACTGTTCACGTACCGGCTTCATTCCGTTTTAGTTATCTTCCTCTTTCATCCAGTACTATTTTGATAAGATCAAAGACTGTCTCTGTTATATGTACATAAGCCTTGAAAATACTGTGCTTATCTGCCCCTCTGGTAGCTGGTCCTTAATTTCTCTCAATCTTGATACCTGGCAACGATATTTGGGCTACGTGAGCATTTTACCCAACACCTTCGTTACCTTGTTTCGATAGAGTCGACTCTCACAAACACCGTTAAATTCGCACGTGAAACCGTACGTCCTTACAGTTTTGCCTTTCGGTGAAGTTTACTGTGCACCGTGGGCTTTGACATGTGATGTTGAGCACGCGGTCAAGACGGTGGCTCGAGTGCATATTTTTTGAAAACCACTTGCATATTATGATCCTGTGTATGTGGCGTAACGGTCTTTCCCTGGTGCTTCGTTGATCGTACTTGTATTGAAGGCTCTTGATTGTTGCGCTCATCAGGATAATATGGTGTTTGTTCTGTTTAGCAAAGGCGCACGCACGCACGCGTTGCCCTCTGACAATCTATCGCATTCCAACTCTTTTCCGTACACGACCTTCAGCCAACATGTCTCGATCCACTCCGTCAAATGTCTCAAATAGCAGCGCAAAGAGTATCAAATTCTTGATAGAATTATCGGGAACTGGAGTTCGCTTCCACACGAATCGTTCAGCGTGTCCACCGGAGCTCGCTCTCCTGTGCACGCATCTCTTGGATCTACCAGAGGATGTGAACCGATGCCTGAACTTTGACGAAGTTAGACGCGTCAGAGAAGTAAAGAGCAGCGATGTGATGATCCTAGAGATAAAAGACGCTCTTCAATAAGCTGAATTTATATTCGAGGGAGCCATCTGGAGCTGCTACAACAAGCACAAAAGGCGATGGATAATGAAAGTAAACGAATTTTTGTTTGGAAGTTTTGGAGAAGGTGTCGATTCAAGCGTAATCTCTGGAAATGCGGACTACGAAATGGAAGAAGGGTCAGATTTGATCAATCCGATCGCTGAACAATTGCTATACAATCCGAAGCCTGATCTTGCCTATGGTCTCGGTATGGATCCGTAACTACCTCTTCTGAAAAATCTGAATGATGTGTTCTTTCTATACGTGCACTCCGAGAGATGGCAAGACATCCAGCTTTCAGATTGTAATATAGTCCTTCTGCACGCGAAGATATCATATACCCATCTATCATATACGAAGGGAAGTCAGATAGCAACCCAATCCTCTGGGCAGAAAATAACAGCAGTTGTGGCAACGAGGGCATTAGGCTTTCTTTCATACCTGGTGCGGCTTTTCGATCTTTGAACTCCATCACCTATGGTCGCTCTTGTTACATCTTCTGCCGTTCATTGGCGAATCTATCTGGCGGTTGCACAAAAAGAAGGGGCGAAAGAAAGAACCGATATTTTTCCTCTCGATAGGGCATTCCTTATTGATGGCGAAATGGATAGATTTCGCTTGCAGCCTTATCCGACTCCGGAGATGGCTCGAGGGCCCACATCGTGACATTGTTATAAAGCATATCTCTGCTATCTGGCGAATGTGCCCTCTCAAGCTGTGTAATTGTAGGAATTTGAGCATCAAGTGGTATGTTGCAATGATGTGCGCCTCGAATTTAATGCGGTAGCTTCTTTAGCTCCTACTATTTCTAAACTTGTCATCCTGCGCTCAATGCTAGAAACAAGAGAGAGAAAAGCTCACCAAGCCTCCGAGTAATTATTGATTTGAAAAGAAACAAGAGTGACACGGCGTTTCTTTACAAAATCTTCAATATTCATTCCTATCAGGTCGTCGTTTATTTTGACAAGCTTTGGGCTTTATGGTCTTCGTGAACGTTCAACGTCAGACACTGGTAAAGCACCACCACTCACATTCCATCATCGCGACAGTTCTGACACATTTGATAGATGATAGCGGGTTATGCACAAGTACGTGCTGTTCTTTTTCTTAGTCCAACAGGAACATGCGATAATCGTTTATAAAAAACGAAAAGCTCTTGGATACATAATCACGGTATTGTGCACGAAGGGCAATACTATCGGTATTAATTGAACACGATCCCTGTGCACCTGAGGTCACTGGCTCCTTTGTGCTGAGTGAGACTAGATCGTATTGGAGAAAAAGAAATCTATGTACATGGTTGAGTGCTTATAAACCTTTCACCTTATGTGATAGGTACTTATTGATGCCGCGCGCGGCGTGTGATGTCAAGCCAAATTATCTGACTCTGAACCAACACGGAGATTGTCATCCTCAATTGTACTATCTTAGTGGAACGGAACCGTTTACCAAAAAAAAACAACTCTATTTCGGCAAAAGACGATTAGTAACGAAAGTTTGTGTAATACTCTGGAATTCAACTACAATAACAATCAGGAGATCTTGTAGGGTATCGAGCAACGTCTTGCTGGTGCGTTCGAGTTTGTCCTGACGGTTGTTCATCGCACCACTAGAATCGAGCCCCCTGCAAGTAATTAAAAATCGACTGACAGCGCATCATCAACATCATCATCTAGAATTTCGATGAATTTGCTTCAGATTCGGAAGGCTGCTCCAGTCTGCCGCTTCGGCAGAGTGAGAGATATCGCCCAAAATTACCCTTTGGTGATGAATACGCGGTCTGTGCATAAGCTCTTCTGCAGATCCCTCTACTCCGGTGAAATCTGTCGTCGGAGTTCAGGCGAAATACGCGCAGATCGGAAGGTTCCGTCGGGTATTCTCACTAATTGAAGCCCGTCCTGCATATGCGCAAAGAAAGCGTACCGAAGTTTCTAAACATGCATGCGGTAAGTGCTATGGACCACGGTTCTCCGAAGAAAGTTGAGGGAGTGTACTCATATATAAAGTGTGTGTTCAGGACATCCTACTCCTTCGCTTCACTATTCCTATCTAAGTTTTGTGTCCTTAATCACAACCAACTAGCCAATCCATCTTCGCAATGCACTCCTTCTCCTTCGCTCCCATGCTCATCGCTGCTCTGACTGCCAGCACATATGCAGCACCTGCATCGTCATCAGGATCTAGGCTTTCCTCATACGCGGACACAACTTGTAATCAAGAGCTCAGCTACACTACAGATTCCTCCAATGATGGTGTCCAAGGCACGAAATGTCAATCGCTAAAAGTAATGTGGCACACAGATTATACAAAATACCGAGACCTTGCACAGTCTGTCCAACTGAGCAATTTCCAAGATGGCTGCACAGCATACGTATACTCTGGGCCAGACTGTCACAATGATGCCGAGATTGCACATTTCACGAAAGACAGCACCGGATGCCAAACCTTCCAAGGATTTGGCGAAAGTTTCCAGATTCGCTGCGACGAGTAAAGTGAAAAAACACATACTCCCAGTGTATAAGAAGCAGATTCACTGGCATTCAATAATATATGTATAGCGTAATAGCTTTCATCAATACAAGCATGATCAGACACCTCATGAGTAGAGTTCTCCATGCCTGAATGATTTTCATAGAGAAAGTCAAGTTTAGTAGAGTTTTGTCAGGCAAGAGCTATCTTCCAATGTTCTAGACATACTACAGCAGAAAAGTCATAGTCCTTATTTATGTATCAGTTGAGACTGGCAATTGTACTTCCCGATACACAAGTCGAGAAGTATGTGTTGTCCAAATAACCTTATTCATTTCCCAGGCTTGCCTTCAAGAAAATCTCCAAGAAGGAACCACAGATAGTTTTGATTGATGGTGCTGCGTTAGTGATGTCTCATTGTGTCGGAAATTTGGCTAAGTGGGATAGGGTTACGATTCTTGTAAGGGAATTGGAGGTTCTCGAGAAAGCTTTGGCAGAAAAGAAGGGTCGCTGGATCTTATGTAGCGATACGTACCGGGTAATAGCAACTGAGGGGGTTCATGTTTGCCTGAGTCATCCATACAAACTGGATGTCCTGTTTCGCTCGCAGCTGCTTTCAAAGTAAGGTAAAAGCAACTCCAAGATTACACTCCATCCAGTTGTTATAATTTCCAACAGTAGGTTTCCGTGGTCGAAGGATAAATGTCGACCATGACATGCGAGCGGATGTCATTGAACAAGACAGCATTAATAAAGTGCACGTAGTCACGATGCAGAGGAGTATACAGCCACGCGGGAGAAATGTTTTATCGGTGGGCCCACCACAGACAATTTATTGGGACGATATTGAGATTCGATTTGAAGAGAAAGCAACTATTCTTTGCTTCCCCGCCTTTCCTGTTGTCTTCCCAGAAAGGCAGGTAAAGTACAGCACACCTCTAATCCTAGTGAATAGTGCTCTAGCCATGTGGGCACAAACTATACAGTTTATCCATATCATCTCACATCTGAGTTTAAATAATATAATTGCTTCGGATTGAACACCATCCCTGCGCACCCGAGGTCACTACCTCCTTTGTACTAAGCAAGACTAGATCGTATTGAAGAAAAAAGGAATCTATGTATATTGTTGAGTGCTTATAAACCTTTCACCTTATGTGAAAGGTTCTTATTGATGCCGCGCGCGGTGTGTGATGTTGTTGAGTCAAATTATCTGACTCTGAACCAACACGGAGATTGTCATCCTCAACTCTTCGGATAGCGGTGCTGCAAGCTTCACAATGCAATTCCTATGTAAACCTCACCACCTACAATCATCTACTTCGGACTTCATCTGAAGATTTCGGCACTATCTTGGGTAAAAGTACGCTAATCGGCAAACGTTTTAAATGAACCCCAGCGAAGGTACAGATAACGCAGCTGATAAATCGGAAGACACGGAAAACAGCTTCAACATAAATGGAGCTTCTGACGTATCCACTGTCTTGGGTGCAGTTCAAGATAATGATTCTCCTCAAAATACCGAGACCATTAAGACTGATACGTACACCGATGATGAATATGGGATCTTACTGGATTATCTTTCAATTGCACAGATTCATAAGCCCAAAGTAGAGAAATTTGACCCAACATACTTCAAGTCATGCGACAAAGAACCTCTCGCAACTGAGGGTTTGCGGAACTCATATATGCTAGACAGAATAGTACAATACCGTAAAGATGACATGCTTTCTGATTTGGAAATTTTTGAAAGTTTCCAACAAGGTTTCAAAGGATGGAATGTTGACGATTTCAGTATTGTCACACATGGGGCAAGAAAAGCACTACGCGATGCTTTACGCTACCGGGGGGTATACACTGGAACATATGTCGGAGGACAAATCTCAATACAGTTTGCACACCTTGTTACGCTCGAAAATTTACTGCCATGGGACATACAGGACTTGCACTATAAATTCGATTCGTTTTACTACATTTTCCAAGAAATATGTAGGAGAGAAGGAATCGTCCCCCCGGCCAGACACCCGAATCTCATACTTCGCAGATCGATCAACATGCAAAAGGTGAGAGAAAACCGGAACACCAGAACAAACCAGTCATCACGTCAGTTGCTGTCTCAACAGCCTCTGACAATGGTGAACACAAGCAGATCACAGCACAGAATCGTCACAAAAGCAAGGAATCTCATGAGAAGCCAAGAGTCAGAAATGAGATTGAAGCGCCTGTACCGATGGTCTATCCTGAATTGAGTGTAAAGCGCGATCCAATAAGCCGTAACACACTACCAGACCAGAGTTTCAGGAACATATCCACTGTACCTAATACTCATACTTCTAAGGACATCTACCCAGAAATTGACTTGAACGAAATGCGTTTTATTAAGGATAATCTAGAATTGTTCGATTTAGGACCACCTGAGCCATGACAAACAAGCAGAAGGCAATTATCACTAGAGGTTGGTGCAAGATGGACTACTTCTCTGGAGATATGTATGAACCACTCGATCTGCAGATTCAAAGGTACACTAAAAAGTGCACAGAGGGAGGACTACGCCCCTCATAATTTGCAGTCCATTTCCAATCCATGCTTACAGGAAAGGCAAGCGTACATTCAGACATACATTTCAAACCTCATTGGAGGTTTGTAGACCAGTACGTTTGTCTGAAATTACGCTTCGAAAATGCCAATCACATGAGATTGTACCTGAGATGTTGGAACAATTTGAGTCTCAGTACGTTTATGCAGCTGCCGAGGAACAAAGGGAAGACAAACTTCCAAAATCTCGAAGCTTTCCTGGATAAAATGGAGTTGTACCAGCGCGCGTTAGGGCCGCGCTACCAAAGTGAGCAAATTTTTGTTGACCAGCTCAAGAAAGCAATCGACAACATTTTTGAATTCAAAGGAATCCTATCCAAGACTTCAACAACTCGCTACGCATTGATCAATGATCTGGAAGAGATCGCATTAATGCTAGATGAACAATCTATATTCCCGCGCTGTTAGTTCAAAATAGTTGAAAATGACAATCGCGTTCCCTGTACATAGCCAAGAGTTTCCTGTATAGAGCCAAGCGTCCCCTGTGCAGAGCCAAGCATACCATGCATATGATTGTAACCACTTCTAAAACTATATAAATGACCTCAATGTAGATACTCCCGAAGGCCGCTCTGCGTTGAATTTGGTCTTCACGCAAAGCTTCAAAGTTCCCCCTTCGAGTCGGAAAGAAGGTCTTCGGAACGTATGGAGCCTACTCATAAAGTCAAATATTTAAATGTCGACACTGGTCTCCTAAGTTGACAGAATAAGAAATAAAGTGATAGAGTTGAGAAATTTTGGCTTGATTTCAAAGGGCGAAGATATACTAAGCAAAGATACGGTGATGCGAATACAATACTGTCACGGCGATGGCTGCCAGAGAAATCATAGTAGAGATTTTGAATAGAAATCCGCTGCTGTCTTTCCTCTTGTACACCTTTTCAGGACGCTTGAAACTTGCTTTGCGTCCCATTAGAGAGCGTAAAAGCCAAAGATTTGTCTTGGTATATGGGGGGTAGCGTCCAGCCATAGCGGCCTCTGTAATACGACCAAGAACACCAGAAGCAGGAGCTTCAATGACAGACCTTGTGTGGGAGAAGTCATCAAAGCCTGCTTGACCATGATCATGACCGTAGCCAGATGGACCTGTACCCCCAAAGGCGAGAGATGGTACAAAGTATTGTAGCATTAAATCACCAAAAGCTACTCCGCCAGATCGGGTACGTCTGATAATTTCCTTGAAGTTGGCTTGACTAGTGAAACAATACAGCGCGAGAGGCTGATCATGACTATTAACGTAAGCGATCCCTTCATTTATGTCTGCCACTACGTGAATCGGAAGTATAGGACCAAAGATCTCATCTTTCAGAAGTGGATCTTCGGACTGAACATTTGCAACAATTGTAGGTGAGAAATAAAGATCACCTTCACGTCTGCTTCCACCCAGCACAATTTCGCCTTTGCTTGCTTGAAGAATTTGGTCTAAACGTGTCCAATGTCGCTTGTTGATGATACGAGCGTAGTCTTGAGATTTGCTGGCAGAATCTGGCCAAAATTCCCTTTCTACCTCTTTAAGCTTCTTAATCAGCCTATCTTGAACACTTGAAGTGCATAAAACGTAGTCGGGGGCAATGCAAATCTGACCACAGTTAACAGTTTTTGCCCACATTAAGCGATGAGCAGCTATATCTAAATTTGCATTCTCATCAATAAAGACAGGGCTCTTCCCACCCAACTCCAACGTCGTTGGGCATAACCACTTGGCTGCTTTCTCAGCAACTATACGTCCAACGGCACCGTTCCCAGTATAGAAGATATGCTCCCAACGGAGATCCAGCAGTCTTGTTGTCTCAGTAACAGCTCCATTGATTATTCGCGACACACTGGGATCCATGTACTACACTTTCCCGAATCAGTACTGGCCATAAAATATAGTTAGGTTCCGCCTTACCTTTGGCCAAAGTTCTGCTAAGAGCTCTGCTGTATGATGCGCAACTTCTGATGGCTACGCAGAAAATTTAATCAGCTATCCCTACAATAATTTTATATCAGATACTAACTTTCAGAATTACTGTATTTCCAGCTGCTATTGCATATATCAATGGCCCTACTTGTACGGTTATAGCGAAATTCCACGGACCTAAAACAAGAACAGTGCCTTTAGGCTCTTTGTATTCTGTTGGATTATGAAGTGACCATACCAAACCACCCCACTTCTTTTTCTTTCTGGCCCATTTATCTATATTATTATATGCTTCCATAATTGCGTTGCTCGTCATCATAATCTCTGCTATTGTGGATTCAAATCCACAACGTCCAATGTCTTTCTTGAGAGTATCGATAATTCTTTCAGTATTGTCCTAAAGTCGGGCATCAAATTAGACTCTACCAAAGGTCAAGGATAGCTAACATACATTGATAAGAAAATATAATTGTTTGAGTTGATACTTGCGGAATTCAATGTCTTGAGTTTTTCCTGTCAAGAATGATTGTCGAAGCTCTTGGTGAGCTGTTTCAATCTCTTCAAGAGTATTGTACTTTAGGTGGTTATCTGATTGACCTTTGGCCATATTTTCGCATCAAATTATATTGGCGTAGCTAGAAAGACAGAGACTTGAAAGGAGGAAAGAAAGAAAGAAGAGAAGATATAAATGCGTTACTCTTGTCGGGTGGCAAAGAACCGGGTTTGGGGATCCGGATGTACAAGAACCGGGTGTCTAATCGGAATACGCGCTAAGATTTCTGTAAAGGAGCGCTACTGTCGATTCCTAATGAATAACGTTGAGCCAATTTACGAGTATATCACACGAATCCACGTGGCTCTAAACAATGGAGCTCCCGGCGTCACAAACACTAAGTCAAGCCACTTTGCTCTAAGCGAGTTGATCCCCCTGAAATAGTATGATTTACTCAGTCCCCACATTTGCAGACATGTATATAAAGACAAAGATGTTCAACCACTAAGAGATAAGAATGAATGATTTTACCCTGTTACTGATTATTTACTCGAGTCAACGTAAGAATTCGGACCGGCTCACGCACGTACGTACCAACAGCTATGATACAAACTACCGATTATCGTAAAATTTTGGCTCCATACATACTTTTGGAGCATAGATGGTTTGAATTGTAGTAAATTTCTCCAATGTGACGGATAGAGACGGAAGGGACATGGCATTTTTACAGGTGTCGGGTTAGCTATGGACCTGATTAAGAAACAAAGGTGTCTGATCCACGGAGTAACTAGTTCGAGCCACGTGAACATTTAGTACATAGTTCATCCACTTCATAACCATCTGAGTTCCATCTAGCATTATTACGCCGTATGGCGGTGCTACAGCTTTACACACACACTTGTATATAAACCTGTTGAATACAATGATCCAGTGCACGTCGCGTGACTGCCTTCTCTCAGTGCTTCGTTGATCACAATTGTATTACTTGTCGAGAGTATCTACATCGAGGTCATTTATATAGTTTTAGAAGTGGCTGCAATCATATGTATGATATGTTTGGCTTTGCACCGGAAACTCTTGGCTATGTGCAGGGAACGCGATTGTCATTTTCAACTTAACCACATTTTGTACATTCCCAAATCTGAATGTGATTGATCTTTCTTGTTTTCTCTTGTCTTGTACAATCTGGGTGTCTGAGGTAACTCAAACATTTAACCCCTTTAATCGCACGTAAAAACGTTCGCCACGACAAGCTTACTCTTTAATCGCGACGAATGTTCCAACACCTGAAGATCCACAACTATTTCGCTTCCCTTCGCGGGACGACAGATGTAATCATCTCACCAGCGGAAGCAACGAATTGATCTCGAATGCTGGAACGAAATTCCTGTATATGGGCTGGCTCCATGAAAAAATCAAAGCGCATGATAAATTGAGCCAAAACAAGTCGCATCTCCATGTAGGCTAGATTTTTTCCAATGCATGAAGTTGTGCCATATCCAAATGGAGACCACGCTTTAGCATTGTGAACTTCTCTCCCGGAGTTTTCTTTAAGCCATCTATCGGGAATGAACCTGTCTGGTTTATAGAAATTTCTGGGATCACGATGCATTGTCCACGTGTGTGTAGAGACAACCGTATTAGAAGGCAAGATTTGGCCGTTAGGTAGAATTAGATCTGATGTAAGGGTTCGTTGGAGCCCTGACGGTACTGGAGGCCACATTCTCAAGCTTTCATGGATACATGCGTTAAGAAGTGGGGCATGATCCCTTAATGTGTCAAAATTGTCTGGTTTTGCGTCATCTGGAAACAAAGTCAGCATCTCCTGCCGTAGACGCTCAACTAACTGAGGCTGTCTAGCAAGCTCAAACAAGCAAAAAGACATTGCATTGGAGGTTGTATCACTTCCAGCAACAACCACAAGCATACAATCTTGCTGTAGCTCCTGCTTGCTTAGCTTCCGATGCTGTTTACCTTCCTCACCAAGTAAGTAAGAGAATATATCTGCATCCACAAAATCACGTTGGCCCTGCCTCTCCTGTCTCCATATTAATGCTTTTTCGAGCCATGTTTCGAAAGATTGGATGGGGCTTGGAAGGAAACGCATGATATGTGCAATGTAGGGAACATTTCCCATCGTATTTATTGCTCGAACTCCAAGCTCGGCTAGCTGTAGGTTTATTTAAGATTTGAGCTTAGTGTATGTCATAAGAATTTCACTCACATGAACTTCATGAGAAGTTTTTCCAGAGTCTAAAGTTCCAAAAGAGCGACCAAATCCAAGTTCTCCCATCACATCGAAGCCAAACCACATCATGCATTCTCGTAAATCGACAGTGCCTTTTTTGCCTATAGTCTCAATTTGATCTAGAAGCTTATCTGCATTTCGTTGAATGTTGATTTTATATCCCTCAAGAGCTTTCATTGAAAAAGCTGGGTCCCAATCACGGCGGCGACGATTGTGCATTGGTATAGTAGGCTCATTCTGTAAACTGTGTACATGAGGGATCATGCTTTGTGCTGTATACCATGGGCCACGCAATGCCTTACTAGATGGACCCGCAGGGCCGTAGAAATGAATTAAGTTAGACGGATCAGCTGAAGAAACTTCACGCGGTCCAATCCGTACTAAATCGCCATACTTCTTATGGAGTTGTTGGATTTTGTGATGTCGATTTCCTATCCAGTCAGTCAACGGCCAGGTCCACATGGAAATTTTGCAGGCAATAGGCCCTGGGATATTCCGAAGTGGATGAAAAAAGATCCGGTAGAGAACCATGGACGTGAGAATTGAGGCAACAAACACACCGTTCATCTTGGCAGTAATGAGGACCCCCTCGGACAGTGTAGCATCCCATTTCTCGCAAATAATAGCTATCATCCCACAACCCATGAGTAATTGACCAATTATAAAGTGATGTGCAAGCGGTTCGCGATATTGAACAGCCAAGTGAAATCCAAAAGCCAAAACTATCGGTACAAAGTACACCATGGTATCGTTGTTTGGCTCTCGCAGATCATCAAGACTTACTAAGGTGAAACTCGTCATAGTGTTGATGGAATACCAAGCATACGATGCTGGAGAAATATGAGACTTTTAAATCGATTTACGGCCATCTTATTAAACTAAGTAGTTCCACCAACTTCTTGCCCCACATTTGTTGGAAGAAAATAACTGCAGGAATACTCACTGAACGACGCTAAAAGAAATGCCCCGGTTCATGCTCTGCCGGGTCATTGTGGCTTTTAGGCTAAATGCAGACGCGAAAATGCCTTGCCGAACATCCCCGTTCCTTCCATGGGTTGTTGCGTTCTGTACCTCACATGAATCATCTCACATAGTCGGGCGTCCTTTGCCGAAAACGCAGCGTCACTTTTACGTTCAGCTGCAGAAACAGAACAATATATTGTTTGAGAACGTTTTGAGCAAACTTTCATGATAAAGTCACCCATATGAATTTAGGGCTCCTTCACCATCATCCCAATCTTCTAACTCCTGTGTCTTAACATTGCTGTTCAGACATGCCATTAGAGTTATATTTGATGTATAAACAGTGGAAGTAAGTATATCAGGAGTAGACTGTGCACATGCAATTCAAAAGCAAGGCCATTCCTTCTGAGACTAGATAAAAGTATTTGAACTGGTGGTCGAAATCGAGCATAGAGAACAACAATTTGGAACACTGATATCTATGCAAATGTTCGACAATGATTCATTTGCGCGAGGCTTGTACAAAAATCTCAGATTACACTATGCAGCTGGACCTAACAGCTCTCAGTAGGGCTGATCTAGTGGATAAGGTTTTAAGGCAAAGTTGGCTGTGTAGCTGCCTGTTATCAAAAAAGAGCTCAAAAAAGATTCAAGGTGTATATAACTTTTGGAGGAGGATTTTGCTAAAGATATTCTCAATTCAACATCTTAAAGTAGTAAAGAAAGTGTATTTGGCACCATCCCCGGATTACAAGAGTAAAAAGATAGTTGGCAAACCGAAGGCATTAGAGATGGAATGTATTGCTGTAATTCATGATCAATCCTGCAGCAACGGGAAATCCATTTCTTGTGACTACAAAGTTGGGAATTGAGGCAGATACAGTAGATCACCATACATTGGCAGGTAGAATAAGACGTGAACTCGAGCTTCTGCACGCTGACTCCAGCGCAAAGTCGGTATTACTGTGGGTTCACTACATATCATAGGCAAAAAAGAACCTGGCGAACACTTACTGAGACTTGCGTAGAAAAAAAATACTGTATTGTCTTCACCTCGGATACCTAAAACAGGCTTACAAGGGATTTTTATAACCATACAACCTTTGGCGGCACCAGCGGTAGATTAAGTTGGACCAATTATAAGCATTTTCCTATATTGCTATGTAACGTCCCCTACGATTTGCATCTATTTGCTGGAATCTACACTCACCTGCACCTAGTTGATTTCTCAAATAACCTTTAACATCTTAACATCAAATAATATGTAAGCTGCCTCCATGTACAATTCTTTTCTTTAGTACGATCAAATTTTACTTAAGACAAAGAAGGGTGAGCGTGCTCGGGTACACCGTGGATCTTGTTCAATTAGTACTTCTTTTCGTAGTAAAATAAAGTACGAAGAAATCTAAGTCGCTTTTTTGGGCGCATAATGCCACGAAGCTCCGAAAAGCAACATTAGAATTATTGAATAAAAGCTTTTATTTTTGGCTAGTACCCGGATACGTTGGAACCGGAAGCATAAGGCTCACGCGCGCACAGACCCACAGATATTTTATGGGGCCCCGCAAAGTTCGGTTGGCTTGGAATGCAACCATTTATCCTCCCGAGCTACCATTAGACAAGATCGTTACTTCTTCCCTTTTTTGAGTTGATTACGGAAAATCTTACCAAGTTACCGCAAATCAGTTTGCACAAAAGCCATATGTTAAAGAAGGACAAATACGATGAATGCGAACCCATTGTCTAACTCTCACCATGCATTTGAATCGACTGATCCTCCTTTCTTATCCAACGGCAAAACCAGCGCGCAATCGAGGTATTCAAGCTCTGGTGAGAGTGGTCGCGAAAGTGGCAAGATGGTATCAAATAACAGAAAAAGAAGCTCGCAAGCATGCATGTACTGCAGACGACTAAAAATGAAGTGCTCTGGCCCTTCTGAGGAAGGGGAAGCTTGTGTTCGCTGCAAACGTACAGGCCGCATTTGCACAATGACAAACCGTCTAGAGAGGCGCCCATGGACTAAGAAGAAAGAAGCAGAAATCCAAACTCTTACTGAGAAAATAAAGGAAATGGAAGCCACTTTACAAACATACGTTAAGACAAGAAATTCAAATACATCGCAAATAGCTTCTTTTGATGCTTTATCAAATCATAGCAAAGCCATGCCGAGTACAATGGCATTTGACAGTAGCTTTATCTCTTCATACATGCTACCAAAAAGCTCGACTTACTCGACTGATGCGAGGGTGGAGGGCTTCACATCTGCTTCATTAACTCAAGACGAACCCAGGTTTGATGATGATGATGATTTGTACCTCTTGGTTGATGATACTCAGTGTGCTTTGGAGCTTGCTTCAATTCTACCCTTTGTTTCAACGGGTAAAATATCCGCCACTGAAGCTTTGTCGCTCTTCAATCTTTTTATGACGTCATGCGCGATGCACACTGTCCTCCTAGATCCTGAATGGCACACATTTCCGCGAGTTTGTGGAACATCGCATTTTCTCTTTGCATGCATTGTATTCATCGCATCAGCTTACGATCGGGCGCATCCAGAACTATGCGATGTTTTACACTCGGAGATGAATGAGCTCATTGGCAAAGCTGTCACAGAGGCGGACAAGTCAATCGAATCCATCCAAGGCTTTCTACTGCTTTATTTTTGGAACCGTCCAGCAGCAGAACCGACGCAAGATCGGGCTTGGCTCTTCGCTGGTATAGCTATACGCCTTGCTGTGGAAACTAGTATCGGTGAAAAGCCTTCAAGATTCTGTCAAGAGACTGGCAGACAGCGCATTAATCGTGAACGGACGTGGATTATGACTTTTGTAGTTGACCGGAGCCTTTCAGCTTCAGTAGGAAAACCATGGACCATTCGTAGCGAGTCCCCTCTAATCGATATTTCGGATTCGTGGTATGAACAGCGGCTTGCTCGACCTTGGGATTTGGGCATCTCCGGATTGGCTAGTTTGCTAAAGGTGACTTGCCATCAAATGGATGTCTTACAGATGGCTATTCACTCGTGGGCAGAGTCGGATGAAGGCCAGTCAGGCTACTTCGCTTGTGAGGCGGTGATGCGAATCATGAATAGTGAACTTGAACAATGGCGACGCCGGTGGTATGAGAAATCTTTCTTCACAAGCCCTAACAATAATGATACAATACTCGAAGGTCCTACTCCTTCGTCTTGTGACAGTTCTGTCTCAGTACAAACGGAGACAATGAATGTTCATTTGCGAACGCTTCATTATATTACAAAGCAGGCATCGCTCAGATATAATTACTCAGTTCTCATACTAAATTCATACGGCTTACAATACTGTGCTACAAGGCCTCAACAAGCACAGACTCGTACATATTGCATCTCGCGTGCCATCAGTGCTGCTCAAGGCCTTGTTAAAGCGGCTCGTGATGGGCTACGCCATACCCTTGCGTTCTCTCCACAGACACAATATACAATCTTGTCGTTTGGAATTATATCACTCATCAAGTTAGCTTTTCTTAGACCATATGTGGATGGTGTCGTCGAAGAACACATTCTCAAAACGGTACAATCTACGATAAATTTCTTGGACAGCGTTGCGATGGATCCAGCACATACATCTGCGCGTCTTGCATCCCTAATACGGATGATCCTCCGACGTAGAAAACAACTCAGTGATGCGTCAGAAGGGTCTATTGCTCATGACGCTTCTCATCAAAATGGCTTTCCCGGTCTACTAAATGCGAGGAATGCACAAAAACCCTACGACAAAGATCCCCCCACATTTCCACCAGGTATGGAGGTACATAATTTGCCTCAACGTTCGTCCAGGGCTGTGAGTCCGCAGGAAAGTTTCTATTACAAAGACATGACACGTACGTCTCCGCGAGATTGTGCTTTGAATGCTTTCGAAGACGGTATTATACCTTCTCCAATACAGAACGGAGAAATGTTGCAAGACAATGCGTCCCAGACGAGCAGGAACATGCAACAGAAGTTGTCTGTTCGTGACAATACATCTATTCTTTCGGGAAACAAGGATCAATCACTTCCGCTCTTCGATTTGTTCGGTACAAATGAATTAATTGGGATGTCAGAGATGACAGCAGATCAAATTCTCGATGACTCTTTCTGGCTTAAAATACCCTGACATCTCGTCGATGTTGCTATTTAGATAAATTCATCGTACTGATATCTATTTAATGCATATCTGCAATCGTTCTGAAGGACAATTGAAATGTATTGTCAATGGCCTAACTGCTCTTTGCTAGGTCGAGAGGGATACGATCCATCACCACCTGCACTTGCCTGGACAATGTCACGTAGAAACGATGGCAGAGCCTTAATGAACGGAGTAAGATGATTCATAGAGGGCATCAGAATGATCTTGCTCTCTTGACTCTCAAATGCATCCACGATACGATCTGCAACATCACCAGGATGAAGGAGGGGACCAAGGAAGCGGCCAAGGGGACCAACGTTGAATGTATCAAAAAGACCCGTTTGAGTATGTCCTATCATAGCGATCGAAGTACGAACATATGGTGTCTTGTACATTTTTTGCATCTCGTAGTAAAGCTATCGATGTTACATCATTTCCTCGACAATGTGGGGAGTACTCACGCTTTCTTGCATACCCACCAATGCATGTTTCGTTGCTACATAGTCGCTTTGATGGCAAATGCCAACGTATCCCATAGTAGAAGATACGCTTAAGAAGTGTCCTCTTTTCCTTTGTATCATGTCCGGCAGGTAAAGTAAAGCAGCGTAAAAGTCTATATGTGTCAGTGTAATACAATGCAGTTGTCTATCTGTACGTACGACTTTTGAGATTTACATCAATCATTTTGTCGACATGCTTTGCATCAAGATCTAAGATGAGACTTTTGTTGTTCAAACCAGCAACGTTGGCTACCATAGTGACATTCCCCCCCATTTCCTTCACAATGCGGTTTTTTGTGCGTTCCATTTCGGGAAATTTCGAAATATCGCATTTGTATGCACGGATATTTGGATGGTTAGGCTCAGAATCAACAATATCTATCGAAGCGACACGGGCGCCTTTCTGTGCTAACTTTTCACAAACCATACTGCCAATACCCTGGGCACCTCCTGTTACGAGTACAATCTCGTTCAGCCATGTTTTTGAATTAAGACGGGGTATGGGGATCAAACCATTACGCCAACGGTTGCTAAACCAGTGACCCATGTAGAGTGAAAGTAATACGTAAGCAGTCGTTACAAATCCCGACTTCTTTGGCCACCCATTTGATTCTTTCGCTTGAAAGCCGAGGTAGAAAAGAAGTGTGAGAGGATCTGCAAATTGGTGAGTCACAAAGAAGTAACAATTGATCAAAACGCACGAACGATGGTCGATTTCGCGATGTTAACGAAAGTATCTAGCGACAACCCCATCAAAAGAGGCATTTTGTCTTGAAGGTGGAGGAGCCATTACGACTCAAGAGTGCAATTTATAAAGCAATGTCCTCCACTGTATTTCCCCACATTTTCTTTGACCCGGCAAAGAAATGGCCGGCTCCTTAGCGTAATTAGGCTGCGTGTTACATTGGTAGTACGTACGAAGCCGCCACCTTAAATTTTTAATCCAAAGAATTGTAAAGGCTCAGATATGTTGAGATATGAGTATGCACACCATAGTCTACTTATTTTAGATAAGTGAAGCTTTGCAGCACTGCTTAACGGTATGCTAAATACAAATCCCGATATGATATGAAGTCAAATTATTCTTTGTACTGAATGATCACACGGCTCGATCGTTATTGTCTGTGTGATTGGACAGTAGAAGCGTATCATGCCCAAATGGTATGTGACCAACTGTCCAATTGTACAGAAATATCCTTTAGTTCCGGCTTAATAGTCACCCATCGCGGTACTCGGAACACGTTCATGTGTTTCTCTTCCGACAGTGTTGTAAGTTTATCGGCAAGCCCCCTTGTGTTAAGGGATGACGCCGGATGCGCACACAATTTTCTATTCATTACCTTTGGTACAATTGATAAAAAATGACATTACATTGTTTAGGTGCAGATCACCATGCTTCTCACGGGCTTCCTGGTTCAAATTTTCGCCGTTGATTTTTGTGTCTGTACTTGAGACATTGAGAAACTTAAAATATATGCATGTCCATCATCGGAGGAAACCACACAAATCTAAGGACTGTTATTCCCTATTCTTTCCCATTGATCTCTATTCGCCCCCTCATCTGTTCCACCTTGGCACTGCAAATGTCTATTCTCTTTTTTGCATGATCTTTGCGCGCTACCGGCTAAGCTACCCGGGTCTAATCAGTAAGTCTATTTAATAATCGAGAATGTATCTTCTTTTAATCGACACTCATTCGTATTCTTTACACTAAAATGCACCCTGAAATCAACTATGATCCTGCAAGTGGGATACTTACTAGCAAGAAGAGCTTACAAGCCTCATCAAATATGAGCATTTACCAGCAGCTGCTTGGTCAGACCAACTTTGATGACAAAACCATCTCGTTCATCGAACATCCTCCAGCAAAAATGAGGTATAACTCTCAACAGTGTCGTAGTATCTCTCATGGTGAGATAAAACTTCTTTCTGCGCAGCTCGGTCAAGGTTTGATGGATCGGGGCGAGCTTGAGCGAGGGGATATAATTATGCTGATCGCCCCAAATTCGATTGAATGGGTAATTGTAGCACTTGCAGCACAATTTGCAGGCTTGAAACTGGCACTTGCTAGTCCTGCTTATGCTACCAAGGAGCTAAGACATGTTTATTATCTCGTTCAACCAAAAAAGGTTTTCATCCCTAGCAGACTGCTCATCAATGTTACAAGAGCAAGAATTCCGTGAGTACCAGTTGATGACTTTATAAGTATTCTCACTTCTCTTCTTGGATAAAGGTGGAGCTCTGTAGTCTCAATGGATAGAGATGTTGGAATCGCAGAAGTTGGGTTCATGAAAAATCTGATGATACCTATAGAAGAAGCCAAAAATGCTTCTCCGATTATTCCGTCAGAATTGGAAGAAACAGCCTTGTGAGTAAATTATTTCACGGCAGCATATAATATTCCATAACATGATAAACATTCACTACAGCATATTATTTTCTTCAGGAACTACTGGTCTACCCAAAGGTAGGTAATAGCAAAATATGATTGAAACTTAATCTCTTATTTTTGCTGAAGGGGTAGAAATTACGCATCGAAATGTATCGTCCATGATCAGTATCATTTTTGCCACCTCAAGTTCTTATGGAGAACCGAAACGAATATTGACATGCCTACCCTTTTTTCATGCCATGGCATTGATACTGCATGTTTCTATCCCACTGATCACAAGATCTACAGTCTCTATTCAGGTACCGTTCAACCCTGATCAGTTTATAAAAATCATCGAAGACGAGAAAATCCAGGTACGTAGAGTATTTTCCGTAAACAATTTATGCCTGATAATTTGCGCTTGTAACAACACCTTTCCAGCAAACAACGATGGTTCCGCCGATTCTGTTACTCCTCTGCGATCATTCAAAAGTATCTAGAAATACGTTTCGTACAGTGGAGCACATTAGTTGCGGTGCTGCACCTCTTGATAGCGAGATTCAAAAGAAATTTATGGAAAAGACTGGTACAGAGGTACGACAAGGATGGGGCATGACGGAAACTACAGTAGGGTGTCTTGGTCTACACGACAACATGACTCCTGGTACCTGTGGACGAATAATGCCAGGAGTTGAGGCTAAATTAGTGGACCCTGATACAAACCAGAAAGTAAAGCTTGGGCAAAGGGGAGAATTATGGGTTCGTGGACCAAACATTATGAAAGGCTATTTCCGAAATGAACAGGCTACAAGGGCCATAAAAACACCTGATGGATGGCTGAAGACTGGGGACATAGCTATCGTGTCTGACGCAGCGGACATTTGCGTTGTGGATCGAATAAAAGAGTTGATCAAATACAAAGGAAATCAAATTGCACCAGCCGAGTTAGAAGCACTTCTAGTTGCGCATCCTAAGGTAGCTGTAGCAGGTGTCATAGGTATATATTCTGCTGAACAAGCGACAGAGCTACCTCGTGCCTACATCCAATTGAAATCAGGTGTTTCACACGAAGGCGTGATAGAGGAAATTCTGCTTTATGTTCGCAAGAATGCTGGACATGCCAAATGGCTTCGAGGTGGTGTTCGAATAGTTTCGTACATACCAGCGACACCTAGTGGTAAAATTTTGCGCAAAGAATTGCGCTTGTTCGCACTTGAAGAACAAAAGAATCTCTCAAAACTTTGACAAAACAATGGCGTTAACTGTTTTCTCAAGGAATCCATATAATTCCAGCTTAAATATTACGTTGCGTGAAGCAACTTAAGTGTTTGTGGATAGACTATCGTAATTTGGTGTATAAACCATTTAAGTTGAAAATGACAATCGCGTTCCCTGTGCATAGCCAAGAGTTTCCTGTGTAGAGCCAAGCCTATCATACATATGATTGCAGCCACTTCTAAAACTATATAAGTGACCCCATTGTAGATACTCTCGAAAAGTAATACAATCGTGATCTGCGAAGCACCAAGAGGAAATAGACACGCAACGTGCATTGGATCATTGTATTCAACAATTTATATAGTCCTACACGAGCATCCATCACAAGTAGTGGCTGAGTGCATAAATATTTAGTCTGAAATCGTTTTTGTTGTTCACACGTCTGCATATTTCTACACATATTTTTGTCTGGCTGAACTATCTCACCATACTGATGAGTTTATCAGTTTTCTTGTCACTGTCGATCGTACTCCAACTTAAGTCATATCACATGGGAAAAAGGTAAGGTAACTTGCATCTTATACTAAAATCTTACGTTTGATGGATCCAAATAAGGACAATCGTTTTTCATCATTAACGTCTTTCCTATAATTGGTTGGTGCTGCTTTAGATGTAGTTTTAGAGGGTGACTTGCTTCCAACATCTTTCTCTCTATGTCTAGCATCAAGATCCCCATCGCATGCCCTCCGAACATTTTTTTGCGTCATAAGTGAAGTTTGAACTTTGTCATCAATGTTGCTGGAATTTTGTGTGTCATCTGCCAGATCTCCAGTTCTGATGACCTTAGCATCATTCTTTTGAGAGGAGCAAGCATTATTGGCTGTCGAAGTTTGGGGAGGGCCATCAAGTATTGTTTCGACAATAGTAGATGGTGACAGAGTGACAGCACTGTCATACACTAGCTTACCATCAACAAAATCTGTCGGTGGAGGGGGTAGATCTTCGAGCGTGCTCCAATGTCCCCACGAGCCATCATCAATCATCGTGATAGTTCGTTTTTCAACAAAGTCTACAGAAGCACCAACAGCGATTTCTTGCAGCTCTCTCACAAGGGTCTTTTTACATTGTCGTTTTCCGACGATTTGCCGAATTTTCTCGCCACTTTTCAGTTTATACTGCCAACGAACAATTCCAGGGTTCCCTGGAGGTAGGTCCCCATTGCGATGATGGACTGTCTTGCCACGCCAATATGGCTCGAACTCAAACTGTGAGAGGCGTAGTTTCTTGGCCAATACTCTTCTGCGTTCGTCATTTTCTTTTCCATTCGATAGAATCCAAGCACGAGTGACAGACTCAAATTCGTCGCTGAGCTGACGATGACGATTCCAGCGACGTTCCCTCTCCGCCGTATTTTTTTGCATATTATTCTCGCCTTCAGCTGGATCAACCCACTCGAACTTCATGTCAACGTCACCACCGACAAATTCTAGGAGTCGATCTTCGGGAATGTTCTAGAAAAAATATGTAAAATTGTTATCAACAATTTTAACTAGATGCTTACTTCTTTCAAATCATCTGCCCCATTTGAAAAAACTACTTTAGATCTCACCACCGGGTCTAGAAGTCCTTTTACGACAGACCATGCTTGTTGTGCGAACCAAGGTGCATTGTGGAGATACATAATCGCCAAACATTCTGGGAAGTATGACTGGAGGCACTGAAGAACGTAAAGCAAATTTGGCATGTCCAAATTTTTGGGACCAAAACCTGTACAATCGAAGATTATGACCTGTTTCGAAAAATACATTAGTTTACTAGGAAGGGTGTGACACAAGGCCATTTACCATCTTATCATTCGGAGGAACAAACAGGAGCCGCCAAGACTCGATTTGTGTAATGATGACTACGAGAAGACAGAAAGTTCGAATTAGTCATCAATTCTAAATCTCTGGGAACAATTGTTATACTACTCACATTTTTTCATAGTCATTGATGGTTGTCCCCAAATAAGATGTTTCTTGAAATGAACATAACACACCGGTTGGTCGTACACATTGCAACCTTTAGCATAGACTTTGCCAGTGGCCTGCTGATCTATGAACTTCGGTATTTCTTTACCGTTGATCAGGTCCCCATTTTCGCTCATACGGTCTAGTTGTGTATCGAGTCGCCACTTCAAAGTGGAGGCCATCATGGCTGTGGCTCTATCTACGTCCCACTATAAAGATTAGCAGTAAGTGTCGCTCTACAGTTTTATCTTTGCTACACCAATGAACGTACCTTGCGGGCTCTAAGGAAGCGGAGCATTGCGGTGTCTGGGTGATCCTGCTTACAAAGTGACCAGAATGTGTTTCGTAGCGCTTCAGGACCGTATGTCTTGAGAAGTTTCTCCATATTTTGTTCCTCTGTTCTCTTTGTAGCTAAGTCTTTAGCTTCATCATGTTGCTCAATCTCGCTGTTTTTGATTGCTTTTTTCGTGCTTATCGATTTATTTACCACGCTGTCGTCTACACCGCACCAATCTTTTACTTCATCTGGACTTTCGTTATTTGTCCCTTCAGCCAAATCACAAACTTTGAAGTAGCTATCCCAAAGCTGATAGAGCTTCATCTGATGCTCAGCAGTTAAATTTCCAACATACCCCTCCGGCAAATGAGTGGTATCTTCAGAAATCTCGTCCCAGCTGTCATTTGATGTCATTGCTTTTGCAGTATTAAGTATTATGTTGACTGAAAACAGGTGGTAGGAATAAAAATGAGATAACAGCGTTTCTTATACGTTTGCTAGTGTTTCATGGAATGTCCTCCATATATAATAGGGTCATCGGAAGAAACTACTTAGGGTGGGTAACAGGCGCCATATTCTTCGTGACCCGGCAAAGCAAATTCCGGTACTCAGCCCCACCTTTTTCTTTTGCAACCAGGCTAGCAACTTCTCTAGCGTGTTAATAAAGGGTAGAGAGCATTTGATGTACACCAGCGCTATGGGGAAGTATCTTCCACCCGGCATGATGCTGGCCGGACTAATTCTGACTTCTAGGCACTTCTTAAAGTACTTTAAAGGCTTGGAACATATTCTATATACTGTACGAGTATCCAAGTTACTGAGCAGGTGTTATTTCAGGAAAAAATACATCAAGCATCAAGATGGAAGAGTTCCAACTGTTCTATCTATGACAATACAAAGTAAGAAGTTATTTAAATAGATGTGCAGCTCATCAGCCTCGAATACGTGTTACAGAGATAACACACGTGGCTTAAGAGGGTATGGGGAGAGGCATTGTACCTCTCAGGTTCGCAAATTGAAATAGAGCTCCACTGGTCCAGAATTAGAGCAAGGTGGCCATGATAGACGTTGCTGGTTCTACAGGGTAGGACTGCCATACTCTTAGTATCATTCTTTCCATCAATCAGCCTGTGTGTATCCATCGTTCTTGTCAGGAAACGGCTTCGATTTCCTTAACGCGTCGAATTGAAAATGGAAACCTCCGTGAAGGTCCAGCCAGAGAGATACACTAATTGAACACAGTTACACACCTTCAACGTCACCACCAACCACCACACCTACATCACATAGAGTAAAAGATACACAAATAACTATCATTTACATATCTTTTCCCTTCAATACAATTGACTTCTACGAGCTATAAGAGACAGTGGCATCAAGCGTACCGTAAATTGCGAATGTGTTCAATCCTGACGAGAATGTTTGAGTCACGTGGGTGGCGAGAACAAGATCACCGTGACTTCATGTTATACTGGAGTCTGTACAATTGAGGATGACAATCTCCGTGTTGGTTCAGAGTCAGATATTTTTTCTTGACATCACACGCCGCGCGCGGCATCAATAAGAACCTATCACATAGGGCGAAAGGTTTATAAGCACTCAACCATGTACATAGATTTCTTTTTCTCCAATACGATCTAGTCTCATTCAGCACAAAGAAGGTGGTGACCTCAGGTGCACGGAAATCGTGTTCAATTAAATCTATATAAATGATCTCAATGTAGATACTCTCGAATCGTAATACAATTGTGACCAACGGAGCACCAAGAGAAGATATCCACGCCACGTGCATTGGAGCATTGTATTCAACTACTATTGCATTGCCTTTCAAGAGTATCTACATAGGAATCATTTATATAGTTTTAGAGATGGTTGCGATCATATGTGGCTGAAGGTGTCCCAATAGGTCCGATTGTAGTCAATAGGTCCAGCCGGTCGACCGCCAATCAATTACTTGATGTACGTTTGAATCTCTCAAGATTGTCGGGGGGTCCGAGGGTGTCTGACGTGAACGACAATATATTCTCTTGAGTTACGATAATACTAATGAACTGACAAGTATTATTAAATACTAAGACGTTGCTGCCACCCCTGAGGGTGTAAACAATGAAGAATTATATACGATATAAGAAGGGGCAAAGTTTCGGATAGCCAGCCGAATGCATCTGGTAGTACGGAGGTATACTGCACAAAAGTGTTAACAAAGAACAAGTAGGTCGTATGGTGGAAAGATAGCCGAATCAGGCCGGATGTCTGAGAGGAAGGCTCATAATCAGCATCTCACGGATGTCTCACAGTTGCATTGTCATTGTTTCTTGCCATTGCTCTCAAGACAGGTGGTCAGGGCACGTGCACGTGCTACACAAGTCCATGGCCGAGTGTCTCGATCTGTAGTAGGTAGTACACGCGTGGCCTGTGTGTTCAGATTCTTAGGGCATGTATACTGTTTTCTCAGGTGCGCGTTGAAGATTGCCCACCATGTTGCATCGCTTTAGGTTTACGACCATAGCATTGTATTTTAGCCTTGTCTTATAGCAAGTTATGCTTCGCAAATAATACATCATTCTCGCTTCATTCCACGAAAATAAGGTTAGATCAAACGTATGGATGGAAAACATAAGCGAATAGGGGTCGCATGCCTAGGTTGCAGAACAGCAAAAAGCAAATGTGATGGAATAATACCAGATATGATATCAGACACACAAAACGATCAACAAAGATTTGAAGCGTTTCCTTCTTGTTCAAGATGCTCCCTACATCACATTCCTTGCTTATGGAAACCGCCTCACCGGCCAGGCCGACCAAAGAAAGGGTTAGAAGCGAAGTCACACCCTAAATACATGACCCCACAGATACCAGTAACATCAGCAGCGTCACCTAGCTCAGCATTACAGGAGACAACTGATATCAACGACTTCTTCTTTTTTGATTTCATGAGTTCAAATGCCGAGCGCCAATTGTCGCCACCCCCTCTGTCTTCGACTACAACTCCTTCTACCTCACTATCGAGTATGTGCCAGCTTCAACAACTCTCAGATAGAGTTCGCCCTGATGAACCCCTCTTGGGAACTGTTTTCCCGGATTACCCGAGTATTGAGCTTGGATTACGAAGATTTTTTGCAAGCTTTGCGTTGATAGTTCCGGTTCTCGGGCTTTCTTGCGATTACTACAAGTCTATTTTTGCAAATCAGGTGACATTTGCCGCATGTGTTGCTGCTTCACTTGGTCATTCGATGTATACGACGTCCGCGTCTTCTCTTGTGCAAGAGGCTATAGAACAGGCTCTATCCGTACAGCCTATTGACTCCTTCGACCAAATAGCAGGTCATTTGCTGCTCGCTTACTTGTATTATGGAATGAACAAACTGCAAAGTGCAAGCGAGCAACTTCGAAAAGGGACAGAGTTTTGTTTGGAGTTAAAGTATCATATTCAAGATGAAGTCGAATCATTAAGTGATGAGCCTCGAAAAGAAATGGAAAGACGTGTATGGTGGGAGCTGCGTATTGCTGACATCATGATGAACATCACAACTAGTGGTGAGTGCAAATCAATACTGGATCGCAACTTTGCGTGTAAGGTAAATACTCCTAAGGATCTCGTGGAGGTGAGCCGCATGTCTGTCGATGTTTACAAGTCTGACGACACTTGCCATTAGGGGGCTACCGATTCTAGCTACAATGTTTCGAGAGTATACGCGCTTCGAATTGATGCTGTTCGTCTAATGGACGAATGTGTTCGTGGGGAGCACTCATCATCTAAACTTCCATCTATTGAACGTGCTATACTCTATCTCAGTACGAAGGCAAAGCATCTGTGGTCTGTAAACATTTCAAGAAGATCAAAATTTCCTCCGAGGCATTTCCAGAAGCAAGATATAGCATGGCAAGAAGTCTCTCTTTTCGATTCCATCATATTACTTCATGCGTGCGTTATGTTTAGGTCCTGGTGTGATATTAAATTTTATTCTTTGCAGATGCCGCATACAACTACATCGTAAAGCGCACTTTGCTGATCTCCCGCTAAATCTCCAATCTTGCAGTTTCGCTTCAATGGAACGATCTATACGGGTGGCAAATAAGTCTGAGAAAGATAACTACGAAAGTATTGAAAGTATTATGGAAGCATCACAGAATATTGTTGATCTTGTTGCAATGGAAGTAAACCACAACACATCAGCAAATTCCAGTAGTAGGGAACATTGGGAGGTGCCGTTAAGTGAACCTCATTGGCCCTACTTTGGCTGCTGTCAAATGGTTGCTTCTTACGGTTCTCTACTAGCTATTCTTGCGTCATCTCACAATGATCAGTGGAAGAAGAAAGCGGCAGAGAGTGGTCTCGAGTTGATGGATACTGCATTGGACAATCTTGCATCTGTATGGCCTATTGTTGACCTCTTCCGGTCCGAAATCCGTTCGTGTCGGGAACTGATGGGCACCCTTCCTCATGGTATAGATTAGTCTAAAACCTCGATTTAATACAAATGAACAAGATTATGAGCTGTATGGAAAACTTATACAGTACATAAACAGCGCCGTATGGTGGTGTAGGTCAAGGGATTGGCAAGGCGTTCCAGCGTCACTTCTATGTCACGTTTTGGATGAGGTGTGAGGTATCTATTGTGTATTCTATAAAGTCAATTATTTTTGCTCCCATACATTTATTTCTGAACTGAAAGCACTGCCCAGAATGCAATGCGATACAATAATATGATAATGACCCTACAAATTGGTAAGCTATAAATAGAAATTGTGACATGGCCCTCATGACTCACAGTATGAAGGCGTACAGGGTTACGGAAATCCCTTCAAATCCCAGTGAAGATATCACATCCGTCCCACTCACAGCACATTGAATTTTTTCTTGAACGAGAGAACTTGGGAACGTGCATAAACATGTGTTTTCTGCGAGGCTTCCTTGACATGGGAAATTTATTCCTGTAAAATCGTTTTTTACCAGAAGTTGAAACGCAAAAGTTTCATAATCTTTGCATAAAGCTAATAAGTATAGTGTAACCCTACGCCCAAAATAAACGTACCAATAAAATGGGCCCAGTAATACCAGAACGCAGGTAAGTTCCGCATAAAGTAGCCCTGAACAACCATCCAAAAGCCATTTACAAAGGCGGCAACAGCCAATGAAGCGACAAATATAGGAACAATGGCTGCAATTAAGAGCGATTGGAACTCCGCCGCTAATACCCCAAGGTATAGGAAGGAGAAGTACTTAAAGAAATGATTTGATCCTGGGTGTAAACCAATCGACCAGTAGATGATGACAACGAATATAATGGAACAAATTGCCATAAAAGCTTTTAAGCAATGATGAGGTATTAGGGACGAGTTTGAACACTCATAACACTCATACTTACGAATAGTTGACAAAGTATTGGCGACCACATAAGGTAATGCTCCATATAAACCATTGCGTCGCTCCCTGAGAACAATCGTTCGTTCTTCCAAAAATGAAGGAATACCAGCCACGGACATAAATCCCAGAAATGCAACGCTTTGTGTGATATTAGTGGAACTCCCCAAACAAACCAAAACATCTCACCTGAAGAAGTGGACGCTGAGGCGATCCTCAATGTGCTGATCATCCTCGTCAAGATTAATCCAAACCGTTGCCATGAGGACTCCCATCCCTATATACATTGCTGAACGTACTCCGTAAGCGAGAAAATTCCGGGAGTAATTCAAGACTTTTTGTGGATAAAGGTTAAGTGGCTTCAAAAGCTATTGATGGTAGGCTACACTTACAATTCCTGTGAGTTAGCACAGAACTTCGATATACTGCTAATCGTAATTTGTATGTCAAGGAAGTTGAGGTGATACTGTCGAGAGGTTCTTCTTGTGACCCATGAGTAGGAGGGTCAAATGAGACGGGAGGACATGCTGCTACAAGTCTCTCAATCTCTTCGTCGTTTGTTTTACCAAAATCGGTAGATACAATGGACATCATATTGTCCGCAGGATTTGAATGCTCGGAAGTAGGGCGACCAAGTTTATCGAAATGGTATCTCACATCCGCGACAGCTCCATTGTAGACCTTCCTGCCATGGGCCAATAGCAATACAGAGTCAAATAAAGAAACTTTAAAAAGGGAAATAAGCTCATTCAGCTGGCCTCACGGGCTTTCGATGAACATACATGTCTCCCAATTTGGACTGTGTATTGTTGCAATTACAGCCATATTTAGTTGTAAGGCTAATTTCTTGATGAGAGACATCACCTCATAAGCAGTAGCGCTATCCAACCCGCTTGTAGGCTCATCCAAGAAGAGGACAGATGGTTGCTTGACTACTGCGTTACCAATTGTAACCCTACGCTTTTGACCGCCGCTGATACCTCTTTGTATTACAGTACCGATACGATTGTCAGCTACACGGCTTAGTCCAAGCCCTTGCACTGCATCAGCTACTCTTTGTTCGACTTCAGCTTTCGTTAAGGCTGGGCAGCTGTAAAGGTATAGAGTTTTAGAGACAGAATCCACACATGTCTTTCTCATTATTATCTACCTTAACGTGGCTGAGAAAGCTAGAGTTTCTTTGACGGTTAAAACACCGAGGAGAGCATCATCTTGCTCCACGTAGCTGCTCAGTTGCTTGATATCAAACTCCTCTCTTGTCCCATTTAAAGCTACTCGACCTTTGCTGCTTGTCTTCCTGCCAGCGAGTATGTCCAATAGAGTTGATTTACCCGCACCTGAGGGGCCCATGACTAAGTAGGATTTGAGTCTGAGTACTTTTAAAAAGTGAATGCGAAAGCACTTACTGGCGAGCATCTGACCACCTTGGCAGATACCACTAACATCATCGAGGAGTTTAACAGTGTCTTTATTTACTGAGTAAGAAATGTTTTGAAAAGAAAAATTATGGAAGCGGCTTCTATAAGATGTTGATTCTATATCGCTTTTACCTTTCATTGTTTGTCTTTCTAGTGAGTGATAGATATATTTTCGACACATGAACAGTTTGGTTTGATAAAGTGTGTGATATTTATATATTAAATCGATCATTCCAAGCAAGGACGATACGTCCCGGGATTTCTGACTTGCTTCGAACGCGCACATTTTCGGATGACTATTTCAGAGAAGAACCGCCCGCGGCTAAAAAAAGCCACGACTAAACGGGTAGTACGGGCAAGAAAAATGAGCCGCGGGTAGAAAAATGGTGCGGCGATCCCGAGTGGCCCCGGAGGAGCAATCATTTGACCGAAAAGTCAGCCTGGTGCCTGTGTAGTATCATGGAACTATGTCTGGTGTTGTATCAATGGACAGAAGTGCCACAATGTGAAGTTAGCGATACACACTTTCACCAGAGGTGTTCAACTATACAAGGAAATCATTATTCATGCTGTCATCTTAAGACGCAAAGTCTAAAACATCTACATGTAAAAGCGGCTAAATTGCCCCAACATATTTCAACAAGCACGGGAGTAATTGAAAAGCTATATAACAAAGCCTTAGCATCTAGGAGGGACCCAATGTTGAAGAGGTGTCATCGACGACACCAAGCTAATTGCAGTGCACGAGAAAAAAAATCGACTGACCCATCGTCTAACAATTTACTACTTTTATTATCCACAGGTGGCTATGTGGACTGGACTGTCTTACAACCAAAAAAGTGGGTTGTGTCTGATCCACGGAATAGTGTCCGAGCCACATGAACATTTAGTACATAGTTTATCCACTTCATCACCATCTGAGTTTCATCTATCTATGTAAACCACACCTTGTACATTTCCATATATGAACAAGATTGATATTTTTACTTTTGTCTTGTACAACCTGGTGAACCTCTTAATCGCTCGTGAAAACGCTTGTCACGACAGGTTGTTTATATTATCAGGCTTCTCCGTAGCTTTAAGACAGGTATGTGACAACTTGGATAGTCCAAGCGGCGACAACAACACATCTGTCAATGGCAAGTATCCGATCATCATCCACTACAATGCCCAGAAAATCCACAACATGCGCTCTGACGGCATCCTCCACATTCGCAAACCACAAACAGAAAAAGCGGATTGTTGAGCGTGTAAGACCCACCCACTTAGTTACCTTCTCACCATCATACCTATGAGCAACGATCTATGACATATGCCAGGTCGTGTCGCAAGAACCTTGGGCACACAGTTGGCTAATTCGATGAATGCTCAACAGTCTTGAGCCGGATCAGCACTACGAAAAGGGTGAAAAGAGGTACATTTGTGTAAGCAACTTATCCCTATTGGCTGTATAAAGCTGACCGAATGAAAACCATTGAATGCTGTTACAGTTTCTCACACTACTTTGGTACGGGCACGTACAATGAAATCGGACCAGGGTGTCGCGTTTTTACATTTGTGCAAACAAATAGGTACTACCCTGACCCTTAATCCTTTAGCGCACACGGATGTTCCTTTGGCACTATGACCATAAGGGCCGTACGGGCATAAAGAAAGGGACATATTTTTGTTCGATAAAAAAAAACCATTTGAGGACCCACGAGGAGAAAAAGCTGTCTTTTGCTCTCATCGCAATCGTCAACTTAACAATAATTCTGTTCTAAAATGGTGGTATCTTTCCAACGTCCACATTTCACTCTTCCTATCGCTCGTGAGCCGTATGATGGTCAAGAAGGGGATTCTGTTCGCACCGTCTATGATCTTTTGGAGAAAAGTGCTTGCCTTAATCCTGATCACATATTTGTCCACCAAGTTGACCGTAATCAGCAGGATGTTATGACATGGACACACAAACAGTTTCTACAAATTGTGGATCAGGCGGCAATTTGGTTAGTAACAAAACAAATTGCACAACGTTCGGTCCTTTCTGCAAACGGCGATTTTGTGATTCGTGGTAAACCTATTGGTATCCTTCTTGGAAGCGACATTGGAATTTTTATGTGGATTGTAGCCCTTAGCAAGCTTGGCCACCCAGTACGTTGATTAAGCGCTTAAAATATAATAATAAAAATTCATCGCACTCCACTAGTTTGCTCTTTTATCAACTCGACTCTCTTTAGAAGCTGTCCTCCACCTCACCAAGCAGGCACAGGTAAATTCCCTTCTGTCTAGTCAAGCTGTGTCCTCTACATATGGAGAGTCTCTCAAAGAGACTGTCAGTTTGACGAATGCACCATCTATGGCTACTTTGTGGAAAAACGCCCAGGATCATGGAGAGAATATTTCCAAAGGTATAGAAATTGACCACAATGATTGCCGTGTTGCAATTTTCCATTCATCAGGTACGACTGGTCTTCCAAAAGCCATCTTCCATTGTCATCGGTATATGCTTGGCTATGCAAACTGCCATGAATTAAAAGACGAACAAGTAAAAGAATTGGGCGTCAATGTATCCACCCTTCCTCTATACCATGGATATGGTCTTTTAGGTCCCTCACTCTCCTTAAGCGTTGGTTTACCCATTCTTCTTCCAAGTGCAGCTACAATTCCTTCTGCTGCAGGTACAGTGAAGATTGTGCAAAATTTATCTGGAGTAGGTTCTCTATTCACTGTACCTTCTATCCTTGATGATATTATAGAAGAGTTTCAAGAGGAGGGAGTGAGATTGTTAGCAAGTCTTTCGCTTGTGGTTGTGGGAGGTGCTCCCATAAAACATTCTTTAGGAAAGAGGCTGGTGGCTGCAGGTGTCAATCTACTAAATCACTTCGGGGCTACAGGTACGTGTGATAGATCTAGTAGGCTTAAGGTCATTATTTATATTTGTGACTCCTATTTCTGTAGAGTCAGGAGCATTTGCTCCAATTTGCTACCCACCTTCTGATTATGACTTTCGATATTTGATATTGCGTCAGGGTCATAATCTGCAGCTACGTACACACCCCTCTGGACATTTTCAGCTTTTCACAAATCCTTTTGGTTGGGAGATGGAATTTTCAGTTCAGGATGCTTTAGACGTGAAATCCATACCATCTCTGCCAGGTCGTCACCAAGTTAAAGTCAAAGGTCGAACTGATGATTTGATAGTCCTAGCAACAGGTGAAAAAGTATCACCTGCATTATTTGAACAGACCGTGCGCGAAAATGAGTTGGTCAATGAAGTAGTAATGGTCGGATCAGGACGCTTTCAAACAGCACTAATCGTTGAAATAAATTCTATGAAAGATAATACCGCTGAAGAGATAGTAGAGTCCATCTGGCCAGCTATTAGCTCGGCAAACGCTTTAGCCGATGCACACGCAAGAGTTGAGAAGCAGCTCGTGCTGGTCACCTTTCGCCCCAAGAAAGCGCTGGTACGCACTGTCAAAGGAAGTATAGAGCGCAAAAGTTGTGCAATACTCTTTGAAAACGAGCTTGATGAAGCCTACCTTACGTTGGAGAAGGAATCAGATATAAACTCAATAGACCAATCTCTACTGTTTGACGCAAGTAAGGAGCGTATCCGAGCAGCATTGATAAATTTAGTCGTTTCTTTTCTCCCTGAAATTCAGAGACGAGAGCCTCTTGGGGTCGACGAAGATTTTTTTGAAAGAGGCATGGATTCACTTTGTGCTGCCAAGTTGCGTCGAGCATTGCAAGCCTCTGTTGGAAAAGATATCGTGCTTACGCCAAGCATAGTCTTTAAAGCATCCACAATAGCTTCTCTTACAGACTACTTGCTTCAAAAAGCTAACAATGTTTACCAAAACGAGGAAAGTATTGAATTGCTGTTTGAAAGAAGATATGTACTGGACAAGATTTTGCGAAAAGTTAAAGACGAACTACATCTATGGAACCAAGAACCAAATGGAGCAGGAGTTAACGTAGACACCACCAGAAGCAGTAGCACCACTGTCCTCTTAACAGGATCCACTGGTAATCTTGGATCGCATATTCTGATAGATCTTTTAAGACGTCCTGCGCATGTTGACCATGTATTCTGCCTCAACCGACCGCAAAAAGGCAGCAACGGCGATCAACGAGCTCGTCAAATCGAATCTTTTGCATCACGGGGACTTAACATGCCGTTAGAAGCTTGGTCTAGGGTCACTTTCTTCGAGACGTGTACAGCGGATAGGAACTTAGGACTCGAGGATAAGGATTACCAAATATTGAGTCAACGTGTTACTCACATTATACACAATGCATGGCCCATGGATTTTAATCGCTCCATTCTATCCTTTGAACCGCATTTGAAAGCAACAGCAAGGCTAATCAAACTTTGTAAGGACGCAAGCCAGTATACGAAAACACCTATTCGTCTAGCTTTTATATCTTCAATATCCGTTGTAGGTCACTACAAGGCGATATTCGGTAGTAACACAGTTCCAGAAGCCCATCTTAGTCAAGATGATCTGGAAGTAGTACCAAAGTTTGGGTATCCAGAGGCAAAATTCGCTTGTGAGCGTTTGTTGGCTGACGTTAAGTCCTCCTTTGTCAATCCTATGGTCATACGGGTCGGTCAATTGGCATGTGCTGAAAAGACTGGGGTATGGTCAACATCAGAGCATATTGCTCTCATGATGAAAAGCTCACTTGGCTTGGGATATTTGCCCCATATAAAAGGAGTGAGTTATATACATTAGATACATTCTGCAAAGTAATTAATGTGGTTTACTCTTTAACCCAACTACAACTCAACTACAGACTGCATCATGGATCCCAACAAATCAAGCAGCAACTGTTGTCAATGAACTACTTCTCCTTCCGCCTCGCACGGATTATATAGATGTTGTCCATCTAGAGAATCCATCTCGTAATCCCTGGTCTCATCTCTTGTACACCTTAGAGTCAGGACTTAACATGCGTGACAAGGCCATATGTGGTATTCTACCTTTTCGTCAATGGGTTGACAAGGTTGCACAATGGGATGATATTGAAGCAAATCCAGCCAAAAAAATTCTTGGGTTTCTTCAATCTGACTTTACAGAGCTAGCTGCAGGTGGTACGCAGCTTGATATGACGGTAGCACAATCTTTGTCACCTACGCTTCGTTCCAGCACTAAAATCTCTGATGTGGTTCTTTTACAATGCTTACAATACTGGCAGCGAATTGGTTTTCTGCCATAGTCCTCTTGTCTCTAGCAAATGTCAATACTCTAGCAAATGTTTTTAATAGCATGTTAATCCTTGGTATATCTAAAAAACTTTCGCAGTCTATGAAGATTCCAAAATTAGATTTTGGCCCAGGGTACATGTCCAGATCAATTCTTTTTAAAATTCCTTAAAATTGTAGTACCCCGAGTACGCTTGAAGGTATTTTTCGCAGCAAGCGGTATTGTAGATCAAGAAAATAGACTGTAGATTGGAGTGGGAGCATTGTTATGGAAACCATAAATAGTAAGAGAATGAGCATTACTAACAATTACTGCCAAAATACACTACGAGGCATTCAAAATGGGAGAATTCGGGACTTTCATCATAGTAATCTCTTTTTTACTTTTTGCTTATCACTTCTTCCCATCCAAACGCCTGATTAAAACAATTCCAGGTCCACGTCAGCTTCCCATCATTGGGAATATCGGACAAGTTGATCCTAACCGACAGCACCCTATGTTTTTGTCATGGGCCAAAAAGTACGGACCAATCTACAAATTGCGCTTCGGATCTAACAGATTCATTGTATTGAATACCGCCAAAGCATCCATTGACCTGCTGGATCGTCGTTCAAGCATTTACAGCTCTAGATCTGGACCTCACTTTGCACACGACCTCATGAGTCAAGGCCAGCGGATGGTCTTTTTGGAATACGGAAAAAAATGGAAAGTGCGTCAGCCTTTTTGATTTTCTATGTACCTTTTGACGTTTTGTAACAGGCATGTCGAGCTTCACTACATCCTTATCTCATGGGGCCTAAAAGTGTGACTTATCGACCGACACAAGCACATGAGTCTTCTCGTCTAATGCAAGACTTGCTCGAATTCACTGATATTCAGCTAAAGGAAAAGGAAGTCAAACAGCCCATGAAACACCAAGATGGATGGGAAGCTTACGTTAGGAGATACACAACATCTGTTGTCATGGGTATCACATATGGGCATCGAATTACTTCAGTATATAACAATAGTGACCTCCACAAAATATACGATGTCCTAGCCACCTTAACAAATGTTGGTCAACCTGGTACATGGCTATGTGACGACTTTCCCCTAATTCGTCATCTGCCGGACATTCTTGCTCCTTGGCGAAAAAAAGGTCTTGCTCTACACCGTTGGGAGATGGAACTCTGGGGAGGTTTGCTGCGGCGCATGAAGGATGAGCGTGAACAAGGAACAGCAACAGCTTGCTACGTTGGTGATCTTTTAGAGAAGAGAGGAGAAGATGGGACGAAGGACTCAGAAAATTTGAGCGACCTGCTACTCAGTTGTGCGTATGCTTCTCGATTTGATCGAATGGATGCAAATTTCTCATTGAACCTCTCATGATGTGTTAGACACTGCCGCTACTGTTCTTGAAGCAGGCTCTGATACGACCGCAAGCTCGATTTATTTCTTCATTCTAGTCTGTCTGAATATGCCAGACGTCCTACGGAAATTGCAGTCAGAAATTGATTCAAATGTTCCACGAAACCGCCTCCCGAATTTCGAGGATCTGGCAAACATGCCATACTTGAAAAGTTGCGTCAAAGAAACGTTGCGCCGTCGGCCACCAACAATTATGGGTAGGTTTCATCTTCCTCTGTACTGAGAACGAGCCAGATTATATATTTTCCTCTAGGTATTCCTCATAAAGCTACCAAAGATGATGTATACGACGGTTATTACATCAAGGAAGGAACTATTGTTATCGGAAACGTTTGGGCCATACACATGGACCCAGATCGTTATCCTGAGCCAATGGCGTTCAAGCCAGAACGTTTCATGCATCACAGACTAAGCAGCGCTCAATTGGCAGCAACATTTGACGAGAATGCTCGTGACCACTTTGCATTTGGGTGGGGACGGCGAGTTTGTCAAGGAATGCATATTGCTGAGGCTAGTCTTAACATAATTTTTGCACGTTTGGCATGGTGTTTCGACATCCAAAGTCCTTCCGGCACGGTACCACCTTCTATTGATGATGAGTCTAGTTTCTTGGGGGGATTTGTGAGCCAGACTCGTCCATTTCTAGCTCATTTCATCCCCAGAGATCCATATGTCCGCTTGGTCTTATCCCATGCGTGTGATGAGGCGCAGACATACTGGAGCTCTAAAGGAATGGAGCAGGATTCACCTCAAATAGTCGTGCAATGAACGTCGCTATCCGCATACCATACCTGCGTGAAAAAGCTCGAAGGGTCACGGTAAAGTTTGGATTGTTTTGCGAGCTTCTAGTGAGCTTAATCTTTTTTGGACTACCTCGCTAGATGCATGTAACTAGCATCATTGTTATTACTATTGAGAATGGAATATCTTTGAGGATTTATTGTCAAATACACTGAGAGTATCTGTATAATCTAGGAAGGAAGATCACATATCGCTTGGACTTGATACATTCCTACTGTCATTCCCAGCAACAATAACGATCGAGCCGTGTAAATATTTCGAACAAAGACTATCTTGGCTTCACATCATATCGATGTCTGTATATAATGTTTTAACACCACAATGCGGTACCTCGTAGCTTCAGCTGTCTAAGATATATAAACCATGGTATACATACCCATATCTCAACATATCTGAACCGTGACCCATGCGTTGTACCCAGAAAGAATCTCTAAGTGTCTACTCTTGTTTTTCGACTGTCATTGGTTCCTCCATTTGGCTCGCAGACAATGTTGTGACCTAATCTGCTAACATAATATCACACAAGGAGGTCCATTACTGTCGAGAGTAGCAAGGTTTACAGAGTGAAGCTGCAGTTGAATACAATGATCCAATGCATGTGGCGTGTCTATCTCCTCTTGGTGCTTCGCTGATCACAATTGCATTAGGTTTTGAGAATGTCTACACTGAGGTCATTTATATAGCTTAGAAGTGGTTATGACTATATGTGGGGTTCATGGTCATGCTTGGGGGTTCATGGTCATGCGTGTGGAGTGGTATGTGTACGCATGACTATGTGTGGGATCTCAATGGGCTTTGAGCATTCGTGGGACGTGCGATTGTCATTTTTAACTGCTGCCATTGGTCCTCTCTTTGTCTGGCGCGCCCCGCCAACGAAAGACAGGCAAGACCTTGAGTTCGGCATTATGGATCATTAAAGTATATTCCTCCCACATACATTGTGACATGTGCTGAATACTCAAACTGTTTGTCAAGGAACGATCGATAAGTGAATATATGTTCTCACAAAGAAACTTCTACGCGCGACGCTTTTTTACCCTGGTCCCATGGAAAGGGTGCGTGGTTTGTTTGCCAAACAGCAGATGATGTTGCAAACAAGGTAAGCTGAGCATGGCAGCTACTATCAGACCCTAAGAAGCGACGAATTAACTAATAAACTTGCACTCCATCGGCTTGTACCTTTCTCCTCCCAGTGGTTTATGGAACCCTATACGATCATCACTATGATTATTTCATATTGTCTCTCCTCTTTGCTTGTTTCGAGCAGCATTACCACTGCACGTGTCGTAGAATACAATTGGGAAGTCTCTTATAGAACTTTGTCACCAAATGGAATACCCAAACGCATGGCTGTGGTGAATGGGCAATTTCCTGGTCCAACTATGAGAGCTTCTGTGGGCGACACTGTCCGTGTAAATCTTCACAACAATCTTGGAGACAATGGTACATCGATTCATTTTCACGGTATTAATCAACTGGGTACGGTGAGTCCTAAGTTTCGACTTTCGTATAAAAGTTGAGCTGATCCCGCTAACCCTTTTCTCTCCTCTCTTAGCCATGGTCTGATGGAACACCTCAAATTAATCAGTGCCCAATCCCCTCTGGGAGCAACTATACTTATCTGTTTACACCCGATCAGCCAGGAACTTCTTTTTGGCATAGTCACTTTGGGCCGCAGTATCCACTTGGAGTGGTTGGACCCACAATCATTGATAATCCCAATGACCCTCAAAAGTGGGATGAAGAAGTCCTTATCATTGTCACCGACCACTACAACATCAGTGAATGGACTTTGACAGCAGTCGATAGGACACCTTCACCGGTCGGATTTGAAGGTATTCCACCCCGGCCCCCTCCTCCAGATTCAGTGTTGATGTGCAAAGGAAGTGGTGGTTGCAATTTTTTTGATGGCTCTCCGAACGTCTTTGATTTCTCACCTGGAAAAACGTACCGACTACGTATTGTGAACATGAGTGCATTTGTAGGATTCCACTTTTCTATTGATCAGCATCCTCTGCGTCTTATTGGTGCTGATCTGGTGCCTCTTGATGGCCGTTCAACTGTTGAGATTTTGCCAATATGGGTTCGTGCCTGTATTGACCCATAAATATTAATCTAACGGGATTCCGTTCTTGCTCCTCTAGCCTGCACAGAGATACGATGTTTTAGTGGAAACGAAGCCAAATTTTGCGGAAAGTGTCTGGATACGATCGGTTACGCAAAATGCAAGCTGTGAGTCATGCTAGAAATGGTTTTAATTTTATTTGACGTAGTGTGAAAACAAACAAAAGACCCCATACAAAACCCAAACCTAAAACTTGAAACTAAAGCTATCATTCGATTTAATTCAAATTTGACAAATCAGCCTATATCAACTGCTTTCCCAGACCCTTTTTCGAATGATTGCCGAGACATTGATCTTTCGAAGTTAAATCCTCTTGAGTCACAAGATGCAATTGGGGAACCAAGTCAAATATTAAATCTTGGTGTTGGTCTGATTGTAAATACAACAGCCCGCGAAATATTTGGAGTAGTCAATGGAAGTAGCTTTGACACCAAAGACGTACAACAAACTCCCACTTTATTTGAGATACATGATGGTGCATCAGTTTCCCAACTCGCTTCCTCTAGAAATGCTTATCAACTCAACAATGGAACAGTACGCATTATACTTAACACCACCGTAGGCCCAGGTGCTCATCCCTATCATTTGCATGGGCATTCTTTTCAGATACTGGGATACCTCAATGGAACATACAACGAACACAAACATGAACTCAATCTTGTGAATCCACCACGTCGTGACACAGCCATGGTACCTGTAAATGCAACCGCTGTTTTTCAGTTTCAAACGAATAACCCCGGCGTTCAGTTTTTTCACTGCCATATGGATTGGCATCTCCAAGAAGGATTGAGTCTTCAACTCGTTGAACTTCCCGAGTCTATACGAAACCTGAGTATTCCCCTTGCTGCTAGGCATCTCTGTAAAAAGCACTCTCCATAGAAAAACGATCAATTGTTTTGCAATGCTATGTGAAGCATTCTTATTGACGGCATGGTCACGACAAAATAATAAGGAAAATGATGCTTATATGGTACTAAAAATCTTGAGTTGCTAGTAATTTACGTCGTCTCCCTTATAGGGGAGTCAACACCATATTGGACACCACCAAAGGTAGGGGTTAATTTTTGTAGTATCGGTAGAGCATCTGCAGTATCGCCAATTGTTGCTGCACTGCTTCGTTTGCTCAAACGTTGTGACGAACTTTCATCATCGGATGAAGAGGACGGTGTACTAGATGTATTGTCCTCCGTCAAATGAGACACAAATGATAAATCTGCACCACGCAAACCCGGAAAGAGGCGAAGCAAGAAGTCATCCGGGTTGTCTTGGTCGTCGTATTCTTCATTTTCTTTGTGATGTACATCATATGTACACTCTTCTGCTATTGTTTGCTGAGTGATGAGGTCATACAGCTCTGAATAGGCTTCATCATCTCCTTCTTTACCCTTGCTTCCCAAAAGAGATCCTCGTGGCAAGCTTGCTCTCGTCATGATAGACACTAGTCTCTTTGGCTGCATTTTTTTAAAAACAACACCAAGTGCCCATCCCAAAACTTGGACACCATCTTCATCCAGTAGGTACGTGTTGGTTACAATTTCGTTAGGATACGTTGGCGGTTGCTCTGATGTGACGTAAACTTTGTATGTCCTTTTGGCATTTAAAACTCCGACATTAAAAAAAAGCATTTGTCCAACTTTGGCACCAAGATAGAATGCATTTGTAGCTGTATCCTCATCGTTCAACCAATTTTGCTGATTTACAAAGAAACTACCTGCATGGAGCATGGCATCTTGCAAAGCAGGATGGAGGATAGTGCCGTTACAAATTTCTAGTGATTTGTCCTCAGGTACACGAACAATGCCAAAGCCGTCATTCTCTGATAATGTGAAACTACATATGGACTGGTAGCAGGGTTTGTACTTGATGCTATGGTATGAAAGATACTTGTAAATCAAAGGGAGTGCAAATGTTGATAAAAGGCTGCCCTCTGTTCGACGTTGACGATCCAGCTCACTGCAGCGCCGTAAAGCGCGGGTTGCACCTTCATCACTCACAATGAGCGACCGAATCTTATTGATGTCATGAAAAGCAACGCGCCCCGAAGCATACTCTTGACGACGTTCTTGGCAAAGATTTTTAATGCCGGAAATGGCGAAGAGAGAAGGCGTCTGTGTGCAATTAAGGACTACATTGAGTTGAAAATTCTCATAATCGAACGATTTTCTGCCTCCTTCTTCCAAAACCAGTGGTGCACGAAATATTAGGTCCTCGATCTCGATGGCATATTGATTGCCTTTATAAGACGGATTCCAAACATCTATTCCCTCACTGGAATACAATGCTTGTAGTGCAAGCTCGCTATGCAATGAGGCTGAAAATGTGGGTAGGTCTACCACCCTGTGCGCCTCCACAAGGTGTTGGAAATAGGATAAGGGAGTGGAAAACGAGAGAAACGTAGAGGAGGGAAGAAGCTGTTTGTGTAACCACGGCTTAAGAATAAGTTTTTGGTCTGTTTCTTCTTCGTTTTCACTTTGTGCTTGGCTGATGTGTCCACTGCAAAAATTTGTGTCCCAAGTAGACTTTCGAGACCCGAATCGAGCACGCCGATGTGCTCTCCGCTGCTCGTCCAGAGGAAAGGTCAAGTCAGAGCAACGACCAAACTTCTTTCCTTGAGATCGAAGACAAGATTGCCAGGCTACATCATAGCCCTCGCCCCACAGGGCTACCAAAGTTGTTATAAGTGTACACCAATCATTTGAGTTTCTTCGCATGGTTGGTAGTAGATTCACATTGACATGCCGACTGCCTCCATTATTGGCCAAAGTGGATTTCAGCATAGGAAGACAGATAGGATGTGGGCCAATTTCAATCCAGTCTGTGATTCCAAGCTCATCCGTTGCCTGTTTCGCAGCTGAAGCAAAGCGAACAGGAAGGCGAAGATGAGATGCAAAGTAGGAAGAATCAAAGATGCCATGTTGGCCTGCCTGAATGACACGCCCATATACATTCGACGTAATGGCGAGCTGAGGGGCGTGGACCGTTACATTTTGTGCTGCCCGAAGCATACCATCTACAGCTGGTACGACGTAGCTAGAGTGAAAACCGAATGGAACTTCCAGCAATTTTACCTTTACTCCAATTTGCTTCATGTGTTTGACCAAATCAGTCAGATCGGTACGGAGACCGGAGATAATCATGTCAGTTGGGCTGTTGAAGCAAGCAATTGTGGCTTGTGATTTGGTCTCAGCCAGAATTTGAAGGACCTTTTCCTCACTGCATCCTGAAATGGCCATCATCTGCGATGTGTTTGGCGCGCACAGTCGACGAAAGAGAGAAGAACGGCTTCCTACGAGGTATATAGCGTCTGAAAGGTTCAAGACTCCGGTCACATAACATGCTGCATAATGGCCGAGACTATGTCCTGAGCAACATGTTGGATTTACTCCCCATGTGATCAAAATTGAGGCCAAGGATACTTCTATAGCGAAAATTGCAAGCTGACTTGCTTGTTCTTTGATCCCCCTCGTATGAATATCTTGCATTCTTTTGTCAAACAAGATGGAAATGAAACCTGGAAACCCCTGTACTCTTGCCAGATGGTCACACTCTTCGAACTTTTCTCGAAATACTTTGCACGATTCATATAGCCCGCGCGCCATAGAAGGATACTGACATCCTTGGCCTGAAAAAACAAATCCGATCCTTCTTTTTGGCAAATTACTGCTACGTTTTGCTTTCTGAACGGAAATGTTTGCTAAAGTCTGCAGCAGTTCAGATTTTGAACCAGCCGCTATGCTGAGGCGGTAGGCAGGTTCGGTATGGGAGCGTGTGAAAGTAGCATAGCTGACATTGTCTAGAAATGTGTCTTCATCCTCTTCCAAGTCTTTATTCGAGCAGAACTGGAGAAGACGAGCTCTTCTATCGTCAATTTCCTGTAGTGTCTCACCTGTGAGACCGAAAAAGTGAGACTGCTTTGGTTTTCTTTGATCAACTCCAGCTTCTACAGTTTGAAATAGTATAGTTATTATGCTCTTGTTGCTGTCGCTAATGGAGGCAGAAAGTATGACATGGCGAGATTCATTTATAGGTGTTTCAAGCATCTTCTCAAGTGCTTTGCTTTGTAGCGTTTTCTGTACGCAATGAAGGATAAGCCAACCCTATTTTGCTGCTAGTGTATTTCCAACTCACAGGGCTCAGAACAGAAGTTTGATCAATTTTTACATCAAACGAGCTAGCCAGATTTGCCAAAACTCTCTGATGATCCAAGTCCCCCGTAACAGTGACACTTTCCAAAATGATGCCTTCAATAAGACTACCTGACCTTTGAGAGTCATTTTGTCGCTCGAGCGTAAAGAGCGCCACTCGACGTTTATTACCAAACACAAATTCGCTACCACCTGCTATGGCAAATTTGCACAAGCGACTACGTAAAGCATCACAAGCATGCAGCAATGACTGCATTATGTCGTTCTCAGGAGATTTTCCTACCAGCATTGGCTCCGGCCAATCACATTTAGTGACAAGTTTTCTCAGTAATTCGGATACTTGTCCAAAAGCAGAACTTTCATGGCTAAGAAAGCAGCCCATACCATTGTAGTACTCTGGATCATCAAAATACGTTGTTGGAGCCTGTTTACAGATGTGGTTCGCTGCTGCCTCAATCCATGTGTTTTCATCAGCGTCAGAGATGAATACTGTTGTAATAGCAACCGGTGATGCTTTCCACAAGGGAGTATAGTCCCCTCTACCAAGCTCGCCATTGTCTTGCTCCAAGTCAGACTCATACAAAGAGGAAGATCGAATAGATTGGGCTGCTGCTAGAAGTTTGACGTTTGTATTCGCAGTCCCCCCTCTCGTCATCATGTTTTGAAGTACTTGTCGTACATCATTGGCATACCATGTCTTGGGTCCCGCATTCACGATGAAAATCTTCTGTTCATCATTTTCTTGCTGTTCTTGTAGCAGATGTGCCGTATCTATGTCTAAGTTCTCCATTAATAGGTCCCAACGAGCAGCGTGGAGAAGTATTGAACTGATTACACATTGACTCAGAGAATTACAGTTCGATCTGTATGGCATCAATTTCCCTTCGATACTCTCATAGCAGGGATGAACTATGTCTTCCAACGATGTGATCTGTATTTTTCTTCGCTTCATGTCTTCTTCTACGGAGTTTGCTGCCTCTTTCAAGAGGTTCATGGAATGATACGGAGTACTGATCTGAATTTCACGCATTTTGATTGATGAGCCAGTCAGAAAATGCTGCTGAGAAATTACAAAATTCTGAAAAGCAGCCAACTCTTCTGGAGGACCACCGATGGAGAACTTGGTGTTGGATGTCACTACTGTGATCCAAGGCACGATAGAGCCGGTGTCCTGGGACTTGTTTGTTTTATGCAGGGCAAATTGATAAAGTAAGACTTGCAACTGTTGTAGACTGCATCCAGAAACAGACATACACCAATGTTCATGTATGCTTTCATAATACATTTGGTCTTCTTGCTGCGACACCTTACAGCATTCAGCCGCTTGTGTTACCCGCAGACCCAGCCAAAATGCCAGTCGCAAAGATTCTGTCATTCTAAACAAAAGCTGCGATGATCGTGTGCTTGTGGCAAAAGCATGACCTGCCAGCGTTCCGCTGCACAAGCTCAATATTGTCACATTTTTCTCCGGACTACGTATTGAAGGTGGCGCCAAGAGAGAGTCTAAACTTATACGCTCAGATTGTAGAACCATGAGAAGCTGCAGGGCTTGATTAAGGCAGTGCATGAAATTGCGAATTGCTTGATGGGTCTGATGTACATTGTCTAAACCAATAAAGTCTTTTAGTGTCTTGGGTACCTCAATGTGGTATATTGTTTTTTCGCGTTCATTTTGAGCAGTCTGAAGCTCATTGACAAAGACACCATATGCTTCTCGTACGAGTAGATTGCCAAACGAACCAAGATTTGGTAAAACCTCTTGCAATTTTCCGTCAACAGCGCCTTCTTGAGGGCCGAAAACTAGATAGAAATGAGTTTTGGACATATTGTGTGAGGAGAAATGTTTTATGGAGTTTTATCCGCAGGTGTTCAATGTCGCTTTTAATCTTTATATTGACGCACTCATGTTTCTCGGCATGATCCCGTGTTTGAAATGGGCCTGGGTCCAGGGTAAAATCGGTGTCCGACTCTGACACTCTCAAACTCAAAAAGACTCTCACGAATGTTCCCATCGGACTCACTGTAATTTACTGCACCTTCAGGAATTTTTTCTGAACCACGATCAGGAGCATTCCAATCATGAGATCTATATCACCAACTACCTTTCTTGCTACACTATGGTTGATGACATTCACTGTCTCCCAGTTGATAGGCAAAGCTAATGCTACAGGTTTTATCAGTCCGGAAGTAAATAGCACAATCGACTTTTGTAGGTCAGAAAGTGAATAGAACTCTACAAAATCTCACAAAATGTTTCTTTCATAGCTGGACAACTTTTCCGTCTAGAGTATTATGGAGCTAGTGAGTCAGTATGTTAAATACAGATTCAATAGACGTATTTTTTCTGCTTTTAGATGGATATGGTGCTATAAGCAAGGTCGCGCAGGTCACAATTACTTCTTTAGCTTTTGGGTCTACATCGCCAGGCTTGAATAGTTCCCGAGTAGCAGGGTATAGCCTCAGTCAGCCTGACAACATAGCGACTCTCTTACCCAACGCTTTTCAGCCCAACACGTCAGACGCAGATCGAGCTGCATTTAATTACAATGCATACGTATATGATTTGGCGCTCCTTCCACAAGATCTTGACAAAGATGCCCCAGGATTCTTGACGGTCCTGGAGCTTTATACCGTCCCTTCTGTCCAGAATGGACAATCATGGACAAACAGGGGCACATTACCAATACAAATGGTTAAATCAAAATCAGCCTAATGAATCTTATTTTGAAAGATGTTCCCGACTATTAATGAGCAATTAATGTATGAACTTGACAGAAATGAGAAGGAGAATTTCACTGCTTAAGGTGTTGCATCAATTAAGACGGGGTGATAGTTGAGAGACACCCAAACAAATCCCTGATCGTCAGGAGAGTGGTAAAATTCCAAGAATGTCAAATTTGCAGGGATGTTTCCAGCCTTGGTGTTGTTGGGGAGAGGAATATGGTAGTCATATGAATTGACAGTGTTAGATGCTCTTTGAGTATCTGTTGTTGCATTTTGAAAAGTATTAGGTGGTAGATTTGCTAAAGGAGCCAGTGTTCCGAACCGCTGATACCCGCTTGCTGCAGACCCAAAGCCTTCGGGCGCAACTCCATTGGCCATTGTAAGAAGGTACAATTCAAGGCGAGTAGATTCGAATCCCTCAGCAGCTATGCACAAATACACAAACAGTCAGAATTCAGAATGAAAAAATACACACTTTACACCGTAACTTCTTACCTATTCCATTGTACTGAATGTGTATCGTTCTACCATCCGTTCGCAGTGTTGAATTAGCTTTTGGGGATAGAACAACTCCTGAATTAGGTAGGAATTCTGGGTTTTGCGTTTGTGCATATGTACCAGCTTTGCATAACAGCAAGGTAAAGGCCAAGAGAGGCCAGCACAAGACTTGGATCATTATTGCTGCCCGATGGAAGTTGGAGTTTGAGCAGAATATTGGACTTTGTTGAACTTTCTACCACATTTATTCAATCGTCCTAGACTTTTACGCTTCTGTGTAGTAATGGTAGAATTAACCCGAGTAGAATATTTGGGATTTTGTTGCAGAGCTTACGTGAACCAGGGTACTGTGTCTGTAAAAGAAGCGCGTTGCTACAACGCAAGCGAAACTAGGAACCACACCACCAAGCGCCAGACTAAGGGACAAAAACCCGAAGCTTGTTACCGTGGATAAATATTTATTGATGCATCCATTTAACGATTTTCTTCAGAAGTATCATTCCGTTGTTTTTCTGTTTGTGAAATGCTGTCTTTAAAGTTATTTTTAAGCTTTCTGCTCTTTCTTATCATTGTAACAGAGAGCACAAGGAGTGCTCACGGTGCTCCCGTCAACCATCTGGATGCAGATTATATTATCGTTGGAGGTAAGTTGATAGAGTTTTCACGCTTTTGCAGAGGTAGTGACACTTTGAAATTGACTGAAATAAATATCACAGGTGGACTTTCCGGATTGGTAGTTGCCTCTCGTTTGTCGGAAGATTATTCGACCACAGTGACTATCATTGAAGACGGTTCAGAGTAAGTGACATTTCAAAGAAAATCCAGACACTCTTATTTTTTTTATCTTTTCAGCCCAATTGGAAATACAAACATTTCGACCCCCGCATTTGAGACTCGATTGGGTGGTAGCACGTTCGATTGGAATCTGACAACCTTACCCCAGACGAACGTTGACAATCGTACGCTCATGTATGAACAAGGTCATGGGCTTGGTGGTGGAAGGTATAAAATAACCGAAAGAGTGAATCCTCCTCTGATTAATATCTTCACGACAGCATTGTCAACTATATGGCATATTCACGAGGAGCGAAGTCTGTCTATGACTCTTGGGCCCAAGCCGCAAAATCAGAGAGCTGGGCATGGAGTAATCTAGAAATATATTTTAATAAGGTTAGCCCTTTTCTTGGTATGAAGTTATACTCAATTTGTATTTTGCACCTTAGGCCACACATTTTCACGCTCCTCACTCTGATATTAAAATCCCATACCATGCCGATAAATACGTTGCGGCCCAAGGTCCGGTACAAGTAAGCTACCCTAGATGGGAGGAGAATATAGCGCCGTACTTCATCTCTGCTTTTGAGAACAACACTTTCGGTGGTCCAGGACTTCCCCTTAGAGACTTCAACGATGGAAAATCTATTGGAGTTGGCTATCATACAATGACAATTGATCCTACCAACTCTACACGATCCTCAGCAGCTTCGGCACTACTGCCTGTGCTTTACAGTCGCTCAAATGTAAAGATATGCACAAATACACGGGTTAACCGCCTTTTGCTAGATGGCAAAACAGCCAAGGGTGTCCATTTGTCACATTTACGTACTAGTGAGAATAAAAGATAAAAGACTTGATAACAACTGATGGCGTTTAACCTTATAAAAGATACTAGTAGCCAAGCCAGAGCATATCGAGAAGTAATAATGGCTGCTGGAGCGATCAACACTCCCAAGATCCTTATGTTGTCGGGCCTTGGTCCAAAAAACCATCTTTCCGCGCAAGGTATTGACACCGTTGTATCACTACCACAATTGGGTTCAAATGCTCAGGATCACATTTTCCCTGCAATGACTTTTGAGATGAAAAAAAATATTACTACGGTGTCTCAGTGGAACAACAAATCCTACTTTAAAGAGATTGAAAGGCTATATAAAACCAAACATACCGGTGAACTATCTTCAGATTTAGGAGGAGCCCAAGCAGCAGAACGAGTACCTGATCATGTTCTGAAGAAATTAAATGCCTCTTATCAATTGTCACTCCCCAAGGATCGCAATCACATTGAATATCTCTTTGATTCTATTCAATTTGCAGATCCTACTACGAAACGTAATGTAAGTTCTCAATTTATTCTTCATAGTCGCAAGACATTGATCCTACTCTTTCGACCCAGATTGTGACGTTTGTCCCCGTCCTCGTCACACCTGAGTCGCGCGGTACAGTCCGTTTACGGTCAAAAGACCCTACATTACATGCAGCATACGATCCCAACTATCTTTCTTCACCATCAGACATGTCAATCCTTATCTGGGGTTTCAAGCGCCTGCGAGCTTCTGTGCTTTCCGACTCGTTTTCTCCTGTCCGTGTGCGAGAAGTTTATCCTGGCGCCAACGTCACCTCGGATAGTGACATAGAGGCAGTCGTTAAGCAGAGTCTAGCCACCATTCATCATATTTGTGGCACTGCAGCAATGTCTTCCAGTGTTTCAAAGGGAGTGGTAGACAGTAATTTGCGGGTTTTCGGGGTACACAACCTTCGCATTGTAGATGCCAGCATAATACCTACCATTCCTACCGTACAAATTCAAAGCGCAGTGTATGCTATTGCTGAACATGCGTCGGACATCATTCGTAGATTTTCCTAATGTCATCAATTGAGACGGATCTTTTTCTATGGGCATATCATAAAGTGTAGCCGAAATAATTCGTGAGGACTTCTATTACTGGAATAGTAAGGCACTTGTGCTAGCGCTATTTCCAGGCTCCAGGCTACTTGCGCACTGGATCAAACCCAGAGTAGAAGCTGCCAGTCTTGCAGTTGACTTCCAGCTACTTGTTCCAAGGTACTTAATTGTCACAGAGAAAAGGAACAGTTCCTCTGCTTAGGCAGTCAAGTATTAAAGACCGCTAGAAGCTCAGAATTTTTTTGCATGCTAAATAGAACCCTATAATGGTGCTTCCTTTTTTCTACCTCACATTCGTAAGCCTTTTGACAGCCCTGTCATTTGAATCAATATTGGCAAAATCGATAAAACAGGACTGGATTCTAGCTCCAAGATACGATAACCCAGGTACATGTTCTTCCTGTCTAGTTGAATTTGGCAAGAGCTAAATACCTATCTTCTTGTTTTTTCAGATGGGCATTACCGTATGACATTTACTATAAATGAACACCAACCAGGACCTGTCATTGAAGCAGAAGAAGGTATGTGAACAAATATTAAATTGTTTTCTTTATTCATAACTATCTAGGCGATGATCTGGAAATTACTGTTCGAAACCATCTTCCCGTTGAAGTTACTATTCATTGGCACGGCATTTTCCAGCGGGGATCCCCAGAGATGGACGGTGTGTATAGATCTATGCCACATACAATGTGATGTCTGACATAAGCTCATTAGGTGCTCCTGGAGTAAATCAATGGGCCAACCCTCCGTATGGAAACTTTACGTATCGGTTCTCTGCTCCAGGGCAGGCAGGTTTACATTGGTACCATGCTCATGTACGAGGATACCTCGATGATGGAATCAAAGGTCTACTGTACATTCATCCAGCAACGCATCGCACGCGACCATTTGCGAAAATATCAAATAACTCAAAAGATCTTTCAGCTTTGAAGAAGGCCGAAAAGAATCCTCAGCCGTTTGCGATATATGATTGGCGTCATGTTCAGGAAGATGAGGCACTGACCATGTTTGAATCCAGTGGCAGACCAACAACTTGTGTGGACAGCGTATTACTCAATGGTAAGTAGATTTAAAAGAACCATGTTAGTCGTAGGACTGAAATCCTGATCGGAACTCTCCTTGTGCCATCAGGCAAAGGTCGCACATACTGCCCAAGCACGAAAACGCTAAATGAACAAATTAATGGTCGGTATGACCTTATGCCATTCTTTGGAAGCCATGCGGACGCTCGTGGATGCCTCATCATTCCTGGTTCTGGTGTTTATAATGCAGAGTCTATCTCTTCGCCAATGGGCTGCTCCAATTCTACGTCTCCAATTGAAATCATTGCTACTCAAGGTGAATGGACATACTTGAATGTAGCTAACGTTGGTGGAGAGTGGACATGGGTAATGAGTATTGATGAACACGACCTGTGGGTTATTTCTGCAGATGGTGACTATGTTGAGCCGCAGAGAGTTCAGGTATGTGCTTGCTAGTGATGTTTTCGTTTTCAAAATAGCGCCTGATGTAACTCAAAGGCACTTCCTGTGTCCATCGGACAACGTTATGGTGTCATGGTTCCCACACACAAGACAGAAGGAGGTGATTATTACATACGCCTTGCCTCTCAAGGCTTTGCGCAAATTTTATCGGGAGTTGCAATTCTACACTACTCGGTAAGAATTTTTTTTGTTTGTGATTTCGAATGTTTGTTGAGCTTAGCATGTACCCATTTCATTCCTCACAGGAATCTTCTCAATCGCACAATGAGAAGCGACAATGGGACAACAATCAACTTGTGCAGGCACCGTCTGGCCCAACTCCTCAGGGCGATCCTTGGAAAAACCTAACGCATTCACACATCATGTACAATTCGTCGGTAATCAACAATGCAGTGCTTTTTGACCCAAACAATGCTCACCCCTACCCCGCTTACCCTCCTCCAAGTAAATCGGATCAGACGCTTATTTTCCATGCTAATCAAACCAATGCGACAGTTTTCAATGTTGCTTCAAAACCTCTCAAGAATGTCAATGAGCTTGACTTTCCAATTTTGTTTCATAATGAAAATCTTCTCGATAACCATCCTGATTGGCTGATCCGTTTAAAGGACAACACTGTTGTAGATGTTATAATTCAGAACGCTCAAAATGCCTTATTTCCCGCACCTGCCGAGCCTCCTCACCCGATTCATCTTCACGGACACAAGTACTGGGTATTAGGGAGCAAAGAGTATGATAATTGGAATTACTCATCTATAGATGATGCTTTAAAACATGGTGTGCAACTCAATTTGGTAAATCCGCCATCCAGAGATACATTCCTGCTTCCCACTTCTGGGTGGTTGGCTCTTCGCTTTGTAGCAGATAATCCCGGAGCCTGGCTGATGCACTGCCATAGTACGTACGGGTTGCAGTTATATACAATGTCTTACTTATGAAAATTTAGTATCTTCGCACTTTCATGCTGGGATGGGAGTAGTATTTTTGGAAGGCTCGACTCAATTATCCAATCTTCATATTTCAGAAAAATACAAAGCAAGGCCCCAAGCACATATAACCTCATACCAAGAACGGCGCAGTTGTGCTGACATCGATCTATACATGACTTCTCCTTTTGAACATGGAGCATTTGTTTAAATTTTTCCATAATTTGTTTTATATTTTTGACCTGCAGGGACGTATGCTTTCGCGGGCGGATTAAAGATGTAAGAGTCGACTCAAACAAAAGGTAACCAAACGTCAAAACAGAAAAATTTAGATATCTTGATGTGAAAGAGAAAATATTTTGGCTTGAATATGTTAGAGACAGTAACGTTATGAAGCACCGCTTTGCGGCCTTAATATGCTATGAATTGAGAATGACAATCTCCGTGTTGGTTCAGAGTCAGATAATCTGACTCAACAACATCACACGCCGCGCGCGGCATCAATAAGAACCTATCACATAAAGTGAAAGGTTAATAAGCACTCAACCATGTACATCGATTTCTTTTCCTTCAATACGATCTAGTCTCACTCAGCACAAAGGAGGTAGTGACCTCAGGTGCATAGGATCGTGTTCAATTACAAACTCCGGTATAATATGAAGTCGCGGTGGTCTTGTGCTCGCCGCTCACGTGGCTGGAGCATTATCGTCAGGATTGAACCTGTGTTTGTCAATCTTTAATGAGATAATTTGTTGTGGCCATTTCTGTTGAGAAATGCAATGTTAAAGACAGTGCATGTAGCAGTTTGGAAAAGGGAACTATCCTTATTCGATTTCTATGAGTACTTCGTACATGTGCCCTTTTAAGTAACTCTCAAGGGCTGCCATATCTTAAGACTCTGAACAGAATTTCAATAATAGGGGTTGAAAAAGGGGAACGGCAAGGGTCCATACCAAGATTTACGCAATATTGTTATGCATCTGCCCCTTATCTTGAATTGAGTGTATGAGGTGTTTCAAGTAGTGACTGTTATATCCAACAATTTCATTGGACATTCTTTTTCGGTTCAAAAAAATATCATTATTAATCAGTGACAAAAGGTCTATTACTTGCGTAGCGGTTCTCGGCTGATGGTCAGAATTGTTTTAGTGATGCATAAAGGTATAACTTCTCCTTATAAAAACTCCAATTCAACATACCTGATTAAAAAGTAGACAGCAAGAAGTATAATTCCAGCAGTTGGTGTTCCTAGAATGTATACTACTTGTAATGATTCAACATATGCAAGCTTGGCACTTTCTTTAGTAGGACCAGGAGGCAAATGCAATATTAGAGATGGATCCATCTGTATATCATGTGCTTCGGCACCAAAGGTATACTGTGACAGTTTATTTGTCAGCATAGCATTTAATACTGTGCTTGATCTTCATGCAGAAAGTCATCAGTCATATTATAAAAAAATTATTGTTGTTCGACTCACATGCTAACTCCTAACGTCCCTCCGAGACGCTGCATGAAGCTAACCACCCCCGTTTCTAGAGCAATAGAATGCATGTCTGAATTGGCTTGAACACAAATAATTGGGGTCTGTAAAAGTGGCCCTACACCAAGGCCGACCAAAATTTGAGTGCTGACTAAAAATAGAGTCGTAGATTCGACTTTGACCAGGAACAATATGCCACTACCCACAGCGAGAAATCTGAATCGAAATGTATCAGTTAGGACACGAAGAAGGATGGTCATTGAGAGAAACTCACAAGAGAGATGATCATCCAAGGCCAGTAATGCGAGGTTTTGGAAATAATGTAGCCACCCCCTGTTGTCATAATAACTATTGACACCATCATGGGCAGGAGGTTGACACCAGACATTGTTGCAGTGTTTCCCCGAATGTTTTCATATAAATATGGTATAAAGTAAGTGAAAATCAAAAGATTCCAGAATGTGAAAAATGTTACGATGCAGCACCCACATCTTGTCGATATAAATTTGTCAGATTGAAACAATCGGAAGGATAATCAAGAAGCTTCAACATACAAATTGCGATTGTGGTGCAACAAATGCAATGGTATGAGTGCTTTTTCTTTTATGAAGTTCTCCCAGGCAAAAAAGCTTGGCAGCAATACGCCTGCCAGGCAAAAAGGCTTTTAAAGGTTTCTTTTATGAGGCTCTCATATCCTAGGAGGAAAGTGAGCATCTTACACTCACAACAACTATAGAAGCGTCATTCCATTTTTTTGAAACTCCTCCCCACTGCAATGGAAGAATGAGGCAGAGCGTAAAAGCAAAAGCCAATATAGCACCAACTATATCGATCCGCAATATCTGGAGATCAAGAGCTCTTAGCTACTAGTGTCTGCTGATTACTGTAACTACCAGCATACTTTGCTAAAAAAATTGAGCCTATTACTTCTCTGCCCCAGCGGAGGTGATGCTCGGACAAAAATGAAGATGACAAACAAGGCTATGCACCCAATGGGAAGGTTGACTGGTGAAGTCATCACTTAGAAAGTTGGCTCCCTGCAATCAGAAACTTACTATAAAAGCACCACCTCCAGCTTGCTCTCTGTGTTAAAGCACCGCCAATTAATGGTCCAATTACACTAGATATTGCAAATGTAGTCCCTAACAACCCATATAGAAAAGGCCTCCTGTTTAAAGATGTAGTCTTTCCATGCGAAAAAGTTCCAATGGGCGTCAGTTTAGTATAAAGTGTGGAAAAAAAGATATTTACCTCAGCAAGAATGGTTAGACAGCAAATAAATATACCAGCAGCCCCAACTCCAGATATAGAGCGACCAAAGATCAGTAGATCCATTAAAGGGGTTAAACCCGAGATCAGGGAGCCAATCTCAAACAGAGTTACAGCAATAAAAAAAAGCCTATTCTTGGCATGATTAGAAGTCGATCGTAATATATAATGAGCACTGCATCTATACGAACCATTTAGACGGCCACATAGTCAGTAGTTGCCCAAAGACCAACATGAAAGCAGCTTGTGTGAAGAAGTACGCAGTCACGATCCAAGAGATCTGAGCACCCGCACCAAGACTTGTTGCAATGGTTGTTTGTGCAACAGACAGAAGGGTTTGGTCAAGAGCAACAAGAAAAACAGAGAGCATCGTTGCAATAAAGACAATGACTAGCCTGTATCCGGTTAAAGTCTCTGCTTCTTGGCCAGCATCTACTTTTTGTTCTGCAATATCTCGTTGCTCATTTCTATACGTGACTATTCCTGTAGGCGAATGGTTTCCCTTAGCTGAGTTATTCATGTTCCCAAATTCTTTTAACATGCAAAACCTGTTCCTTATTTTATGTTAAGCACCGACCTAAGATGCTCTTTTTCTGAAATAACCTTCACACGGGTTCTGTAGCGCGTCATTATCACCGTAAATTAGAGATAGTTCGCACTACCGGACATAAGGTTTTACTCGGTGTCGTTTTAGCGTAGACGACGAAATGTTGTGGAGAGAAACAGTGATTATAAGAAAGATCTGTTAGTTCTATCTTTCGTTTTCCCTTATCATTCGAGTCCACTGGGTCGAATTTTCGACTTTATTTATTCCTCATCACGCTCGTGAGGATTTGCAATCTTGCGAGACCAAAGCGCCGTTCTTCCGACACAATACTTGCTTCCTGCCCCACAAAGAAAACCAGAAGTATGCCAAATGCTACACCAATACGAACTGCTCTTGTGACGGGAAGTACAGATTCCAATGCAATCGGATTCACTGCAGCGTTCCTTCTCGCCTCTCAACATGACTTTCATGTCATTGTGAGTGGTCGCCGAAGCGAAGCAGCTACAGAGGCTGCCGCCAAATTAAACGAAATGCTTGGTGTGAAAGGTACAGAAAAAAAGGTAAGGGGCTAAAGAATAAAGAACGTGATGCTCATCCTTTAATTTCGATAAGGTCTCGTCTCTTCCTCTCGACGTGACAAATGAGTCATCTATTCAAGCCGCTGTGGAGCAGTTGTCAAAGAAAGATGGACTACTGGCCGTTTCACATGGTGCTCTTGATGTTCTTATAAACAATGCAGGAGTTGGTGCTCCGCCAGGCCGTGGAGGAAAGGGAACAAACAACATGTTCCTGCAAACTGAGCTTACCACTGCTCAAGATGTGAACACGGTCTTGGCAACCAACGTTGCTGCTGTTGTGCAGGTAACCAATGCATTTTTGCCTTTTCTAACCAAATCTTCCAAGCCACGCATTGTCAACATTTCCTCTGCCCGTGGTTCACTCACTTTTGGCTCAAGCTTAGAACCCGCGCGCACAGGTGCATTGGTCTACAACACCTCCAAAACGGCACTTAACATGGTAACACTTATGCAGGCCAAAAATTTGCCACAGCACGTCAAAGGTAAATTAATATTTTTCACACCTGGTATTCTGCCTGATGATCCACATTCGTCGTTTCGAATAGACAACTTAAAAGTTAACGCAGCATCTCCTGGTCATGTCAAGACACCTTTCAATAATTTTACAGGAATCCGTACTAAAGAAGAGGGTGCAGCCGTGTATGTGCATCTTGCCACACTCGATGATGATGGACCTAGTATGTGGTGCCTTTGTGAGCAGACTGAACCATATTACTCAACAATTTGCGCTTCCTTGTAGCTGGCCAACTGATTGGCAATCATGCTCCCTTTTCTACAAATGGAGAATTTGTCCAAATACCCTGGTAACGACTTTGGAATTGAGAATGATGTGTCTCTTTTTTTCTCTCAGAAAGATTACTTCTGCAAGAGACAGTAAAACATATGTACGCATGAATGAATATGACAAAATCATATTATCAGGATTGATGGACATCTCCTAAACATACCTGTCAAAATGTATGTGAAAGGTTTATATAAGCTTAAGAATACTTTAGGTAATACAGGGACTGATCACAATTAGCTTGGTAATATCCACAACATCTCAGAGCTTGATCTATATTTATGCAACTTTAGTGCGACACTCTATGCTTGGAACATTCTTTTTACATACCATATCCTTGTAGTTAGCTGATTAACCTTACTCATCTTACTCAGTATTTAAGGAGACAGCTGTTGAGAAATGCACTGTTAAGACAGTGCAAGTAGCAGTTTGGAAAAGGGAACTATCCTTATTCATTCTCAATGGGTACTTCGTACATGTGCCCTTTAAATATATTTTACAAGGGCTGTAAGAATGGTGTGACCCCACACAGAATTATTTAACAATGGTGGTTGGGATGCAGGACAAAGGGAGGTGAACAATGATGGGATATGCAGTAGCGTCATGCAACTGTGTCTTCTGTCGAATAAGTGCATATGGCCTACAGCCACGTGTAGTTCAAGTAGTGACTGTTATATCCAACAACAGCGATGACTCCTATCTTGTGCAAGCACATATATATACATCTAGTTGAGAATAACAATCTCCGTGTTGGTTCCGAGTTAGACAATTTGACTCAACAGCATCGCACGCCACGCGCGGCACCAATAGAGACCAATCACGTTGAGTGAAAGGTTTATAAACTCTTACTAACTAGGTACATAGAATTCTTTCTTCTTGATACGATCTAGTTTGATCCAGCACACAGAAGAGGCATCGACCTCAGGTGCACAGGGATCTTGTTTATTACATCTTGTTGATGTGGCGTTTCACATTCGAACCGTTCCTGTACGCAAAATAAGATGCTTGATTGTACCACGAAGCCAATGTGATTGAGCTTGCATGTTGGAAAGTGAGAATTGTGCTATAAGACAGGGGCTGTGCTACAAAATAGGGGCTGTGCTAATATGGCTGCTACATGTAGATGAACAGGAGGGGGCTCTTGTTGAATATAACTACCGCCATGTCAGAGTGCAACACGTGCGCGCGCCCTGACCACCTGTTTTGCTAACAACCTGTCCTGATAGTAATGCCAAGAAACATGACAAACCATTGTTTTCTCGGAAGATGCGACTGTGAGACAACTGCGAGATGCTATTTATGAGGCCCCCTCAGGCCGCCCCGCCTCAGCCGGCTATTTTTCTACTTTTTTTTTCTTCTACAACATTCTTGAGCAGTACACCGTAGTACTTCCCGAGACATTCGACAGGCTTCCAAATCTCCACCCCTTCGACTATCATATGTAAAACTTCATTGTCTGCACCCCCCAAAGGGACAGTAATGACTCAGTATCGATCAAGATCTTCTAGTTCAATAGTAAATCGTACACTGACTTGGACGTTCATGAGAATAGGTTCCCTTTCTTAAAGTGTTACAAGCACTATATATGTTTCACAATGCACATTCCTCAACGTCACAAATGTCTTCCTGCCCAAAAACTTAAGTTCTATTTATATAAAATGTCTTACTAATCTCTATTACTTTGTCTCAAGCTCTTCGCATGCCTTTTCCAAGACCACAGAGACACTCTCAGCCTAAAAGAGACAAAGTATCAGCATTTGTACAAAACTTTAATAGCAGTACGCACGTTTCGTTTGGCAAAGGGTGTGAAGTGAGAGCCAGGAATGTCATAACAAACTTTTAATGTGCTTCCCATCTTCTCCCAACCCAAAAGCTTGAATGCTTGTGATGAGTTTCGATTCGTAAGCCAGTCGAAACAGGGGGATTTCGTAAGTACATTTTGCTGAGATGGAGACCCACGATAGTCATCTGTACTTCGTAGAAGAATGACGGGCAAGTTGCATGCATTCGGACTCTGAAGAGCATTACGCATAGCCGTTGCTTGACCCGCATCTGTTTCGGAAAGCTTGGCATACTGAGCTATTGCCCTACCGGACTTCATAAATGAGGATCGCATCAGCTCACGAACCAACTTTAAACGCCTTTCGGTAGCTGGATTCACACCTGTCAGCTTGTAATTAGTGGGAATGAGGTGCTGCAAGATTGAATCATCCAGTGGAACATGACCATAAGGGCACGGTGAGTCAATCGCTATAACACCAAGAACGTTACGACGATGTAATTGTCTCATTTGATATGCCATTTCCCATGCCAGGATACCACCAAAGGACCAACCAGCCAGAATTATAGGACTGTATGAATATACACAGTCAATGTCTGAGATGAGAGCAGCTGCATGCTCTACGATGCCAAAGTCTAAGCGCGGGGTCTCAAAGTAGCCCTTGTGGGAGAGAATCCAAATGTCACGTTTCTGAACTGAGGGTATGGTCATGACAGTAGCAGCAATTCCAGAACCATCTGCTACAATGAAAATGGGTGTTAGCCCTGATTGAGCTCCTCGCCGAATTAAAAGAGGGTTAGATTCCATTTTGAGCGCCTTTTGCAACATAGCAACGTCACCAGGTTTCAACGTAGAATAAATATCAGCAGCAGCAGCAGCAGCAGCTTGCGACTTCATGTTCTCTAATGGAATTTTCTGTAGTGTTTCCGGTACCAGAATAGAGTCTGACAATGGAAGCGGCTGCTCTTGATGCGGTTGCGGCACAATTCCAGTAGCTAATTTGACAAAGTCAGACACGCTTTCACAAGAGATGTATGTTTCAGGATCCTTGTGTGCAATTCCGAGCCTGGCGTCAAGTCCCTCGTTCAACTCAATCGCACCCAATGAATCTAGGCCAAGCTCATAAAGTGATACATTTCCTTTCGATTCCAAAACAGAGACACTTGATCCGAGAATCTCTGCTAATATCTGTAGCACTTTTGCTTCTAAATCTCTGGTGTTTTGATCTGTAGGAAGCACGGGGGGTCTAACCGTTTGTTCTTGCGTTTGTCCCTGAATTAATTTTCCAAATCGCGTTACAAATGTGCCTGACTCTTGCTCTACAAGTATGTTCGGAATGCAAGTGTCAGCAAGCGTATCAACGGTGTCGGTATAACTGATCCTCTCGCCAACAATTGCTGCAGCCTCTTTGCCGATCAGGTTTTCTAGATGCCCGATTAGTTCTATCAGCAAGAGTGAATCAACGCCGAGCTCTTCAAGTGTCTGTTCGCCTTGAACCTCGTCTTTCGGAATTCCGGTATGTACAGAGAGCAATTGGAGAATGCTACTCCGTAACTCGTCTTCTACCTTCATCTCTAAGACACTGTCCTTGACAGAATTCTTATTTACCGTAATACTTTTTTTTCTATTTGACAGTGCCTCTGTAAATTGTGTTTTGCTGACCTGCTTGAACACTACATCGCGCAATCCTGCAACAATTTGATTCTCGCTATCAAGGGCAATCGCAGTTCCAATTAATGCCTTTTGTCTCTCATGCCAAGACAGGCGCATTGAGATTCGAGCCACATTGGCAGGTCGAGACGTGGATTCCATCGAACCGACAGATTGGGCAATGAAAGCAACATTTCTCGTGGCTTGAGGACAATTGTGACACAAATAGCCACAGGAGTGCTGAGGATAGAATTTACAGAACTCATTAAAATGTAAATGCCCTCTAGAGCATTACTCACTAACAAAGTGTCCTGAAGAATAGGACTAAAAACATACGGAACACCATCAGAGCTTGTCAAAGACAAAAAATCTGTCTTAATGCTTGCAATTGCCTCATACTTGCTTTCCATAATACTAAATGCAGCTATGCTCTGGTAAAGTGGCGAGTACTGAACCACATCTTCAGCAAAACCAGCATATAGCTCTTGTGTTTCGATGATGGGAAGTGTGTGCTGACTTGACCGTGTTGATTTGGCAACGTCTGCTGTCAAGTCATTCTTAAAATCATTCTGCAAACTATTTGGGGCAATATGCAAATTTTTCTGCAAAGACACTTGACCATAAAAGTGAGGTGTGAGGTTCGAAGCTTCCTGCTTCTTAGAGCTGATCCGAGCCAAAAATGCCCGATCGTTGTCCGGTAAAGCCGTTAACTGGCATATCAACGTGCCAGGGTCACTCTCATCGTACAATAGGGGGGAAATGTAACGAACATTACTAATCTTTGGAATGCAGCCCTCTTGCAGGTTGAGATGAAAGGCAAGAGAGGTCAAAGCAAATTCGTGGTAAATGGATGCCGGACACATTCCTTGCCCTGCAACCATATGACCCATAATTTCATCTCGAACAGAAGTTACTTCCATTGCATAGGCCCACATTTCAGTATCTTTGCTGTGTTGTTTGCAGTAGTTGATGGTATAGGCAAATGCACGACTTTTTTTCGCTTCTGCTTCCGCTATCTTGGAAAATGTAGCTGATGGTGTGAAAGGTGTACATTCATTATGAAAAGGAACCCAGAATCTTTCCAATTCAAATGAATGGTTAGGCAAGTACGGTACGGCAGCATAAGATTCAGCTGAAAACACTGTTCGAAAATCGAGTGTAGCTCCTGCTTCGTAGAGTTTCGCCAACATCTGACATGTCGTCGCTGGTATCGAATAAGATTCATCGCTTAATAAATGTTCAGCAGACAACAAATCATCTTCGTCTCTTGGTGCAATTGCCACACATCCTTTGCCGAGTAATATTGTATTCTTCGAAATTTGATGAGAGCTCGAATTCATATCAGTTCTATTAAGATCTTCCTTGGCTGGGGTATTGGATTCCAAAGCAGGACACGATTTGTCAAGCTGTTCCCATGCCTCTATGGCTGTAACTTTTTCTTTCAGTACAAGAGAAACGGCTTGGCTTATGGAGGACGTTATGACGAGAGAAATGTTTCGAAGTCCCCATGCTTGCCAACGCCTAACAATGGCAATCTCAAAAATGAATGTCAGAAGGAGTGAAGCAGTGAATTGTAGGCTGGATCTGGCTATCATCGGTGTCAAAAAGTGAAGCGCGTATCTGTTCCGACTCGGTTGAAGATAACTCTTCAAGTAAAAGCTTGAACTCTTTGGAGAAACTTGGCTCAGTACTAATATGATAGTGCAGAGTTTTCAATGACGGTGTTTCTCCTTGTAGCATTATAAGCACATTAGGAGAGCGCATAGGTAGTTTTTTTGGCGCCTTTCCATCTTCGATTTGTGACAGTACACGTTGCAGACCTCTTTGTAAAAAAGTGACATTACCATCATTGGGCACCTCGAAAGCAACACGATAATTTTTTTGATGAATACGTCTGGCAGAAGAAGCAAAGCACATTTGCCGACCATCAATGTCAGGGTTCTGCTGCAAAAACTTCAAAAACATGCTGCAAAGAGTAACAAGGGCCTTGCTTGTTTTTGCTGAGAGGCAGAACAGGTATCCTGGCCCCTTTGCTTCTGGTTCTGTTAAGAGAACTCCTTTATTCCCTGGTGTTTTCCACTCTTGAAGTAAAAGAGATGCATTTGATCCTGCAGCGCCAAAGGAATTCAAGAGTGCAGTTCGCAGTACTGGCACACCCTCCTTCACCTCCGCTGTCTCCCATGGTCTTACTTCCGTGTTGATAACAATGCGGGAATCACCAATGATATCTCTCAGTTCAGGGTTGAGAGCCTTCAAACTTATTTGCGGAGGAATTTGTCGATAACGGAACATTCCGAGAAGTTTGGTCAACCCAGCAAACCCTGCTGCTGCTTCAGCATGGCCTATATTTGCCTTAACGCTTCCAACATGGAGTGGTAGACCTCCCCTTTGGCCATACACGTCAGTTACGCTAGTCATTTCGCAACGATCACCTGCTTTTGTTCCGGTCCCGTGCATCTCGACCACTTGTACATCAGTATGGTCAATTCCAGATTGCTGGTGAAGTTGTCTAAAGAGCCTTGCTTGTGCTACTTCGTCGGGATGCGTTATCGACTTGGAAAGTCCAGACTATGATGCAGTCAAAATTTGTTCAGATATATCCATACATATCATAATTGCTCGTAAGATCACACCTACCTGATTGAGAGATGTTGCTTGAATTACGGCTTCAATATGATTGCCATCGTCAATTGCGTCCTCCAAAGATTTTATCACGAAAGCAGCAACACCTTCTGCTCGACCATATCCATCGGCGCTTGCGTCAAAGGTCTTACAACGCCCATCTTTGCTTAGAAAGTGACCGCGATAGAGGCCAAGCATTGTTAAAGGAGATGTGATGATGTTGGCACCACACACCAGAGCTGAACGGCAATCTCCTGCCGCTATAGCGCGACAAGCAGTATGTAGAGCGACTAAGCTAGACGAACAGGCAGTATCCACTACAAGACTTGGACCCTCCCATCCAAAATAATGAGAGATTCGGCCAGCTTGAAATGCCCTTAATGTTGATGGTGAGTAAAAGACATCGACGTTTTGCGTCATCAGATTGGCTACGTAATCATCTGTGGCAGTTGCAACATACACTCCAAAGGTCTTGGGGTCTGTGCTTGGCGTCAAAGAAGACGGACTATATCCAGATGCTTCTACCGCTTCATGCGCCACAAGAAGTAATTGCCGTTGTTGGGGGTCCATAATACGACTTTCACGATGGCTCACACCAAAAAAAAAAGGATCAAAACAGTCGGCATTGTCAATTAGTGATGCTCGTCTTACTCCCATTTTGCGATATTCCTTGTTTGCATTTTCCGAATAGACGGACTCAATGTCAAAACACCGACTGTGGACCTCTGAAGACGCATCGATTCCATCTTTCAGAACACGCCAGAATTCTTCCGGATTATTAGCGCCTCCTGGAAAGCGACAGGAATGTCCAACGATAGCCCACTTCGCGGAGGACATTTATTGGATCTCGTTTTGTGAAGCTTTAGTCTGATGGAGGAGCACCGTTTGACGGTGTGGTGCAGTAGACATATATATGTGTGTGTATAAATATCGAGTTATTCATCAGATATTCGCGCTGCACAGTACATACACCAATAATTGTACTAGTAGAACCAGGGTAAATCAACAGGCAAATAGTTCCAGCTATTTTCGTTTGGTAGAACTTTGCGCCAGGAGTCGACACGAGAATAGTAAAATATCCGTTCAGGACTCTTTCTCGAAGGTCGCCGAGTAGCGCACTGGGGAGTACCTCACTTTTTCGGCGCGAGGTAACAACGTGAAGGTCATGGCGACACAGCGTAAAAAGAATGTTGCAACAATAAGAGGAAAACGCTACGATCCTCGTATAAAAGAGGTTTATGAAAAGTACGTGGTTATCTTCCATGTAAATCTTCTTTTGGACTATTGCAGCAAGAATGACACCAAGTGCTCTATCCCAATCAGTTACCAGTACCAACGGTATCAGGATCGTTGGCGCCTCGGTAGACGAACGCATTGTGATGCTTCAAGAACTTCTTTCAATCATCGACACACGTGGTACTTACCTTGTAAGAAGTCTTGAGAAAGAAAAGGCTGAAGGAAAAACAAGTTCCCAGCTTGTACCTCCAAAGGATATTTTCGAAGCGACACAGGACCTTTTGGGTGCAGCTGGTATGCTGCCTGAAGTTGTTCAAGATCCTGGTATGCGATGCTTGCAGATGTGTGGATCATACTTTGAGGCTCGCGCCTTTCACATTACCATCAAACTAGGAATTCCAGATCTTATTGCACAATCTTCCAGGGGCGAGATGACCGCTTTAGAGTTGGGTAAGGCCACAGGAGTCGAATACCGCAAGCTAGCTCGTATTCTACGTTTGCTTGCCACCAATCATATTCTCGCCGAAGTGGGTCACGATACATATGCTTTAAATCGTATTTCAGCCCAACTAGTCGATAATCCTGCACTATCTTCTTACATTCATCATTATGGAGAAGAACCATATTTTGCTGCTGGTGCACTCATGAATAAAATTGACACACCTCAAGGGGCCTCTTATGACATTCTGGATGCACCTTTCTCGGATGTGTATGGTCGGAAACCTCGCTGGGAATGGCTCGAACAACCCGACGAAAAAACAGGTATGCCTCGTGAACAGCTAGCACGCTTTGGTCTAGCCATGCTTGGTGCTGGTGATGTGGAAGTACCTGGCGTGTTGTTAGATTATGACTGGGCTTCTCTCCAAAGAGGTGCCATCGTTGTAGACGTGGGAGGTGGTGTTGGTCAGATGGCTATTGCGCTGGGTCGAGAATATCCCAATCTGAACTTTGTTGTGCAAGATCGTCCTCCAGTTGTAGAGCAGGGTAAGCGGATTTGGCAAACGCAAGCTTCGGACATCTTGCAGCGTGTGGAACTTCAAGCATATGACTTTTTTACCCCTCAGCCCGTTTCTGGGGCTGCTATTTATCTGTTGCGGCACGTCATTCATGATTGGGCTGACAAAGAAAGTATCGAGATTTTGCGTCAGCTAAAGCCAGCTTTGGCTCCCCACTCACGCATTTTGCTTGCTGAGCAGCTCATGGTCTGTTCCAGTGGTGACGATCGTATAAAACGGGCACCTTTCCCACTACCCGCTAACTGGGGAGCACCATCTCGCTTTAATCATCAGCGTGATATAAACATGATGAGTCTTATTAATGGAATTGAACGGTCACCTCGAGAGTTCGACGCTTTAGTACAGGCTGCTGGACTTAAAGTCACGGCATTTCACCCTTGCCGCAGCCAAATTGGACTTGTAGAAGTTTCTTTGCCATGACTTGTAGAAATAACGTTTCATTTGGTTTCTTTAGAAATGTATACTTCTTCTAACATGATGGACTTTCAATAATGTATCAAGCAAGGCTCATGGCCTATGATAGTATGTGTTGGATAGACTTCACTTTTTGAAGAACACGTGGCTGTAGGCCATATGTCCCGATGTAACAGAAGGGGCAGCTGCACGACGCTAGTGTATATCCCATTGTTCACCTCCCTTTGTCGTGCATCCCGACCACCATTGTTAAACAACTCTGTGCAGGATCACACCATTCTTGCAGCTATTGTAAAAGTTACTGAAAGGGCACATGTACGAAGTACCCATTGAGAATGAAAAAGGATAGCACCTTTTCCCAGACTGCAATTTGCACTACCTCCAACAGCGCATTTCACCACAGTATGGGTACATAAGCCGCCATATCATGCAGATAGAATTCTTTTCCTTTGCTACAATCGAGTATTGTTTAGGGATAGGTTGAGACAAAAGGGTTAGAGGCACCGCAAGTTGTATGCAATTCATTCAGGAAGAGTGCTATCAATCATTCGCAACACATAATGTAAAGCGATCCATGAAAAGTTTCAATGGCACCTGAAGGGCATTCACTTGTATTTGTTTTCAAACACTACACTGGTGTAGAGGAGACAAGTTTGATGGGCCAATATAAGACATTGGACCACACTAAATCTTGATCCTTTACAGAAAACAGAAAAAAGAGAGGTATCAGCTTCACTCTATTGTGAATTTAAATCTAGTTAACGCACATTTGGGGTCTTATAGAATTCAATCACGACCACATACCCAGGCAAATCGCGTTGCCACTGCGGAATCTTTGGTGCTTGTAGTTGGTACTCATAGCGATTGAAAAGATTGTTTTGACGCTCAAAGTCAGTTGTTCCATTTTGGTAAGCGTTAGGGAAAATATTAGCAATGGTAGCTTGAGTTGTCCTGGCATAACCAGCAAATGTATCTGGAACTCCTGTAGGCCTGTAACCCTCTCCCATTCCCATTGTAGTGATTTGAACTTGTACACCGGTCGTGTGGTAGTCTTGACCTCCAATACCGTCATATGTAAAGTTGAACAAATGTCCATCTACATCTGAAATATTAGTAGCAGCTCACAATCTCTCATCTTACACCCTACATACCCAGACGGAAGGAGGACGAGTTTGGTGGTGAGTAAACAGTGCCACTTGTTTTTAATAGACCAGCAGCTGTTGGAGGAACGTGCTCCATATTTTGACGAGCCACCAACTGTTGCGTACGAGAATTGCAAGGAAGAAAATTTGACATATCTACAGCAGAGTACGATGACGGGAAAGCAAAGCATGTTGAAGTCAAAGCTAACACAATCATGACAACAAATGCTGCAAACCCGCCAACACACTTAAAGTGAACCATGTCTGAAATTTTATGATGATAAATGGAGTAGAAACTTGTATTCTCTACTGTATATATATGAAAAAGCTTTGTAGAAAGCCCTTATGATCCTCCAAGCCAGAGTAGGTGAAGTTCTTACTATGTACAATTCTTGTACCCTGGTTACTCTAAGACCTTATATAATTGCACCAATTTAAATGTCATTAAAAGAAAGAAGATTTAAGCAGCGACAATCAATGAAGCAAAGAAATTTTCGACTTCAATCCAGTCATCTAGCGTCGAAGTTTTTAAGGCAACGTGACCGTCTGGGCGCACCAAAATGATAGCTCCTCTTTCAGGGTCCACATCCCATTTCTCATGGATAGGATTCTGTAAAATGGTTCTGCTTTCCGGACTTGCATAAGGAGAAATGCAAGGAATATCATCACAATAGAACAAATTTGGGGAAAATCGCACCTCAGAGACCCTTGTAGACGAAGGGTTATTATATTGACAAAGAGCGTGCTGGAATTTGGCAACCTCTAACGAAAGATGGCTGAGCATGGTGACTCCAGCGATTTGAAGCAGTGTTGATTTTGGGTCTTTTGGCGCCGGGAAAATGTTGCTCCCAGGTAGTTTTTCTCCTGCTACTCCCCGTAATAAGTGGTCTCGAAAGCCTTGCTGGCGTGCAACAAAATTAAAAAAGTCCAGAACACTTCCTAGTTCCTTGCGTCCCAGGCACACATACGCAGTGAATCTACCGTCAAATGGTTGCAGAGCTTGGAGAATAGATGTAGGGTTGCAGTCTTTCCATCTTGTTGCTACGCTTGGCAAAAGACGAGCACCTACAAGCTGGCCGTGAGGTGCTCTAGGTTGTGATGAGAGAAGTATTGCCAGTCGGCGCGAGTCATCGACTGCCTTGCCATGAACTAGACTGCTTTGGGGATATAGTATAGAAGTGCCGCTTTGATACGCTTCATTTTGACTCTGAAATTGGTGTAGCGCCTCCAGGTCCTCTGCAGTTGCTTCTCGGTGATTGGCAAAAAATTGGATAAGCTCACGGTCCATATTGACAAGATCCTGGGCAACGAGACGACGTTCCTTAGTATATGTCTGCAGAATCGTTTCTTTCATTCCAAACCGTTCCACTAGTGCAATCTTAAAAGCTAAGTTGTGCGCATCCAACAGGCTCGTGTTCATCCCCAAGCCTCCTTTCGGACTGTGTAGGTGTGCGGCGTCGCCCGCAAGATAGATTTTGCCTTGAATATCAAATGATGAGACGAGATGTTGACCAACACGATATACAGTAAACCAGTGTACTGACTTAAAGTCAAGTTTGAAAGGTGTGAAGGTTCTCTTAATGAGCCTTATGACGCTCTCTAAGTCTTTCTCGGAATTATTGTCCACTTGACAATAAAATCGGACACAATCTTGCCCATCAATTGATTCACGGGGAATCACAAGAACTGTTGAAGAAGACCCATGCAGTATGGACAAGTTGCGCATGTCAGGAAAATCTGTCGATATTCCCAAGACATCAAGTGCTGCCCATCGAGAGTCATGACCATCGCCCTCAAATTTCAAGTTGTGTCTCTCACGAAGCATTCGACGAACAGCACTTTTACCCCCATCACAGCCGACAAGGTACTTGCACATCATTTGCCTTTTCTCTCCAAATTCCGAAGAAATAGTAACAGAAACTGTTGGTTGCAGAGCAGGTTGAGTTTGGATAATAGCATCATTAAAGGACCATCCGCGCTTCACAGTAATACCAGAGACGTTTAGTAGCTCCTGCGATAAAACCTTTTCTACAACTCCTTGTCGAATGCCAAGGCTTCGCAAAGTATCAGCTGGCTATAAGAAAAGCTTTACTTTACTTTATTCACCTGTAGCAGTCATCAATGTCAAAATGCGGTGAGAAAAATGAAGATCGAGATGTACAGGTCGGTGGGTTCGAGCTTGTGTCCCAGAATGTACGAGTATACATCCGAACACCTTCGTTGACGAGCTTCTCCCCTACACCAATGGAACGCAATACCTCAATGGTTCTTCAATAATAAATGAGTACCACCTTATCCTAAAATAGCAGCAGAAAGTGACTTACCTGCACTGCAGAGCATCTCCCCTCCCTTTTTCGTGTATCACTTCATAGTTAGAATCAATAATGCACGGCTTGAGTCCCATTTTTGCAAGACAAACTAATTGATTCCCATAACGATAATACAGATATGTAATATGGTCATGATAGCATCGAGAGAAGAGTGAAACATACCTGCCAACATCATTCCTGCAGGCCCAGCTCCAACGATGAGAACATCATGATTGCTATCCTGAAGTCCTGTAGAAGGAGCATCAGAATGCGGACTCACTCGATTTAGAGAAGGAGTCATTGAAGCGAGGTACTTTTCTTAGATGACCGTGGTGGAAGCAAGTATAGGAAACTTTGTAGATATTTATTTAGTCAAGATGAGCGACCCCAAAGGAAAAAGTGTATAAGATACAAAGAGGAGAATAAAAGCCAGATGTACATCTAGCGTGCAATGTAAACTCGACTTTGTCCCAACACGGAGGCGTACCGTGCAGTGTTCCTACTGCAGCGAAATGCAAGATCTATGTGCGGTCCAGAGTTAAATATACTCTGGTTCTTTTCTTCTATGCACGGAGTGCTACTGAAAACCTTACGTGGGCTCGAACATTAGTCGGGACTGACACTTTTTCTATTTTAGACACTAGAAAGTTCATTTCATTATGTAAGATTAGGCGGTGCAACATAGTTCTACAACAGAATGAATTCAGTTATGCTGATGCTTCGATTCGAATAGGAATTGCAATCCGATTAGCTCGCGAAAGACCTTGATCCTCTGGTGTTGTGTATCTCTCCAACAAAGAAAGGGATCCCATAAACGCTAGTTCCACATGAGCACGGGGAAGTGGAAGCCTTGAATAATTATAAGCATTAAAGCGTCTTGCTGCAAATTCTTCCAGTGTTGATCCTGGCTGAAAAGTGTTAGGTGGGACAGTCATAAATGAGTCCAATCCATATCGACGGTCTCCGACGAGCAAAGGTTGCTCAATAGGATGGGTTTCATTGCTGTCAACAGTCAAGTAAATACGCAGCTCATTTGTAGAGAACCCACTTCCTCCTACTCCATAATATAACAAATTTATTAATGTGGAACCATCTTTGATCATGCATGTAAATCAGTCTCGTAGAAGAGCTTTAAAAGCATGCACACACCTAATTTAGCAGTCTGATTTGCGATTGGTGAAACTGCAGTAGCATAAGCTGGGTCTGTCATTTCCTTTTTGCAGAGAACAAATAGTTCGCAAAATGAAACGAACAAAAGAGTTTGATATCCTATAGAGATTCTCATGATGGTTGTGGTGTTGAGGAAAAAGGAGAAAAGATTACAAGATAAGGCTTTCAGGCCAATAATCGTTTTCTGCTTTACAAAGTATGAGTCTGTTTTAGCAATGCATTCTTTAAATCTATATACCATGTAACTTGAAAGTGCATGCAACCCAAAAAGCAGGAAGGCAGCGTGATGTGAGAGATAAGAAGCATGTACATCATGTTATAGTACTTTAGCGTTAAAATTTAGGAATAGAATCTTGTACCCTGGTCTTTCAAATACCCAACCACGCTATTACTTTCCAAACTCTTAAACAAAGCGTACCAAATTATATGACTTGAAATAAAGCATTATGTCCAACTTTTCCGGTCTTTTATGTCGCTTGCTATTGAGACTGCAGCGCCAGTAGCTGACGACATGGCATGAGCCAATATAGAAAGAGTTTTGGCATAATCATGGAGTTGCATCAGTTGATGAACAATTGTATCCACATGATCTCCTGAAACAATTTTCTGGAGAATAACAGGGTCGCATTGCTGCAAAGTTTGCAAAAATATTAGCTCGGCTGATGCTGATTGACTACTTTTAGAAGAGATTTCGTTCCTCCAATTGTCGTCGCGCATTCTATCTGAAGGGCCCGATGAAATCTCTGTGCTCATTTCTCTTCTATTTAGGGATACTCTATCATTCTCTAAGTCATTTACTGTTGGGAGTCCCGTTCCTTTCGTAGTAGCTTGAAATAGTTTGGTAGCCAAGTCGTCTACGTTCATGTTTGCTAAAGTTGATACTGAATCTTCTCTAATCAAGGGGTGTGATATATCGTCTTGTTCTATTGAGCCTAGTAGAAGTTCAAAAGGCTGTTCAAACTTTGTTCCGGTGCCACTTCCATAATGTCTCTTCGTAGCTGTTGAGGTCTGCGTCACTTCTTCATCGTTTTGAAGGTGATGAGGAGACGAACTTTTATTTTTGTGAAGGTCTGAATTAGATGGTGAGTTGACGATGGTAACATAATGCTCGTTGATACTTTTCAAAACAAAAGATGGATTGCAAGCCATATGCATCAAGCTAACCATGTATTGTTTTCTTAGGACAGCATTAGATAAGAGAGAAGCTTTGCTTGTACTCTCAATTTTGTCTGTTAGGCTGCTGTGCGTTTGCAATGAGACACATTGGTCTGGTGAATGTGTAATCTGCATAAATTGAGCTGCATCGTTGTCATGATCGTCATATAACTTAGTTGCTTCTGGGTAAAGTAAAGCATCCGTCGATGATGAGTAAGACGAGGAGAATGATGAACAGGAAGTCAAAGATGATGAGAAAGAATCTTGAAAGAGTGTCTCGAATGAAGTGCTGTTCAGAGCCGGTGTGGGGATTGTCGAGCAAACAGATGAGGGCAGACAGTAAGAGAGAGTTGGCGATAAGCTCAAATCGATAGAGTGATCTCCATTGAAAGGGTCCAGTACCATTGTTTGGAGCAAATCATCAGTGTCATCACTGATATGTTTGTTAGATATGTCGTTTTCAGGTTCATGTGAATAATGAATGGTGGAAGCAGCGGTGGTGGGTGATTGTACAGTTGGCACTGAAGTGTTCCATGCTGACAGTTTCTCTTTTCTTTTGATCTCAGCTGCTGGAGTGCCTGGCTTGGGTTCTCCACGTTCAACAAGGATCTTACAAGCCCTATTACGACAATTGATGGCGCGCCTCCCACTGATCTGCGCAGCGATCTTATACCAAGCTGTTCCCATTTTATCGTAGAGCTCCAAAAGAAGTCTGTCCTCTTCTGGCGTCCATGCATCTCTATTGATACATGGATTTAAAACGTCATGCCATCGTTTGGAACACTGATCTCCGGTGCGACCTTTGACAACTAAAGAAATACGAGCCCAATCATTTCCATACAAATCCACACCCCTGCGAAGACGTTCGTCTTCCTCGTTGGACCAGCAACCGCGACAAATACTTTTGTTCAGACCAGTTGTCCATCTTTTTCGACAATCTTTTGTGGTTCTGCCTGGAACATGCATTGATACTTCTTTCCAACTTATCTTACAGCCTTCTTTGAGAAATGGCTCTAAAGATTGCGTCAGCAGGTTGTCCTCTGCGGGCGTCCAGCGCTTACGCGGTCGACGTGTAAGTACAGATTGTGAAACAGAAGACATGTCGAGAGATATTCTCTCTATCGAAGTTAACCGCAAGAGGAAAAAGGACAAAGGTCTAATTATTGCGCTTGCTAGCAATGCGACGTTATATACAAATACCTTGCTGCAAAGGTCATATATGCAACTCCATATCGTATGCACGTTGCCTGCGAGCAATCAGAACCTCCTCATAAAATCATGCTGTTTCCATTTTGCAATCTAATACAATCGCTGAGAATCCATCATGTTTACGCGCACTAACCTTTAGCGGATAAATTCCTCAATGTAATTGTTGGGGCTGTTCCTCAACCTCACTACATCACTCTCTCCTCTTGTAAGGTTTATGCATGCTTTTGACAACCGAGTAAAATTTTCAAAGTAAGATAGCGTAGGTTGAGCACACACAAATACTGCGCCGAAGTTAACCAAAATTTATCGGAGAACTTCTTTATGAGCGACTTTAACGCAAAGAAGAGCCCGCCTCAGACTGGAGTAAATTATGCTATTTGACCTTTTAGATCCTCGCTGCAAACTGTTCATTTAGACTTCCGAAGCAAGATTTAGTCTCATTTTTTATCGTGCCATTACACTGCAGCTGCCGAGTGTGACTTCTTATCATATTGTTCCTTACGAACAGTCTAAACGGGTAGGAGGCTTTAGCGTGTCAGACCAGAAGCACTGCTAGGGTGCCTAAATTTCTGGACAGTTCCATTTTAGCGCTTTGCCGACGGCATCGTACGGAGACATAACATGGGAAAGAAATTACAAAGGCAAAAGGCCACTGAGCTTTTTTAGAGACTTACGTGACTTTGCGGAGATATTTCATCATTAAATTGCGGAGTTAGTACTATCCTCCGTTGATGAAGTGTGAATCGCAATATCCATGTTGGTAGGTCCAAAGTTGATACATTAACTGAATACAATCACACACTCCCCATGTAACCGCCAAGGATCTATCACGTCATGTAAAGATAAACCACAACTCATGTACTTACAATTTCTTTTCTTAAACAGTTGAGTCTTAAATAGGGAAGAACACACCAAACTTGTGTTCCAAAAGACAGCTCCCAGCCTACAGGGAAAATATGTGCGCTGAAACATCTCTATGTTCAGACTTGCAGACAACTGGAGCCACAGACACTCCACGAAACTTCTTGCAAGCCAGATGACATCCCAAATGAATGCTTACTCATGTGCTTTGCCTGTGGGTAGACTTTCAATGACAAGATAGACGGTCTTTCATCAGATCCAGAGGCATGGGAGAAAAGAGTTGGTAGACGGAAGAGACGTAGAAGTTCCCAGTAGCAAGCAAGGTAACGACTTACCTGGGAGTGAAACGAACGCAGACTCTAGTGGGGATGAAGACAGTAGGCCCTGCTTAGACCAGCTCGCTCATACTACAAGAAAGTTACAATCTATGCTATCCAGAAGTACATAAGCTAGACTAGGCCTGAGTGGTTAGAGAGAGGTCTCGGTCATAATTTTGCGCATATTTGGAAATGCGACGTAAGACGTATCCATATCGATAAAGTCCAAAGAGTGGAACCAGAAGAGCAAGCGAAAGACCCGCGAGAAGAGTGTACGATTTACCGAGACCTAGAAGATCAAACATTGGTCGGGCAAATAGCGGAAAGACAGAAGCAATGAGCGATCTGATCAGGTCATTGGCTGATAAAACGGATGCTGCATGTTCAGGATACGTGAATGATAGATAAACGAGAACGGATTGGAAGAGTAGGAAGACGGGCGTCAAATAGAGACTCATTGCCACCAGCGGAGACCAGTAACTGATAGAAGGAGACGAAGTCCATCCTGTCCAGAGAAGACTAATGATCACAATTGGTGCTGCAATCATGGACAAAATGATGCGATCCTCAGGTTTGATGATGCCACGTTCCAGATTCTGCATGAATCGAGGGTCAAAGTAGTAGATGAGGTAGAGAAGGTAGAATGGCAGCGTAAAGAAGAAAGCGTTGACACCTAGACCCAAGTAAGGGAGAGTCTGCTCACCAAGGTTGAATCCGTGGTACTGTCCGTAGATGATAGGCGTCGCTTCAAATGCCAGGTAAAAGATAGCATATGTTAATCCTAGCAGAATACTGCTGTATAGCACAATTGGCTCAAAGGAGATGCGAATAGGCATCCACAGTGAGTGTAGCATAAAGCGTGCTGCAGGTACAGCTGCCTGATCCATTTCGCCTTGGCTCTTGTACCTATCTTCTCCTGTCAGTTTCCTGAGACGAGCCGCACGCCGGTAGAGAATGTTTGCAGGTAGAGTTTCGGGTAGAAAAAATACAGTGATGATGAGGCCGATGCCTGAAAGGGCGACAAAGATGTAGTATGGTAATCTCCATGAGACGTTTTGGGCTGCCCAACCCGCAATGACAGGACCTAGTACGGGGCCCGCAACAGCTCCAATGGCCCAAATTGAAATTGCTTTAGGCAAAGCGAGGCTGTCCCAAACGTCACCCAGAGTAGCACCACCAGTAGCCAGTGCTGGGGAGCCAGCCATTCCTGACAGAAGGCGCAAGACAATCACGGCAGCATATGAATCCGTATGCGCAGCACCCACGTTGAACAAGACTAGTGCCAGCATACTCATCCAGTAGGGGTGAGAGCGGCCAATTGAGGGAACATCTGATGGTGGAGCCAGGAAAAGCGGACCGATTGCATAGCCTATGATAAAGACGGACAATGTCAATGTACCTTGAACTTCGCTGACACCAAATTCCTCTATCAAGCCTGGAATACTTGGTGTGACGATCGAAGAACCAGCATAGACACTAAACGTTAGGAAGCATATGGAAAATGTGACAGCTAATTTACGCTTCAAAGTCCAGTTTTTGGGATTTTCTGGGTCCAGTTCATCGTACCATTCGACAACAATGGGTTCAGCTGATTTTTCTAGTGTGCTCTGCGAATGCAGCAGCGTGGGGGCTCGGGGAAATTGTGGTGCTCGTGAGATTGATTCAGCCAGAGACAAGTCCTGTCCCTCAGGCAGAACCCGAGAGGCATATCTAGACAGCTGTTGCTCTAGGGTTTGATCTTTGCTCGAATTGTACGTTTGATGTTGCTCTTTTATATTGTCACCGAAGAGTGTACCTGGAAGTTGCCATCCAGGGACTTGATCTGGAAGAGGTAGCAGCCTACCGTTTGATAAAGTATTGAGCATGCGCCCGAAGGGTGTCTCTCCAAGGTATATCGACATCGAGTACAATGTTAAGTAATGCGCTCGTGAGGTTAGGAGGAAAGTATCTTGCTACTTGCCCCTTTTTGAGTCTGTCCGTTTTCTAGATTGCCCGGAATTTCAAACGACATCCTGACATTCTCTCCGGCCGCAAGAAGTTTTACCGGGTTTCATAGTAGATAAGATTATTCGTTATAGTATTTCTGACTCGTTTCAGCGTGAGGTATTTCCGCCTGCGGGAAGATGGGCATATCGACTGTCTATCGGTTTGTTTCGTCCGCATCCTCTTATATCCGGGATTCTCTATGTCCGTGCGGCTCTCAATGTAAAGCATTGAGCCGTCATCGTAGTTACGCTTCTGTGCGAAGTACGCACTGTTTTCAATAAAATAAGAGCGGCAATCTCCGCAATTTGTTCAACGCCAGACACAATCATTGAAGGCAATCACAGCCCTTCCACGTCACATCGAGGCCTCCGACATGATGTAAAAAATGCATCCGCGCCTCTCGTGTACATAAATAACGTTTTCATTTTCCTAATCCAATCGAGTTCTTTAGCTCTAAGCTGAGCCAGCGACCTCAGCTACACTCTAGACTTCTTTTAAATTCAATACGTCCATTCATGACCTTACTCAATCTCTTTAGTTGAGAATGACGATATTCGCCAAGAACCAGCGTGTTGGCAAGCGTATCGGGAGCATTTAAATTGCGCGCTTACACCGAAACGTTCCGCACTTCTGAGAGATAGTCAACGCGTCAACAGATCAGTTAATCCGCCTTGTGCAAGAAGCAGCGTCGCTGTGCGTGGTCGAAAGAGGGTCCATCTGGTATCTTGATGGAAGAGCTATTAATGATGACACGCCTTAGGAAGCAGGTACATATCTCTATCTACATGAAGGTGAATAGACTACCCCGATACTGATGATTACCTAGAAATCTCATTGATCCTTTTAGATGGCTTGGTACGCTCAAGCAAGCAAGATACCCGTAATGACTATAATCACTTAGCTTACAGTAGTACAAGACCATCATGAGAAAATATTTATGGGTTTGGAAGATAAAGTCAATCTTCACGGAACTAACGAACCTTTGAATCGCGCACGGGTCTTCCATGACATGTTAGTCTCAGGTCGTAATCCAAATATTTCCACCTACAATCGCTGATATCCAAATGTTTACACCAATGTGACCAGTTCTGCATTTAGCGCTAACTTTATGAAGAAGCATTGTCGAGCTGAATTAAGGTAGCGGCTCGCTCTGCCAACATATATACGGATGATTGTGGGTGCTGCATTTAGAAAGTAAGAAACGTTCAAGATTGGCGCAGAAAAACTTACTCCTGGAGGAAGGCTATGAGGGAAATTGAGTTCAATTACTTCTTCTACAATGTGGCAGTGCACTTACATAGGGAAGCTAGAAGCATCCACAACACGCAGCCCTTCAACTCCTGTGAAAAGCAGCAAAGTTGAGCTACGCTTGAAATATCTCTGAATCATACAAACCATAGACACGAAGACGACTATCCAAAACACCACCTAATTCCTTTTTCTTCATGGAGCAGGTACTGCTAGCATGCCAAACAGTCATAAGGTTTTCTCGAACGAAATCCAGGATCTCTTCGTCTGTCTTGACATCTGGACCAGGGAAATATTCTGTCTCATTTGCTAGGATAGGCCTCATGGCATTTGTGGCAAAATATTGACGGGCCCTTTTAAAGGCATAAATGGCAGCTTTTTGGTCAATAGGGTGAGTTAACCACGCTGGATCAATGATCGGGAGGTCCTTTGTGTCAGCTGAGCTCAGTGTCACTGTCCCTCGGCTCTGTGGAGCTACAAGCGCCATAAGGATTGTCACAAATCGAAAGCCGTCGGATCCAGCAGCTGCATTCTGTTGGAAAAGATTTGAGAAGTTCCCCACCAAGCCAGGGGCAGATAAAGCTTCTAGGTGTGGCCAATCAGTCGGATACGTGGAGAGCTGTGTGGCCCCCATCTCTAGCAAAGTGTCTGCAGGAATCTTTTCCCATGCAAGTAGATCTGCAACATTGCTTGTTAAGGGACCTAGTGCATTTATTGTGAAATTTAACAACTGGGCAGTCAGATAGAAAGGATTTGTACTCAGATCCGTAAAGGTATGTGTGTCTGGCGTTACTTTGTAAGATGGGCCAAAGAAGATATGATCTTGCATTTCCTGACCAACTTTATCGTTCACGACTAGTGGCGTGATATTGAATTTAGCGAGCTGGTCTTGAGGGCCAATGCCCGACACCATGAGCAGTTGTGGACTATGAAAAGCGCCAGCACTCAAAATAACTTCTTTCGCAGCGTAGATTACGCCAGTGGTGCCTGCCCCTTTCGAATCAGTACTAACCGCAACTCCGGAAGCGCGCGGAACTCTTTTTTTGTCGTGTGTGAATACTATTTGCTTAGCAAGGGTTCCAAAATTTGCCTTTAGGTCTTTACAGTAGCAAATATTAGTTTAGAAGCGAAAGCTAGCTTAAACTTACTGGGTCGGTTTTGCGTTTTTTCATAAAAATAGCGAGAGGTACTGCGATGACCATTGGTTGGATCAATGGTAGTCGAGCAGTACTGCACGCCCAATAAACTGCCACCATTGAATGAGCTTTTGATTGTACTCCTAGTTCGTTGGCGCTCAATTGCATAAACTTACTGAAATTTTGTGGTAGATTAGGATACGAGACTTGCAAGGGAGCATCAGGGCTTGAAGAACCGAAATCGTCTTCTAAATACTGCGCTTGAGGTAGCTCTTGACGCTTCGCATGGTTCGGTGGCGTGAACGTGATAGATTTCTTGAAGTCATCTAAGCGCTCCATGAATCCCCACGAGTCGTCACCGGTTAAATCCTTCCATTTTTCCATGCTACCAAGACTTGGACGTTGATAGATCATAAAATTCCGAGTAGAAGAACCACCAGAGCATTTTCCACGGGCGTAACGTATGACTCTGTTTGCTGCTCCCTTTTGAGGAATCGTGCGGAAGCCCCAATCAATGGCATCTTGAGCACTATCGGAATCGTCAGCTCCACACCCTATTACATCGCCACCTGGTGTTTGTGAAAATTCCAAATTGAGAAACTGTGTATTTATGTCTTGTCCAGCCTCAATCACTGACACCGTGGATTTACCATCTTCAGAGAGGCGGGATGCTAATGCCAGGCCAGCTGTACCAGCTCCGACAATAACATAGTCATATGTGTTGTTTATTATAGAAGTTCGTAATAGACGTTCGCTTACATAATCATCATGATTATCTGGGAGAGGTGTTGTTTTGACTGCAGTAAAGAGGACGAGATATGACAAGCAGATGAGAAAGCTCTGCATGTTTAAATTTCGCTCTGAGTCTTGAAGGGTTAGAAAAAATTATGTACGTCTCTCCTCTAGAATAAAATGAAGCAAACTTCAGCTTTGAGCCATCCAATTTATAGTGATTAAACTTTTATACGACGGCTACATCATATTGTGGAGTCTCTTGATCTGCATATATTTCGTTCCCTACGTCTAATGCAAGCTCTACTCTAGAATCACACTCTGTCATTTCGATGTTTCTATGCACACTTAGCCTCTCTTTTAGTGGTGCGCGACCTTTCCCTTTGGCCGTGTTTGACGCTAGAAGGTTACAAAGGTTGATGAGGTAAATCCGGTCTAAAGCGAAACAATGTAAAATCCGTCCAAATGTTTCAAGGTAAATGAACTCAGTTTTAACAACATTTTAGGGATTCAATTCGCGCAGGAGATATAATAGTTCGTGTCTAGTTCTGTACTTATGTGCTAAGCAACGATCCAGTGAATGCAAAGACAAGACCATCAAACAATGCATAGCTTTAATTATTACTGTCTGATTATAGTGAATAGCTTTCGTAAACATTTACAAAAGAGAACCGCGACCATGCTATAGGTGCCAAGATGTAGAATATTCTACGCTCCGGCACCAGGTCATAAGTGTTGCTTTCAGGCATGTCTGCCTTACACGTTACAAGATCACGCATGTGTGTGCGCTAATTCATGCGTATGGACACTCAGAATCTGGTCATATGGAAGCAAAATCGATCATTCCTCGTCATTGTATGTCATTGTTCAAGAGAACTCGTTCATCTTCGTATTGTATTTACGTTGTATAAGAAATTAGGTTGTATCTTTAACCATGTCCTTACAAGCGCTAGCGCTACTAGGAGTGACGGGCTTCCTCGTTGGAGAAATATCAACTCATTTAGATGAAAAGTATTCATCAGAAACTTGGGAAAACATTCGATTTGCACGACACATGTTAGTTTACAGCTCACTTGAGTCTCCGTACATCTTTCCACTTGTAAATGAATGGCCGCAATTGAGGAAATGGTAGGAAACTTTGGGATCATGGAGGACTGAAAGGCACACGTGAGCTTGATTATGCTCGTATTCGTGAGAGCAAAATCCGGTGATCGTGTATGCCTAGATCTTTAATGTGAAACAAAGATGATGTACATCTGAGTGATTTGAATACCTTTCACTGTATATCATTCATTTGTGATGTTGAGGTGGAATGTGTTAAATTGTGTGTTCTCAGTATATTAATAAACCTTTACGGAGGCAGTCAATATCAAGTTTTCGAGTGTATATTTGGTGTATCTAGTACACGATAAAATCATGTTTGTCTGACTTTACATGTATGATCAGCATGCTCTGGTGTTGTATGAGCTGATTAAGTGGTTTGTGAATATGTGATGTTACACAAAACTTATGCTGAGAATGCGGAAGACGGAGTGATTCTTAAATCACAAAGCATTACTTGTTTATCTGTCCCAAATCTTAACGTATAAAAGAGTAAACTTTTGATATCCAATGTAACAGCTAAACCTGTTATCATGCCATAGAATTTGCGCCACACTTTCTCTTTTGTCCGTCATCATCTCGTTGCGGGGTTTTCTCTGAGGAAGAGAAATGTTTTTGGAGCCACAAACCTGCGTTCTTAAATGCTTCACCCCACAACTTGGGGAAAAGGCTAAGCACAAACAGAACACCAAATGTGATGCCAAACTTGGCATTGCAAAAGCCTGTGAATAGGGCTTTCTTCGTCGCCCCCCAGTAGGCAACATTCACAAGCATGAGCACGGTGCTAGGAAAAGTTGGTCCTGCTGTTGTAGTGAAGAAGCGCAAAGCGTCATCAAAGCTCTGAGAAGAATCCCATGTGTCTACGGCTGCCCTTATTATTAGAGGTGCGTAATAAGCAAGAGCAATGAGACCAGCGTAAGGGTCAACAGGAAAGGTTGATGCACAAATCAGTGCGCCGATGGCAATAATCGCAATCCAGATGAGAAATTTACTGGAAAAATCGTCACTAGGAAGGGAAAAATCATCTAGACGGGCGGTCCATCGAAGTCCGCAAAGAATATCTTCATGGTCTTGTTTGTAATAGCTTAGCTGTGCACCTAGACGATTGCTATGACGATAAGTGTTCAACCATGCATAGTGGTACGCATTGCACCTCTTCAGATTTCTGGACAACGCGCGTATTTCATCTACTTGACTAGGCGTCAAATGGTTGGTGCACTTAATGTGAAAGTGAAAGTACAAGTCATAGACATTTTTCCAATTGAGCACGGCCATTTGCCAGGCCAAGCAGATAGCTGCCTTCCACGCAAGATTATTGACACCTTGAAACGCAGAGCGCCGGAAAGAATGATCCAGAATCGCTGAGAAGCCAAAGAGAGCAGATGGAAGTAGGCCAATGAAGCGCTGGAATGTTATAAAGTGAGCAAGGCGTTCATCTCGGTAGGGGTAGTCGACAATTGCAATGGCCATGAGTTGACTTTGAAGCCGAATAGGAGCCGAGCGAAACACAGCCAAAACCGCTTCTAAAAAAACGGAAATTGTGTCTGGAGCAAAGACACCTAGCTGCATGACGAGAGCCCATAGCCAGAAAAAGAAACCCTCTAAAAACGACATTCGAACACAATGCTGCCAGCGATGTTCCTGCTTATGAATGGCTTTGATGTTGCATGAAAGGTAGTGATGGCTTGTCTTGCTTAATCCATCCAACGTTTGGATTTTACCTAAGATGTGGTCTCGATCGGCTCGATTCCAAGCAGCCACAACGTTTTTCACTTCCGGCGGAACAGACTGCAGTAGTGCAACCCACTCCTTAGTTTGTTGGACAAACCCGAGCTCCTCCTCAAAAGTTTTCTCAGAACCCTTGAATCGCTTCTCCGATCCCTTCACCTTTTCGGCCCATTTGTCTGTGCCATCAGTTCCTGTTGAAGAGATCCCGAACCTTAGTTTGAGCTCGTCAAGAGTTTCGTGAAGAGATTCTGGTATTTCTTGTTTTAGGTATGGTTGAAGTATTGCTCTATTATCGTCTTCAGCCAAGACATGTTGTAACGCGCAGATGCACTTGTATTCATCAGCGACATCCGTCTCGACAACGATGTAGGAGTATTTGCCGCCCCAGATGGGAAGTCTTCTGGTGCTTTGGAATAGCTTACGGTGAAATAAGCTCCTCCCAAAGGCCATTTTCACATCCTCGATCTTGGAATTTTCTCCGCATTGTGAGGAGTCGTCGACATATTGACTCTCGAGAGACGACGGCATCGAGCTGGTGATGTGTCGAAAAAAAGTAGGCGCCAATCTTGGGCTGCAGTGTTCAGCGCATTATGTTGCTTCTGGAAATCACACAAACCATCATGTGGGCAAAACGTGGCCAGCTGAAATTTTTTTCATACGAGTCTGTTAAAGATGCTAGCCATTATGAAAGCAGTTGCTAAGGTCGCTTTTGCACGTCAAGATCACGTCTTGCTTAGCGCGATATTATGTATGATAATCAGTGATCGGGGACTAAATTAAACCTTTAACCAACCATATCGCCTGAACAGAGCACGTTGCATGTTAATTTACATCGCAGCTCCACACAATGACAAAGAGAGCCTGCAAACCTTCTCGGTGTCGTAAAAATGGAGCCAGAATCAACGAAAAAAGAAGCAAAGCGTGGAAAAATGAAGCTAGAACCCATAATAGTTTGTTTTTAGGGTCCACAAAAGCTATTTCTGGCCAGAAATTTGGTTTAAACCGGCGGCAACACGCAGATCGAGCTCCTAGCACAAATCTTTGTGCATCAACTTTGTCAATCACATCATGATGTAGCTGCTGATATTCCACTGATCATCACAAGATGTCTATCATCTTACTTTTCACATCACTACTAAGCTCGCGGTATATAAGAATTCACACGTACAGCAGTAAAATTGTACTCCTGTCCTCGTTCTTACTTGACTTTTTTGCGACAGTCTCTTTCTCTCTATGACGATTACCCTTCCTAGCGTCGGTGTCATTGGCTGCGGCAACTATGGCCTCATGTTTGCCCTGGACTACAATCGGCGTACAGGAAACACAGCGAAGGTATATGCTACGCCTAAGCATCGTCGCATCTTCGATAAAGCACGTCAACAGGGTCGCATTGAGGCGACTGAGGCCATGACAGGACACTACTATGTAGATTTTGTGGACGAGCTACCGGTACTTTTGGCCTACTCACAATACATCATAGTTAGCTTGCCTTCAAATGCTCACGATGACATTCTTCTTCGACTTGCTCCGTTTCGGGAGATCCTCTTCAACAAGACGTTCATTTTTGTCAGTGGTAATGGGATTGCACCACGAGCTTTCCACGATCTTCACCCCAAGAACGTAGTTGAAACATCAAGAGCACCGTACACCTGCCGCATAGAGGAGCCAGAATCGCCCACAGGCAAAGTCAAATGTCGCATGAATGGCTTCAAAACTCGTGTCATCACAGCGAGCTACTTGGAATTGGACCATGCGACAATCTCTGAACTACAAGTGATCTTTGGTATGCCCGTGGAACATTACAACAACCTGTTAGAACTACTACTGGTCAACAACCACGGTGTCTTGCATCCTCCCACACTGCTTCGCGGTCGCTATGCCATCGAGAAAAAGGCAAAAATGTATACATATCGAGACTTGATGAGCCCACCAGTATGTTTAGAAATGGAAGACGCTGATCACGAGCTGCAACTTTTAGCAGAGGCTTTGCAATGCAGAAAGCGTGAAAGTCTCTTGGAAACATTGAATGGTGATTATGGCACAGATTATGGAGACCTTGTAACATTCGTACGACGCATAGATGCTCTTAACAAGCGTCCAGTTTTGCCACCTAGTCTTCAAAGTCGCATGATCAGTCAAGATGTTGGTGTTCTAGGCGTATTGTATGCTTCTCTTGGCCGTCTGCTGGGCGTCCAAATGCCCGTCATTGAATCATGGATTCAAGAGGCGTCTCAATTGAATGGAGTGGACTACTGGAAGACGGGTAGAACCTTGGAATACTATGGAGTTCCAAATGATGCAACACGCGAGGACATTCTTTCCCTCTATAATGCATCCCACTGAATGTATTCTCTCCGAGAAGATTGTGGATAGCGCGATATCCTTTGTATCAAGAAAATTATACCTTGTTGAGTCTGGTTAATTGAAATTACGAGGTAAAAGTGACATATGCTATCTCAATTCTGTATTTCCCAATAATATACTTTCTGTTCAATCCCAACGATAATGTTCGAGCCACGTGAGCGGCGAGAACAAGATCACCGCGACTTCATATTATACCGGAGTCTGTACATAGCATATTGACGCCGCAAAGCGGTGCTTCATAACGTTACTGTCTCTAACATACTTAAGCCACGATCTCTTCTCTCTCACATCAATATATCTACGGTTTTTTACCTTTGCTTACCTTTTGTTTGAGTCGACTCTTACACCTTAATTCGCACGTGGACTCGGGCGTCCCTACACTTTCTATACTTCTTTTGGCTAAAGCAATACAGATGTCACGAGCTTTATACCTTCTAGACTAGAGTTGCCTAGCTCCCTACATGTTCAGTTGAAGATGAAGAGAAAACTTGACTAAGCACGAAAATACGAAAGATGACCGAGTCTGGCTCCCGATGCCTAGAATAAGCCAATAGCAATTACTCATACACATACTTTCCGCGTTTCTGATGCGCTGATACTAAGTATGAGGAGCCTAGTGAAGATAGTGTATACTCTCCCTAGCGATGGCACGATTGAACCAGTCTAAGGGGGTTTGGAATTTTTCAGGGAGCCATAGGGAATCCTCCAATATAGGATTTAATACCCTTGAATTGGCAAAGATTAGTCGGATTCTAAGTACCAACTCGTCGTTACTTAAGGGTTTTCCAAAAGCTTCAAACTTTTCTGTAAGTGTGAAAAACTTTTTGCTGAGGTCCATGGCAGAACCTCGGTATCGAAGGTTATCAAACTCTAATTCTAATTGCTTAACTCTTTGTTGACAATTATCAGCATGCGCTTTCTCTACGGCCTTGTATATATCGGACGCCTTTCGAGGTTGTGGAACTCTGTTGATGACCATCATCAGGTTGTCTTGTTTGCTTGGATTTCTTTCAATGACAAGCATGAGCAGAGGAGCTAAGGTTATGTCCATCTGCTCGTTGTATTCTTCATCCGAGGGTTGGCATTGTCCGGTTACAATTCGGTGAATTGTGGGATAACAGCTGAGGTTTGTCTCAATGTCAACACTCCAGGAGTTAAAATTCTCGGTTGTAAGCTTGTTGCATTTGAGCAAGCATTTGTGAAGTATACGATAATCAGCAAGGGTAAAAGCTGGCTCCCTCAGATCTTGTGCTGCGGTTGTGGATGGTAAAGATGTTGACATTTCAGAAAAGTTTCAGACCTTTCATCAATTGAACACGATTACGATGCACCTGAGGTCCCTGGCTCCTTTGTGCTAAGTAAAACTAGATCGTATTAAGAAGAAAGAACTCTATGTACATGTGATTTAGGGTTTATAAATCTTTCACTCTATGTGATAGGTCCATACTGGTGCCGTGCGCGGCTTGTGATGGTATCGAGTTAAATTATCTGACTCTGAACCAAGATGGAGATTGTCTTCTCAATTCTAGTATGACTCAACAACGCCACACACCGCAACAGCGCCACATGCCGTACGGGGCGTCAGTAAGAACATATCACATAAGGTGAAAGGTTTATAAGCACTCAACAAAATGTACAAAGATTCTTTTTCTTTGGTACGATCTAGTTTTACTTAGCACAAAGGAGCCAGTGATTTCGGCTGCACAGTGATCGTGTTCAATTCAAACTATTTGTATGGGGCTAGCAATACGCGCACGGTAGATCATGAGGTGCATTTTCATATATCATTGGAGACATCTTGTACTACCGCGGACTTCCGTCAATGTGCACCTTCTGCGCGCACGTACGCGTTTCATGCCATTGGGATAGGCGGTCTATGTCAAACGCTGTTCAATCCACCGAAATACCTTTCCAACATTTGCGAACATGCGCAATAGAAAGTCTTATAGCTGTACCGAGTGTCGGAAAAGAAGGAAGCATTGCGATCGCAAAGTTCCAGGGTGCAGTCAGTGTGTTTTGAGGGGAAGAAGGGATCTCTGCCGCTGGGGAGATGAACGCGATGATCTTCAGAAGCGATCTCAAAGTGTCCAATCGCCACAATCATATCCTCCTCCAAATTGGACGCTGTCCCCTCAATCTCGACAACATATCTCTGAAAGCGACTTGGAGTCGAGTAGAAATAGCCACGTGGTAACAGCAACAAATTCGACGCATTTTGAACATCGAAGAGACAGTACAAGGCGGAATTACGAAGCCCCGATATGTCCTCAGAACGAAGGAGAGGTATGTGAAGAGCTGCTTTGATTGTAAGCCTCAATGTTCGTACTATAGAATCCATTTGGAAAAATTGACCGAACAGGTCTCCCTACGAGATGCAGCGCAAAGTCAGAAACTTACAACATATGCAATTCACCTGGTAGGGACCATTCGAGGATGGCAATATGCCTAGGAGGTGACCATCCGGATGAGTCAGTATTCATACATGATGAAGCGAACACTCATACATCCACTACATATGGAAATGAGTCGCCCGGTCTCAGTAATCATGGTGGGCCCCTCTTCAAAGCCATGTATGATGATAGTGATCAAAAGTTCGCAAGATTACCTTTCCCTTTCCCTTTTTCAATGGCCTACGATCTGTACGAGCTGTATACTTCTGGGGATTTCAGCTTCATTACTTTCGATCGAAAACTAGTTCGGAACATTTTAGATGAAGCAATATCGTCGCATTCACCATTTTCTCAAGATGACCTTGCCGAGATTGGAAAGGTTAAACCCGATCTGTATGCGTTGATTTTGGTTGTCATTGCCTCAGCCCTTGAGACATTTCCTACAACATATGCCATCACCATTGGTATTGTCGAGAGCGAGAAGGATCTCAGCAGAGTGATTGAAGCTCTGGATGAGGCTATTTTAGCGACTTTTGCGAAGGTGAAAACCCCCACGTTTGAGAAACTTCAAGCTTTGAATCTTTATCAACATGCTTTGTCTCATCGGTAAGTTCGAAGCTGTTTGAACCACATAAATCTGACTCTTTCACATCTAAGTATGTCAGCCAAGATCCACGTCTCCCGCCATGACGAGACGCTTCGAGTAGCTCGATGTCTAGGTCTTGATCGACTCGGTTCACCAGATGACGACGAAGCACTTTGGCGCGAACTGGATCAGAAAAAAGACGTATTACCAGAAGCTTCAAATACCGTGGGGAGCATGAGCTGGGCAGCCACGACGTTCGCGAAGCGCGATCGTTATGCGCGCAATTTGGCAAGGATTCACTGGTATTTCCTGAAAAGCAAGGATTGGGTCCATTCTCACTTTGCAGGATGTTACACAATACATCCTGATTCGTTCACAACGACAATGCCGACTCCATATCGCAATTCCCTCGACGCAGGGGGCATATCTGAAGTAAGCTTTCATCTCAAAAAGTATTTACATCTCAAACTTTCCTTTAGGAGGATTTTGCGTTTTACAAGCTAATGGACGTGGGAATTAATTGCTCTAGAATATACTTCGACATTTTGGCCGATGCGAAGGCGTATGGAACACAGATAGACTATGATCGTATCTTGGAGCTGGATTCTCAACTGATGAGAGCTCTTGAGCAGCGGCCAAATTTCCTCCGTCCAGATACAACGGGATTAGATCCTCGCTTTCGTTCGTCTAGTATTTTGGTATCTTGCACGTTATGGCATAGACTCTTCATCATCCATCGACCATTTCTACTCCTTAGCCAAACTGACCCTGATCGTTATGGTCTTTCAGCATTACGGACGTGGGATAATGCTCTCTTGACAATACGGAATATGCGTGTAGCAGATACGCGCAATATTGTCCAGTTTCCCCTGCAATTTCGATTAATGCAAGCGGCACTTGTTGTCATAACTCACTTATTTTTGTGGCCACAGCGGCTGAATCTTCACGAGACCATGGTAATACATGATGACTTACAATACGTAATTTCTTCGATCAGAGATATCGAGAATAGCAATACTGGATCGAGATCTGGGATCTTCTCGGGACAGAGCAGCAAATTAGAAGCTCTTTTGGCAGCTTCCTCAAAAATCAAGCGTCCAGCGCACAAAGTGAATGTAGAAGCTAGGTCACCACTCAAATCGAAGCCGATAATGTCGGACTACCAAAACAACAGTATAACAGCATCGAATTCTGTGTTTGGTAACAGCCAGTCAACAACTGCAAATGACTTGGGCGTGAGAGTCAGTCATGGTGACGACTCTGCTTCCTTGAGGCCAGACACATCTGCTGCAGATTTATCTGCACAAACCATGAATAACGAGAAGTTTGAAGAGACCCAGCAAGCGCAGCTCATGTTGGATGAGCAGCTGATGTGCCTACTCAGAGAGACAGGAGCACAATATCTTGGATATGGCACTTCCGATGTTACAGGCGCTTCTGTCGTTACAGGCATTCCAGAACAGAGCAGTATGCCTACAATGCTTCAATCCCCGAGCCTATCGCTCACTTTGGAAGATGGACACCCTGCACGAGTTGGAGGTGGAGATGACCCCCCCACTGTAAATTCGTCTGATCAGGACGTGTCGTGGGACATTCTCACTCTCGTCAACGGGACCGAGGTTTAGGTCATAAAAACTAAGACAGGTCATCAGAGTAACAACAAACATGGTCTGTATTTTATTGTGTCTGATCCCAGTGAATAGTGTATAAGCCACATGAGCACATACAATATAGTTTATCCACATCATCTCACATCTGAGTTTCACTAGCATTATTACTTAGGATGGCGGTGCAATCTTCATTACACAATTTTCTATTTAACCTCATCATGTACAATCTTTGGCTTCAGGCTCCATCTGAAGATTTCGGCACTATCTTGGGAAAAGGTACTCTAATCGGCAAACGTTTCAAAAATGGTTCCCAGTGAAAGTACAGATAACGCAGCTGAGAATTTCGAAAACGCGGAAAGCAGCTTCAACATAAGTGAAGCTTCTGACGTATCTATTGGCTTAAGTGCAGTTCAAGGTAATGTTTCACCTCAAAACACCGAGACTACTAAGACTGCTACGTACACCGATGATGAATAGGGGGTCTTATTGGATTCTCTTTCAATTGCAAAGATTAGTAAGATCAAAGTAAATAAATTTGCCCCAACAACTTCAAGTCATGCTACAAAGAACCGCTGGCAAAGAAGGTTTGCGGAATTCATATGTGCTAGACAGAAAAGTACAATGCTGTAAAGATGATATGTTTTCTGATTTGGAAATCCTTGAAAGTTTCCAACAAGACTTCGATGGATGTAATGTTCACGATTTCGATATTGTCACATGTGAAGCAAAGAAGAGTACTACGCAATGCTTTACGCTACCGGGAGGGTATACACTGGAAACTATATCGGAGGAAGAATGTCAACACAGTTTGCACATCTTCTCACGCTTGAAAATTTACTGCCATGGGACATACAGGACTTACACCATAAATTCAAACAGAGCAAATACAATCATTTAAGGGATATAAAATCACAAAAATCCCCCTTTATGAGTGGCTCCAAAGCTTGCAACCCATCTTCAGAGCCGAGAAACCCGTCTATATTGTTTACATATTCACGCATTGCCACCTGAGATTCAGGCGCAAACGCACTATAGTAATTGATGCATAGGGTTAGCGTTTATTATCGCCATTGAAATAAGAAGCTCACCAGTATGCAAAGTGAGCCTTTTCTCTCTGCATTGCAGAATGTATGTTTTCCGATCCACCTATATGAACGCAACTTTTGATAGCAGCGACTGACGTTGGGGATCTCTTTGCTTGGCGTTGAGCGAGAGTCAAAACCTCTTGATCAAGATTTCCTCGCGATGCAATGCGAGAAATCAGGCCAATTTTTAAAGCTTCATCCGCCGATATTATGGGGCGCTCCAAGCACATTTCGAGCGCTTGAGCTGGTCCAAGGATGCGTGATAGCATATGTGTGCCTAACATGTACGTCTAGCTTAGCGAAAAAAGTTGATTATTGACAATCGTCTGCTTACCTCCTCCACCAGGTAAAAGGCCCAGAACCACTTCTGGTTGGCCAATTCCACTTCCAGAAGCCGCACCAGGAACACCTTGAAGAGGGGTGTCCACCATGATTCTAAAGTCACTAAAATTACTTTTAATCTTATGTCAATGCTTGGCACTACAGGACTTACCAAGCGAGTGCTAACTCGCAGCCACCTCCTAATGCGCGACCATTCTAGACAAAGGGGAAACAAAGTGAGAACAACGTTTCGTACACCACTTTGATCTTCTTACTATCTTGGCAATTGTTACTTGCGGAATACTTCGCAGTAATGCTGTACATTCATGGTACATGTTTAAATGACTTGTGCCAGCCAGAAATGTCCTTCGAATTATAGATCGAAAGCCCAAGTAACTTAATGCTGTCTCTGCAGTAAGTGTGGCGCGTAAAAGAGAGGGTGACAAGCGGAAAGGGATATTGCTGCCAAGCTCAGCAATCTCTTGAACGTCGTAATGTGAAATGAAAATATCATCTAAAGCTGACGATAAGATTACGGAGCCAATATCTTTCGGAGACAAGCCTCGGAGTACATTGGAAATCCCATAAAGAATGTCACCGTTTAAGCTATTCGAAAGACCATGTCAGTTGAAACAACCAAGGCGTATTGATCATCGGCTACAAACAGATTATACGGAGGATTATCTATTGCAATCTCAAGGACACGTAAAGCTGGACGTCTTATCTTGAGGAACTTTCCGACAGAAGTCCACTCTCCTTCTTCTGGGAACATGGTTGTGGCGGGACAAGAGAATGTATGAAATGCAATTATGACCCCATACAAATCAACTTGCTGAAAGATGTTCCGATTACCGGTTACCGCCTCCCGCCTCCACATGCGTTATGAAACGCTGATGGGAAGCATTCTAAGCTTGTGAAACGCGCTAGAGATCAAGAGTCACAAAAAAAGGCGCCGACCTCACTTGCAAGCCCTATTGAGAACTCCCCAAAATACATGTGATGGGAAGTAATTTCAGTGGGCGCGAGCAATAATCGTCAAGAAGCTCATGAGAAGACATTGGATTTTACTTCACCATCGCCACATTAGGCAGTGATTGACTTCTAGCTGTGCTCAATGGCCATTCCTTGTGGCGCCAGTGCTAGACACAGTCAAGTTTCTTGCGTCTTATTGTATCTGTATCCAAAACGGTGACGCTATTGTCTCCAAGTTCCACAGAATATCGAACAAGCAGAAAGTGGAGACCCTCTGGTAATGCATTGTCGAGAATATGTAGGGATATATCGGAAGCACATTGCTTACAGCAGACTTCTTTGCTTCTCCTGTTCGACAAACAGTATATTTTCTCTAGCTTTGTCTAACCATATAGATCTGCAGCCTTACTTGTCTTGTCTATTAGACTTTTACAGATGGCCCGCATCCTACATCCATGTCGTTGAAGGGCGCATTGTGAATTGTGAGGGGGGATGTCCTCATTATTGAGAGGGTCCATGCCTTCAGACTGCTCATGCTGGTTGATTGGATTGTCGCGAGAAGGGTGTATAGAGAAATCTATTGGTGGCTCTCCGTGCCTCAATCTCGCTATGCGGACTACCTGTATTGCAAACCCATGTAAATACTCGAGGTGAGCGATAATCATGAGCGCTGCAAGCTGGACATGGGTACGTGTACTGGCATTCATGAGTACTGAATACGAAAATGTAGGAGAGTACTTCGTAGTTGAAGAATCTCTCCTTACCTTCTCGGAGACAGGACTAAGCATATTGACGATCCCAGCTACGGACGGTGAGAGATGACTTTTTGAGACGTCAGTGCTATGGGTTGAAGAAGAGGTATCAGGCCTTGTACAGCTCATGTCCAAAAAGAATCGAGTTACAGTTCTCCAAAAGAATTGAGTCACGTTCATAAGCTGAAACATGACTGAGAATGCCAGGAAGTATATGTTCGGATTTGCGATTGGGTGCAGCTGAGTGGGTTTGGCGTGCGACTCATTCTCCTTCTCTAGAGGGGCAAATACTGGACCCAGTGCCTCAAATGTTCTCTCAAACGAGCGAATAGTGTCTTGAGCTACGCGTGAGAGTAATGCGGCCTCTTCGATGTTCGCAAGATTGGAAAATTCCCAAAGTACATCGGACAAATGGCTCGACGCATCGAGTAATTGAGGGGTGACTTCGAGTGCGGAAGTATCAATATGGCCACTATTTATCAAGCGCAACCTTGAGTGCTGATCATCCAGATGTGAAGAATCTGGCTGGGTGTGCCTTGGTTGTACGAATTGATCCAGTATCGGTCTTGATTCCACTGTTGGAGGCAGGGATGACGTATCTGTGGGAAGAAGCTCGGCATGAACGTTCATATCAGCAGAGATACTTTCTAAAAGTGCATCAGTATCCAATTCAGCATCAAGCAGAGACCATGATATTTGTGTTCCGTTCCAATTTGGATCTGCCTCTGCAAGGAAACTGGTGTCCAGAGCAGATGCAGATTCTTTTCCGGAGCTTTTCAGGGATCTATCTTCACTTTCCCGAACCTCGGTCGCTGATTGTGCACGCTTTCTCTTCTTTCCCCGGATCCGAGGCTGTTCCAAACTGAATCGGCATTGCAGATGATGCGTTTTGCAGCGTGTGCAATCCACCTTTGCTCTCCCGATCCTTGGAGAGCCGTCCTCCACTTCATTTTGGTTATCGACGATGCAATTTGGTATTCCATTTCTGCACTTTACCTTCGCCGAGTGACATTCATCGCACGCGCGGCGGAGTGGTAGTTTCTCGCCGAGCATTGGGGGAATACAAGACGAAGTGGATGAAGGTTCACATCTAGATTTGCGTAAGAGCGGAATACCAAGATTGTGCACGGACCTGCATGAAAATCTCGTTATATGATGCTTTAGTGCTAAATGCTTTTTAAGCACCTTTGGTGCTGTGATTTCGCACTGACATTCTGCGAAACTACAACAGCAAGTGCGCTTGTATGAAATGAAGTACTAGTATCGACGGTGCCAAACGTTTGGAATCTCCACAGACAGATATAATATACAGACATAGGTGACATTACCACCGCGAAAATGAGAGCCAACATACCTATGTCGAACGTTCTAACCTAGTACAAGAAACCGGTATGAAAGCTACGATCACAGTTTTGCTCAGAAACCTCTAACGGATATCCACTACTTTCAAGCATCTCTCGCATAAAGGACATCACCACGACAGCATATGCCATCATATAGGATTTAATAGGATCCCTTGTATTACTGCATGTGCCTGTAGGCATGCTTGGATACAAGAGACCCTTTGCCGCCTAATGTCCTTCGGTGCTCCGACCTTGGGCCTTCTGTTGATTGCCGACCAAAAACTACTTACTACTTGCTTCGGCGCGCATTCGGCGCACAGACGGAATTCAATTTCACGCGTCTCGGCGCGTACGCTCAAGGCCAACGGAAAGTGTTTAAAAGGCCAGAGTGAAGGGCATGAAAATCTCAATCTCGTATAGTCAAGAATGGTCAAAATCACTCAAGAAGAATGGTCTCAGCATGCGCCATCCTACTCGATGGACAACGGACTCCCCATGACCATGCCTCTCATCCGAGAATCGTTCATTAATTCCTTTTATCGTCTAGTGGAACATCAAATCAGCGACAGAGCTCCAAAACCTGTGCGAATCCTAATTCTCGCTGGAGGAGTAGGAGCAGAGGCAATAGTCTTAAGACAAAAGTTCTCTGGTGAACAAGTTCAAATTGTCTCTACTGATGGTGCTCCCGGTATGGTTGATGTTATGCACGAAGCATTTCAAATTCACGGCATAGATGATGTTAAAGTAGAGGTAGCAGACGCAGAGGTAAGCTGAACACATAAACATTTAAAATGTGATTGATCACGCTAAGTTAGAATCTTGTCTACCCTGACGCAAGTTTTGATGGTGTTTTTCTATTGCTGGGACCCATGCTGATCGATGACATTGATGCTTGTTTCGCACACATCCACCGCGTTCTCTCAACAGGCGGATTTGCAGCTTTCATGACTCCATCGGGGATGGAAGTCCATGAGGTCTTCATGGAGAGCAGGAAAAGAGTTCTGCAAAAGTCTGGCAGGAATCAAGGACAAACACCATCTACTCACAACTCTACAACTAAGACCCCCGCGGACCAAGACATTAAGCAGACGATAAAGAACTGGGGGGATCATAATACATTGAAAGATGAAATGGAGAGAGGGAGTTTTAGCAATGTAAGCTCTACAGCTTTGATAGCCCATCTACCTTTACCCAAAGCGAAGGACGCAGAATCATTGGTGCGTCCCTAGAGAATTTAGTATGAATACTGTTTATAAAATCCTTGTAGCTCAATACCCTTTACGATAATCCTGGAATGAAAAAAGGGTTCAATGGTGATCTCAATGAGAAAGAAATTGAAGATTGGAAGAATACTAACAAGCTTATTCTCGATGAGAAACGAACAAAGTTCAATGATAGTTCAAAATTCGGTGTTGAATTGAAGGGCAGCATTGCATGGGGCTTCAAAACGAAGGCATAGCCCAAGCCAGATCTCTTCGTAAATCCGGTACGCGTGGGGTAGGTGTCTTTCTCATGTACAAGAGTAATAGGGCGTATGTTGAATCCCAGTAGAGAGTACCCGAGCTTTATGCATAATAATCGTCTACTCATATCACATCGGAGTCCCTCACAGAATTATTACGCACAGATGCTACAGACTTCATTCATCTAATGGTATATGACTCCATGTTATACATATCACATCTAGATATAATTTTTTGGGTTCCCTTGGCTTTGTCTTCATACATGGTCTGTGCATCCAGTTCCCATCCGTTAGCTCTTTATTAACACCTGTAAGAATCCCGATTCGGGATGCGGAGCCTCCCTACGGCTCGGTGAAACCTGTCGTCAGAGTTCAGGCAAAATATGCGCAGATCCAGAAGATCTTGTCGGTGATCTAATAGGCACTGTACGTTATCGTAGAGTCAAGCACTGTAAGATAGAGAAGGTGTAATATGGACAAGACATGAGAATAGTAAATTAGTGCGATTAGTTTTCAACAGAGGAAGAAGTCATGACAAAGTTGTATTCGAGCAGAGAGAATGGCACACGTGGCATGCCTAACTTTTGTGCTTCGTCTTCTGAGTTGATTGTTTTTAGATCCTGGACATAGAATATAAATCAGAAAATATGTGAGACACTCCATCATACTCACGCAAACGAGTGCGCTTTTTACACCCAACACGGCATCGCTTTGGAGGAATAGATCATCTCGCGGGTAAAGCGCTGTTACTAGAGTATCGTAACCTTGTGCTTCGATCATCATGTGCAGATGGGCAGGGCGAAAGACATGTCGCTTGAGCGTTTCCAGAAGCTTACCGACAGGGCCGTCGGATGGAATTGGGTACGAGACGGGTACAATTGCTCTGAATGTGTACGTGCCATCTGCTGCACTCTTGAGTCGTCCGCGAAAGTCTGCTTCAGTGCGGGAATCATACTGTGTATCGTAGAAACCGTCGGAATCCGTTTCCCACGTCTCGATGGACGCGCCTGCGATGCCTTTGCCGTTGACATCGAGTATGCGTCCGCGCACGAGCATCGCCGTACCTTTGTGTGACTTACCGTCGGATACAATGCTGGAGCCAAGATCGATGTCCGGTGCATCTTCAGTGAAAAAAGGACCCAGCACTGTGCTGGGAGTGGCCTGAGGGGGCTTCTTGTGATTGATTGAGTCCACCAACACGCTCAGACCGAGAACGTCGGAAAGCAGGATGAACTCCTGTCGGATGTCGGAGCAGATTTGACCCGTTTGCGTTAAGAACCGAATTCCGGCCATCCACTCTTCGGTACTGAGATTTATCTCTCGAGTGAAAGCGTGCAAATGCTTAACAAGGACATCGAGAATTTCACGTAATCGAACGTTGTCTGTCTGCGAGTTGTACTGCTGCACAATGGCGGTGACGGTATCAGCTGAAACATCGATCGGGAATTTGGGGATATTTGACATTGGTTTCGGCACAGGTACCTTTTCTTCCGGTTGGAAGCTCAGCGTTTCTCTCAAGTGATGAACGACACCCTGGCGTGAATGGGCACCATCAGGATGACTAAAAAAAAGATCAAGTCCGATGTGCACATCACCCTTTCGCACATCTATAGTGGTCGGTACCCCAACATCAAGCAATCTATGGCCCAATGCCAGCGCCTCGTTTCGCAGGAAATCTAGCTGGGGGATGTGGACATACGTGGGTGGCAGCGTAGCCAATGAGCTGTCCGGTACTTGTGAAGAATGCATGTAGGGAAAAGTAGACGTAATTTTGCCCTTTTGGTAGGCAAGTAATGCAGACGTGTGAGACTGCACGTTCCAGCACCAGTCCACAGCTTGAGAACTGAGCTTCTCATCAACTTTATGTGGCATTTGCTCCGGTGAACAGGGAGATGAAAGAATAAGTGACCTTAGTGCATGCTTACCCCTTTCAGCCCATGCAACAGCAGCCAGCACAGCCAAATCTCCACCTGCACTCTGCCCATAAAGTGCTAGCTGAGACGTGTCAATATCGTATTCTGCCGCCTTCTCAACAAAGTTCTCCATGTGTCCTAAGATATCGATGAGTGCTGCAGGAAAAGGATGCTCTGGTGCATGATGGTAGCCAAGGCAAATACACACGACGTCCAATTCCTCCACAAGTCCACATGCCGTTGTCGCCATCATTACTGGGTTACCTACTACGTAACCCCCTCCACCAATGATAAAAATAACCGGACGAACCCGCTTTTCCTTCTTGCGATATATATGTACGGGAGTATTGCCCTGTACTCTTGTACGCTCGATTGTATCGGGAATCACAAACGGTACATCGGCATTGTCGAGCATCTGACGTGTTGCTTGAAGTGCATTTTTATCGTTAACCACATCGATGGGGGGAATGGGTGGAATGTTGGCCAATAATTTTGCGAAAGATGGCCGAACACCACGCTTGACCAGTGCAGCCTCTGACCATTCACTCACTGGGGCCATGTTTATGATGGTTAGAGGTGTTATTACGTACGCTCAACAATCGTGCACCTTTTTAAGTCCGATTACCGGACCGAAAATGAGCTAAGGGGATGTTCCCCAGATTTTTAGAAGACGTGCCGAAAAGTCGGTGACTCCGTATGCACTAGGTCGGACTCGGAGAGAAGACATGCACAAGCGTCCGGCAATGCGGGGTAGTCAAGAAGCCCTGCTCAAATACAATCTGGCGATATCAATAAGATCTGTAGTATAAAAAATTGGCATACAGATGCTCTTCGCTTGCTACAGCTGCCACGATGGGCTACCAACAAAACGGCATGCATTCTTCGCTGGCATGGAAAATCGCTGCATCTACTGGTCAAGACGCAAATGACGTGAGAATGGCATTGGAGAATCGAGTCTTAGATGAGCAACGCCCTTTGCGCGTCATTTGTGTCGGTGCAGGAATAAGTGGTATCTATGCCGCCATGCGATTTCCACACTCTTTTTCAAATGTTACTTTACAACTCTATGAGAAGAACGGCGATTTTGGCGGAACGTGGCTTGAAAACAGGTATGCTGGTTGCGCCTGTGACATTCCTGCCCACGCCTATCAGCTGCATAGCGAGCCCAATCCAAACTGGACCAGCTTCTATGCACCAGCACGAGAAATTTTTGCATATTGGAAAGGTCTGGCGCTTAAGTATAATGTAGACAAAGTCACAAAGTTCAAGCACGAGGTGGTCAGGAGCGTGTTTGATGAGGACAAACAAAGATGGATTGTAACCGTGAAGGACAGACTGAGTGACGCAATATTTGTGGATGAGGCCGACGTAATTATACAGGCATCTGGTAGTCTGAACGCATGGAAATGGCCTGAAGTTGAAGGACTTCAGTCATTTAAAGGCCAGTTATTGCACAGCGCCGTGTGGAGTGAATCGTTGAACTTTAGTGGCAAACGTGTTGCACTGATCGGTTCCGGAAGTACGGCGATCCAGATTCTTCCCGCCTTGGCACCTCAGGCAGCCAAGATTGATCAGTACGTGCGTAGTCCAACGTGGATTGCACCTGCTTTTTCTGGTGAAGAAATCGCAGCTCGCGGAGAGCAAGACGAGGCCCGGGGAAACTTTAGCTACACCGATGACGAAAAAGAATTCATGGCCAAGGACCCGAAAGCGTGTTATAAGTACCGTCATCGTATTATGACAGCTCTCAATAGTGTACATTCTATTACACAGCTCGGTAGCAAAGCTCAAGAAAATGCCCGCGCAGCAACAGAGGCAGCTATGCGGCAAAAGCTCAAGCAAAACATGGACATTGCCGACTTTCTTATTCCTCCTTTCGCACTGGGATGTCGGCGCATTACACCTGGTGCTGGCTACCTGGAAGCCTTTAACCGTCCTAACGTAGATATGATCCGTGGTGCCATCCAAAAGGTGACCCCCGAGGGTATCGTGGATGCCAGCGGAGAATTGCGTGAGTATGACATTATCGTCTGTGCCACGGGTTTCAACACTTCATATACTCCGCGGTACCCCATCATTGGTCGTGATGCTGTCAGCATGTCGGACCGCTGGGCCAAGTTCCCCGAGTCGTACCTCTCTCTGGCACTGGACGGCTTCCCCAATTATTTTATTGTGAATGGTCCAAATAGTGCAGTGGGTACAGGTGACCTTCTCATCGTATTTCAGACAGAGATAGACTACATTATTAAGTGCATTCGTAAACTGCAGGTTCACAACTACAAGACAATTGAGGTGACCCCGGAAGCTCTACGTGACTTTCAAGAATATTCACAGTCGTACTTTAAGCAAACGGTGTTTGGCACAAAATGCCCCACATGGTACAAGGCAGGCAACAACGACGGTCCAGTGTATGCCTTGTGGCCAGGGTCGGCTCTACATGCGGTCAAAACCCTGATGCATCCGCGTTGGGAGGACTACACATTTACAAATGTAGCAAGCAGCAACAAGAACCGATTTGCTTACCTTGGCAATGGCTCTACAAAGGCGGACCACGGCGACGATGACGCTGCATGGTACGTCACGGTGCCTAGCGCGCTACATTTGCAGCTCGGGCAAGCAGACGCAGCAGATCCAGTGAAATTGCTATTAAAATGAAGTATCGGGTCTGCGGCCTACATGTGCATGCTCAAGTAATATCGATAACCTTTGTTCGTCCAGCGGGGCCGGATTGGGGTAGCGAGCCGAAGTGGCAGCTGCTTTTGCAACGCGTGCCAGATCGCTTGCTTGTACATTGAGCTGCTGCAAAGACGTGGGCGCACCGCACGTCTTCAGCAAGTCGAAAATCGCCGCAGATACTTGTACATCATCTGCATTTACATTCACAGAAAGTGCTTCTCTAAGAAGGGATTGCGTGTGGGGGGAAAGACTGGGAAAGTTGTACTGCAAGGCGTGAGGCAGAATGACCGTGTGTGTCTGTGCATGTGGCGTGTTGAGCATACCACCCAACGTATGGCAAAGTTTGTGATGCAAGCCCATTCCTACAGATCCCAGACATGACCCGCATAGCCATGCTGCATACAAGACGTCTGACCGAACACTGTCTAGTTCTTCCAAATCTGCTTTAAACGACGTGAGCAAATCGTACAAGCGAGGTAGCGCCGTGCGTAGCGTAGATATGCCTTGAACAGCCATCAGATCAACGATCGGATTCGCATCAGCTGAATACAATGCTTCGACAGCATGTGCCATTGCATTGATTGCTGACGTTATCGAAAGCGTAAGCGGCAGAGTTTTTGTCAAGTTGACGTCGTACAAAATCGTCTTTACGGCTACACGCGGATCTTTCAACGTCGTTTTGGCCCCTTTCTCCGTCTGTCCTAGGATCGTTGTTGCCTCTGAGCCGGCGTACGTCGTTGGAATGGCGAGTTGCGGTAAGCTTGTGCGATATGCAATCGCCTTCGACATGCCAATTGCCGATCCACCGCCTACAGCTACTAGTCCGTCGACATTGAGCTCCTTTGCTCTAGACATGGCCTTTTCCGTCGCCTCGACAGGTGTGTGCATCTGTGCAAAAGGGTAGACCGTAGCTTTCCCATTGCTTTGCAGTAGCGAGGATACCCGTTGTGCAAGTTCTCCCTGTTCCGGGCTTGCAATTACCAGCATATTTTTGCATCCTAGTCGTTGGACCTCATCGACTAAGCGTGGTAGCGTATCACTGCCAAAAATGACGCGTACCGGCGTAGCCGTGTATGTAAATGGACGCATTACTGGAAGTGGGGAGTAGGGCTAGTGCTTCAATGCAACTGGAAAACGCGGACGCTTTATACTTTTTTCGCAAGCGGAAACTCCGGCTGCAGTGGTACAACATGCGCGACAATCAGAATCGGCCCATGGTGATCCTGCACAATATCGAACGTAACAAGCACCTTTCCTTCACGAATCGATCCAATTTGTTGTTGTGCACATGGCGCGGAATTTGATGCGTTGGATACCGTGGCCAAAGCGTCTATGGCACAATACAATTCGCCTGTTGCGCGGATTTTTTTGACTTCAATGGTGCCTGTAATATAGTTGCCCACAGCTTCGAAGAGCTGAACGCTCAAATGTTCTTCACATAACTGATAAAGACATATGCGTCCATTTGTGAAAAGGGACGAATCAATGCCCATCAGTTCACCAAACGCCTCGTTGGCCGCATATATCTCACCCACGCGTCTTAATAAACACATGGGAATGGCCACGGCGTCGAGCACATGCTTTTTGTAATACTCCACGATGTCCAAAAAGACCTTTTCCTGATGCACGAGCTCAAGATCAGAGAGATTTTCTGCTGAGTGATCCCATACAGACTGCATCGTTCCAATCGCAACATCAACTCGATCAATCGATTGTGTAGACCAAAGCGAATACGGCGAACGTATCCATCGCCGCACGCGCCGAAAACTGTAAGAGTAGTTGTATGGCCGCAGAAGTGGATTATCCATTTCATACTCATGGGGTGCTGATGGAATTAAGAGGTGGTTGAATGGCCGCTTGATGAGATGTCGCGGCGGCTGGTCTTGTTGTGCACGATCGGGAGGCGATTGTTCTAAGATTGCTGTAGTGCTCTGTGTCGGTGGTGGTGGTGTAGGCCAGGCTATGGGAGGGAAGTTGCTCGGTGTGGGGATCGTTGGCCATGTCGGTGATGTGTGTGGATGTTGCTGAGATGCATTTGAAAAAACATCATGCCGTCCTGCAACACTCGTCTGTCGTTCTGCCGAGCGTGTGAGAAATTGATTCATGGCCGTCGCTGGGCTATCAGTGCTTTGCATAGCGTGCTGTAAGCCCATTTGCAGGTATTCGTCAGGCACGATGGTCGATTGTTCTGCTGGAGCGCTCGAAGATGTTGCTCCCGCCTGCCTCCTTGTATTATTATTCGTTGTAACATCATTCCATGACGCATGATCTGAATGCGCAGAGACCTCGCTGCCGTTGCGCTCCATCAAACCATCAAATGAATGTGTATCACTCGACAAAGTCTCCCTTTCTGTGGGAGCACTCTCTGAACGATTTCTGCTTGCGGTGACCGATACTTGAGAATATAGCTGCTGACCCGTTGAGCTTAATGTTGCAGATGATGCTTGGTTCTCTTCGTTTGAAATGCACATATCAGCAATACCACGCTTCACGCATCGAGGACAAGGACGCTGAATAGAGCATACCATGTGAGATCGTTTGCAGAAGAGGCAAGCACGCGGGGTCTGTATGCGTGACTTTTGACGTTCGGGAGGAGCTGTAGACATGACAGCGTTCTCAATTCGTCTCGCCTGTTTCTCCGCACCAGTATTTGGTCCTTCGCAAGCGCCCGGTTGGTCCTGGTTGCCCTCGTCGCTATTCTCTGTTTCGGGCTGCAAATATCGAAACTTTCGCTTTGCCGATGACGAACACAACGGGTGTGTTCGTACGGCCATCGTTGTCATGATGGTTGCGGGGCAAGAAGGCGCACGCAGTAGGCGATACGCGGGGTATCGGCATAGCGCTTTTACACTTCTATTGGTTCAATTGAATACAATGCCAAGCAGGCTACGCGTGAGGAAGCTGCATTCTTTTGTGATTTGGTTCTAGTAAATCGCTATCGTATTGGGAAGCTAATAATAGTGTCATCTGGACAATTCATGTACCCCTCATCCTAGCTCGGTGGAAGGGATGGTTGATGTACTATCCATGAATATACATGTATGTGTTCATTCCGTAGACGTCTTGATAACCCACGGAGGTTGTCATACCCAATTGGTTCCTCCGTCGCTACATTATTCAGCACGCTTGGTTGATTAGACGCGTTACGTTCCGACTGCATGTCTCTAAACAACACGATTTTACGATCAATTTAAAGTATTGCGGAAGCAACAGGTCTGTACAAGCTCTTAAGTATATACTCGCATTGTGAAGTATGTGATTGAATCCTTTCGAGGGCATGCCACAGAAGCACACTCAATTCAAGCGTTACCAATAGCCTCGCCACGCTTGGGCTCCCACTTGCGTTGACCTACGTAGGTGGTGGTACCTGTGTCAGCCTCTTTTTTCTCGCTTCCAATCTCAGTACTCACCGAGAATGTATCCTGTCAGCTGCGGCTCAGTACGTTCGTACACCTTATGTAGGCGATTCTCTTCCCATATAGTGCCGCCCTTACCGAACATTTCAGCAGGCTTACCTAGCAAAAAGTCCTTCACAAGATTATGAGTGAGAAGGAAAGTGCAACGAGTGTGAAAACACTCACCAAATTTTCCTTGCAGTGAGGAAAACGTTCGACAAACTTGTCCCAGATCTGCTTCGGTGTGAGTGTACGTTCAGATTCTGGCTTTGTCAAGCCAAGAGACTCAAAGAAATTGAGATACTCGCGGTTGTGCTGGAGATCAGCTTCGGCATTCAGTTCTGTGCCTTGCTCTATGTGACCTAAGGGGGATGAGCCAAGATGAGCATACCCACTCAGACTACTCACCAACGACAACTAGGTCTGGCTCCAAGCTTTCAACGAGATCAAGCACGGCTCGCCACGCCTTAAGCAATTGCGGTGACTCAATCTCTTCTGTCCAGAGAGATGTTGTACGACCATACAATGCATCACCAGCCACGAAGATCTTCTCGGTTGGCAGCCATAGGGTAGCGTGGTCAACGGTGTCGCCTACAATTGGTCCCAAGATGACAATAGGCGAAGAAGCGTCACCTGGTAGTTGCATCAAGCTGTATGGATACACTTCTGGCTTTGCAGGCCACTCAGGGATCTTGTCCGCGCCGAATGCCTTGGGCCAAAAGACGCGCTTCTCGTCATATTCACGGTCAATTCCAGCACGGACGTATGCCGCTGTCAGAAATGATGCTTCAGGAAAGGCATCCAGGATTGGGTTCGCAGAAAGATAATGATCGGGATGGTGGTGAGTGCACCAGATAGCATGCAGTTTTTGCCCCTGATTAAGAGAACTCTTGATCCACAGGACTACCTCCTTCGCATCTGGCACTAGAAATGGTGGGTCGACGAGCACAGCCGATTGACTGCCAATAATCAGCGTGGTAACTGAGTTGAGGCCCACCACGCTTGATGAGCGATACTCGACGCGCAGTGTGCCTGCCTTGGGTTTGAATGTGATTGCGCCATCTGAAGACATCGTTTCAAAATTGGATTTTCGAGAATGGTTTTGGAGATGCACATGTTCGGCTGGAGTTCTTATGTGAGGCAGCCCAGTCCATACTTCATTAGTCAAATGCACTTCGGAAGAGCTTTGATCCCACGTCTGACTCGCAGAGATGTCAATGTTTGACCAGTGTCATTTGTGGGGTAGCTGAAAATGCACACCGGTAAATATTCTGCGGAGTCTCCGTGTTTCCCTCCTAGCTGCACCCCACAGTGCGGAACACCAAGTCAGGTGTGATAAAAGTAGGACGCGACTCATGATTGCCGAATGAGCATGTTCTGAAAATCAGAATGACGACGAAAGGCTTAACAAATTATGTACAGGCTGAACCCAGTGGCTTCGCTGGAAAGCTCAGGCTGACAGAGAAGGTGATCGTTGTGACGGGTGCCACGGGTGGGATTGGATCAGCGACAGTTCTGCGACTGGCCGAAGAAGGTGCACAAGGAATTGTGGTGAGCGACATCAATCAGCAGCAGTGCGATGCATTTGTCAAGAATCTGCAGACCAAGCTCAAAACGAAAACAGAGTATTTAGCAATGGCTATTGATGTCTCTGATGAGGAACAAGTAGCTGCAATGTTTGATGCTGCACTACAAAAGTGGGGACACGTTGATGTGGCCGTCGCCAATGCGGGAAAAGGATCGGCTATGACGCCACTAGCAGAAGAAACTACAGGAAAGATGGACGAAATGTACAGAGTCAACACATTAGGCAGTGAGTTGCAATGTAGCTGTTGAGCTCGTCACCGCAAATAATCTACCTTTTCTCTGCCTTTGACAGTATGGCTTACAGCCAAGCATGCGGCACGCACCATGCTTACTACTAAGGGCGCCGGTTTTCCCCCTTACAAGACACCCTCTATAATTCTGAATAGTTCTGTGGCTGCGCTCTATGGCGCACCCGCCTTTTCACCATACGCAGCATCTAAGTGGGCTGCACGGGGAATTGGTCTTTCTCTTGCACAAGAGCTCGGCCCACAGGGTATTCGTGTCAACAATTTGCATCCTGGAGGCACGCTCACTCCGCTCTTCCAAGAATGCTTCACGGACGAAGTGGCAGGTGTCATCCGCGAATCAACGGCACTCAAGAGGCTAGCCGATCCATTAGAAATTGCAAATGGTACGATACACCATAAGTTCTTCCCTTCTTTTGACTAACTCTTCTTGTAGCCATTCTCTTTTTGGCATCGGATGAGAGTTCTTATGTCTCGGGTGCTACATTTGGCGTTCACGGCGCTCAGGTACCTTAACTTGAGTGCAATCATCGACTTGACAATGGTCTTTGTCTATTCAGCAGTATGCATGTGTGATTGAAGGCAGTTATCTTGATGAGCTTTTGATATATTTCATAGCTGACACACACTCTCGTACTGTCTATTTACTAGCTTGCTTATTCATATATTGTCCAATGGAACTTTTTTGCTGACCTGTGCAGTGGGCTGATCTGTGCAGTGGGGCTCCGCAATTACACTTCGGACCTTAGCGTGTCTGCCTGCATAAAGTCGGAGCGTCGATAGTAAATAGGCTCCGAAGATACATCGGAAGCAATGTTGCTTCCGTAGAGGCACGACCTACTCCGACACGACCGGAAACGACGATACAAAAAAGCTGGCTAGGAAGCATATAACGGGCATAAGAGTCATCTTCAAATACGTTAGACCCACCATCACTGTCAATCTACAATGACGCTAGATACTAATAAACACTCTAACGTTGATCTATTGATTATCGGCGCAGGACCCGCCGGCATGATGGCTGCCAAATGGGCCACGGCAATGGGTATACGCAGCGTACGCATCATTGACAAGCGTAATCAAAAAATATTTACTGGCCAGGCAGATGGGCTGCAGTCGCGGACTCTTGAAGTACTTCATTCATTTGGCCTAGCAGAGGATATTTGGCGGCAGAGCAACCATATGATCGAAATCTGCTTCTGGAATCCGGTCGATGGAAAGCTTCAGCGAACTGGACGCATACCTGACTCCATTCCTGGAATAAGCCGATGGCAGCAAGTGGTGCTACATCAGGGCCGCATTGAGCGTCTCTTCTTGAACAGCATTACTCAACAGTCAGAGGGACAGGTGAGCGTTGAGCGTGGGGTACTGCCCGAATCGTTTGCCATTGACGAAGGTCATGTGGAAGACACGTCCCCGGACAATTATCCCATAACTGTACAAGTCCGTCAGCTTAGTGAGGAAGAGGCAACACCTACACAGATGGGGAAGAATACCCCTAATGGACTTTTTCGAAGCGCGCTTGCACCCGATGACACACCCGAGCTATTTAAGAAGGCTGACATACCGGGTTCGCGGGAGACAATACACGCAAAGTACATCATTGGCTGCGACGGAGCACACTCGTGGACTCGCAAGGCCATGGGCTACGAGATGCAGGGCGAGCAAACAGACTTTATTTGGGGTGTGCTCGACGCCATTCCTATTACGGACTTTCCTGACATCCGCATGCGCTGTGCAATTCACTCCGAGAATTCAGGCTCTGTAATGGTCATCCCACGCGAGGATGGCTTGGTGCGCTTCTACATTCAGATCAGCGAAACGAATAAGGGTGTGGATCGTAATAATATCACATGGCAGATGATTCTCAAATCTGCACAGACAATTATGTCACCATTCAAGATTGACATTGCTGAAAAAGACCTCAACTGGTGGACGGCGTACCAGATCGGACAACGTACCGCTTCGGGCTTTTCGCTCCATGATCGAGCATTCATTGCTGGTGATGCGTGTCACACGCACTCGCCTAAAGCAGGCCAGGGCATGAACACAAGCATGATGGACACCTACAATTTGACTTGGAAGATTGGCAAGGTGTTATTGGGGCAGGCGCCGCGCTCGATCTTGAAGACGTATCAGACTGAACGACGTCGTGTGGCGCATGATTTAATCAACTTTGACCGCAAATTTGCCAGCCTCTTCAGCGGTAAGCCGCGCGTGGCCGAAAGTATGGCGAACGAAGCGGGTGTATCACTTTCAGAGTTCAAGGATGTCTTTTCGAAGGGCAACAAGTTCGCAAGTGGTACCGCTATGGAGTACGGGCCCAGTGTACTGTGTGGACGTGAGGGAGATGTAGCAGAGCTGGGTGACGGCACAGTCATCGAACAGCCCACGACGCTTGGCCGACCGGATCTGAGCAAGCTGACCGCTACAAACTCAGAGACTCGAATTGTTATGGGACAACGGCTTAACACCGCGCAGGTCGTTTGTGTATCTGATGCACGACCCTGGCAGCTTGTCGACTGGATGCCGAGCGACGGACGCTGGCGTGTACTGTTTTTCTGTGGCGACTTGTTAAACAGCTCGCAACGCTCGCGCATCGACGCATTCGCAACCTACCTACAGAACAAGCTACTGCCGCGCTACACGCCTGCCGGACAGGACGTTGATCATGTTATTGATTTCTTGACAATTTCTAGCTCACCTCGACAGACTTGCGAGCTGAAGGACTACCCCACTATATTGCACCCTTTCACAACACGTTGGCATCAGGAAGGCTCAGGATCGGATGGCAAGGGCAAGGCCACATCACAAGATTACTGGAAGATATTTACCGATGACGATAGCTATCATAGCGGACATGGCCATGCATACGAAAAGTACGGCTTGGATTCCGAGCGTGGTGCCGTCATCATCGTACGACCGGACGGTTATGTTTCGTTGCTGGTCGAACTAGAGGACACAGATCGCATCGATGCATTCTTTGCAGGTTGTATGCTGCCCGCTGGTTGTCACCACACAAAACGTTATGCCAACGCAAAAGCCCAGCTGGCAAATACAACGGTGATGTCGGCTTCTCTTTCGTCGACGAATGGTGTAACGGGCGGCAGTAACGTACACAATCAGCATTTAGTGCAAGCTTTGTAACTTAAGGAAACTGGATCGCAATGGGATGTCATTGATTGAGTCTTGCGTGTCAATTTCAAGGTGGTTCAATGTAAATTCATTAATAAAATGCATATACGTAGCCTCAAATCGTCAGCTTGGCAACCTTATATGTAAGACAGTTTTATGAGTCGCATCTGTACTAACTCTTAATCCATAACAGAGATTTGAGTGGAATAAGTGGAATAATTAGACATGTCTACACTCATTGTATTTCAAATTTTCACTCTGGCTTAATGACATATCATTTCACGCTTCCTTTCATTCTTTCAACCAATTATTAGAGGGAGTAGTGGCATGTGAAGAGAGAGATTACATGAAGACAGAAAGCTTTTCACATTTTTTTGCAATAAATGTTCGAATTTTACCGTTGCAAAAAAAAGGATGCTCCTACAGATTCCGTCCCCTCCAGCGTTTTCCCCATACGCCGCACTTTCCAGGGGAAAGGATGCCTGTCCCAAGCAAGTGTAAGTTTAGTCTTAACGGTATTCATACAGTCTCACCTTTCGGGTCTAGAGAATCTTTGAGAGTTTCATTTAGACGGGACAAAGCTCCGTTATTCCAATCGTAGGTATTGGCAACAGGATCCATGAATTCATTGTGAGTGCGGTATTCGCCCCAGCCTTTCTTTGCCGATTCAACGATGCATTCGTTAATACAAGCACGCATGCGATCTCTGTCCTCTTTTTTATGACGGTCATAAACAAGACAGTTGATATTGTGCAACTCGCGCAAGCCTATAATGAGTGTGTTCATGAAGTCAAACCCATGTTTTCGTGCGATGCGTTCCACCAACTCGACTTGCCCTTCAGCAGCATCCCCTGTGGCAGCTGAAATTGGAGAGAAGAAGTTATGTGCACCATTGTCTCGCCAACTGATCCAATCTAATTCAAGTAGATTGGGAACACCTGCTAAGGTCTTTGCTCGGGAGTGTAGCAATGACTCAGGTCCCACATCTTCTTCGAAGAAGTATTTGGCTCCCGGGATCTGCGATAAAGCACCCCAAATTGCACCCCATAAGACGTTGCGAACCGGCTCAAGACCGTAGAGAGCTCCATAAAAGCCCCAATAACCGACGTTGAGCTTATTTGCAATTCCTTTAATTTCTTCCTCGTCCAAAGGTTTGTAGTCATCCTCTCGGTCCATCCACTCCTTTCTTGATTTCAAACAAGCAGCATCCAGTAGAACATGTCGAATGGTAGGTGCGTTCTGGATAACCATGTTCACTCGAAGTTGACCAATGATGTCCACCATGGGCTTCAGGTCTTCCTTATTGGGAACAGTGATGACAAAAGGCTTGTAACCCTGAGGGTCTGGCATCAACCAAACACCCATTTTAGTTACTATGCCAAAATTCGACTGCGAGAAAATGCCGTCGTGATAAGGTCCAAATCCATACGGGAAACATTGCCAGGTATCATTATTAGGCAAAGCACCCATTCCAGTCCTAACAATGTCACCATCAGCAAGCACGACCTCCATTCCACAATGAAACATGAAGTGATCGCCATACGGAGTGTAACCAGCACCTCTCTCGCATGTGTTACCAACGACACTACCCCATCCGATATCAGGAGTATCGATCCACAGCTTTGAGCCAATTTTGCGCAAATGTTCGTATAGCTCAAAGTACGAAACACCTGGTTCAAGAAGAGCATAGCCCGATACTTCATTGACCTCAAGAATCTTATTCATTCTTTTCAAGTCAAGTATCGCTGTGCCCCGCAATCGCGGACTCGAGCCGCCATAGCCTAGATTACGGCCTATACTAATTGCATGCACCGGTTGACCGTACTCTGATGCAGCCTTGACAAGCTCTTGTACTTCTTCATGATTAGCAGGTTGGATTGCCGCAGAAGCCATGTACTTCTCGACTTCGTTAATTGGGAAGAAATCAGTGAAACGCGGTTGTTCCAAATAGTTGCCTGCTTCTTGATCAGCAGCTTTATCACTGATGTTCACATAAACATGATCTTCTCCGACAATCGTTTTGGCTCTTTCAATGAATGCAAGGAAGTCCTTTTCGCTGACGTCAGGGGCAAGAACGTATCTGGGACTTCCATTCTGAGCTTCTTTAACATTTGTCACACCTTGCTTAAAAGCCCCCTTGTGTTCGCCGGAGCCTGCGATCGTAGTTGCTAAACGATGAGAAGTGCTCTTCTCGTTGCTCAGTGATAGTGCTGGTGCCATGATGAGCTTTTGACTTAGAAAGATTGGGACGTACGTTATGTTCGCATGTTTTATAGCTGTACCCGAATCTCTAAGCTAACCTTTATTGTGCCGGTTAGCGCCTTCCCCGCATATCTTGAAGTCTGTGGGGTTTGCCGGTGGTCTACTACCGGCCCCTCTCGCACGATACGCGAACCGCATATCACGGGATAATTGATTTTCAATAAATCCCTCACATTTATCCGGTGTTATAAGGCACGCTAACCCCAAGCTGAGAAGTTCCGAACAATGCAAGAACTTGAAGTACGGCTTACAATAATCTCTGAGGCCACTTTTCTAGCAATCAATTTTCTAGCCATTAATTCTAATAGAGTTCAGGACGGTGATATAGCACACGTGAGATAGTCGTCTCTGCTATGTACATCTCGAAGGATCTTTACTTTATAAGGAGCGAAAGCATATGTACATTTGCTTGATTTGTGTACCCTTCATTAAAAATTCAGCGGTTGCGATGGTGGCTCTACTACGCATGAAATATACATGTGTTCATCCTGCAGAAGTAAATCTGAAGCCTCTCAGAGATTCATACACATCTCGTAGAACGTAATGTAGTATCGCATCTTGGAGAAATGGCTTAAAATGGATTTTAAAAGTCATCGTGAGGGTCAGAGTCAGCAATATTGAAAAAACTTCATCACACTCGTTGATCATCGCCAGAGTTATACGCAAACTTTACAGAACTCATGTCTTACATCATAAATCCTAATGCCCTAGCGATCTCCACATGCGCATTGATTAGGAGAAATGGTATCTCTTTTGTGCTAGGTGCTAGGTCAGAGTTTTCAATTCTATCTGATGAGGTTTGTAAGGCAACTAGTGTTAATTGATTATATCAATGAGTTTCATTTTGAGAGGTACGTAAATGTGAAACCCAAATAAATTGAAATGTTTGTCCAGGTTTGTAGGCGTTTAAGCAAATATTTAGTATCAACCTCTCGCATGCGTCAGAGGATAACAATTTCTATTTGAAACATTTATAAGCAGTGTAGCTATACACTAGCCGGAAGGGGACCATGATCATGCTGGTTCTTAATTTTTCTTGCTCACGAAACCTTGGCTGATCAAGTCAATAGTGTTAAATGTGTATACACGTAGCTTAGGTCATATATCGCAGCTCTATAATAATGAGAATTGTGAACATAATATACCTCATTGTGGTAACAAATGTTTGATCTAGCTACCTTTTGGCTTGGATATCGATTTCACTCATTTTGGTCTCAAGAAGAATCACATGAGGTGTTTTCTCTAGTAGTTCTATAAACCACTGTTCAATTGAAAACGGTGATTTTCCAATAAGTGAGATAGGCGTCTCTCTTTACATGTATGCTCAGATTCTTGATGCAGTGTGGGCTAAGTTTAATGACAGAGACTGTCACACTTAATTGATTCTTCCACATGGCTTTTTGTGTTTTTGTCATCTTCTCAAGAAGAAAAAGACATTGTAGAAAAGTATATTTTACCATACCATTGAATACGAGGTGGCCGTGTTACGTGGAATATATCGTATATTTCCTAATAGGATTTTCAAGATAGCCCTACTACACAATAACGGATTCTGCAAATTCATCAAGCTTAAGTAAAAACACATTCTTCATTGCAGTGGTGGAACACGATTCGCTCGAAGCAGTATCTATAGAAAAGCACTTAAATAAAATGGTAGATGATAAGATGAACTATTGTTAATGAGATTGTGACCACTCAATGACCGGCTTGATTATTTTCCCTAGTGAAATGTTAGATTGAACCATTGTAATAAATAGACTAACCCTTTTTGGCGTCATCTACTGCCCGATTAATCTCCGATGGCTTGTAAATCGAAATCGTCTTCTTGATAACATCCAATCTACCCTGTCCAAGTAGATCTAGCAACAGAGGAATAGTGACGGAAGGGAGTGAGTTTCCTGGAAAAGAAATGATATGAGATCGCATTACATCAACTTGGTCGTGGACGAACCCATTATTACACCCTCAATTGTAAGGCATTTCGCCTAATTATAAGTCCTTATCAGCCATGGAGACGATGTACAATCGAGGACTTACGAGTAACATTCCGTACGGGATTTGCAGAATCGCGTCGTTAGGAGGCGATCCAACTATAATTGCCTTCCCCGACACTGCTAGGCTCATTACAGCGTTGTACATAGCCTGCGGTGCACCACTCGCCTCGATGCTGAGTGTGACTCCTTCACCATCAACGCTAGCTTCTTGAACGCGAGCAATGACATCCTCTTTTTCCATTCCTTTAACGTTTATCACCTTGGTTGCCCCTGCATCTCTTGCAAGCGACAGGCGTTCATCAGAAATGTCGCAAGCAATGATAGAGCCAAACCCTACCATCTGGCCAGCCATGATAGCACCAAGTCCAACAGCACCAACTCCAAAGATGCTCAAAGTTTGCGCTTTTCTAAAAGCAGGGGATGTCAATGCTCGATCCATCTTGGGCGCACCAAATTTCTCCAACTCTTCAAACGACCGGGGCAGCAACGATTGCATTTTCTCAATCACCGTTGAGAATCCGGTCTGATATCCACACGCTACAGCACAAGCCAAATTACTGCTAATGTTAGCAGATATCTTTGTCAAGCTTCGATCAGTGACAGCCATCAAATTGGCAAAACTGCTTTGCCCAAAGTATCCTATCGTTGCTGAACCTTTTTCTCCCTTCTTGTGATACGATGCTTTCCTAAATCCTCCCTTCTTGGTTTCAAACCCTAAATCTAACTTTGGTTTAGGACAGAAAAACAACGTTCAGTTAGTCACATACTCATTGGAAAGAATCGGTTACAGCGAGCTGGATGATTTGCTTGGCAGTTACAACAGTCACCACAGCTGCAAAAACTAGCTACAACGCGGTCGCCTGCCTTTAAGTCTCCTTTGTAATTTGGTCCGACATCGCTGATAATTCCTGCGCCTTCGTGACCTAATATACTTGGAAAAGGTCCGGGTATCGCGCCAGACCATGTACCAAGATCAGTATGGCTACCATTATGATTTGTCAGATGTGCTAGAGTATCATAATACTATCATTCTCACCAAATTCCAGTTGCTTCAAACTTGACAAGGACTTCGTCATCTGCCAAATCATCAATTCGAAAAGAAGTATCTACGAGTTGGAAAGGCCCGTTGACTTCTTCAGCGACGAGAGCAATCCCATTCACTTGTGAATTTTCTGAATATGATACCGTTGGAGACATCTTACAGTTCTTGGGTTTGTACGAAAGAAAGTTGGAAAACAACCTGATCTTATTTCTTCCAGCATACTCAACCCCACAGTCTGAATTTGCCGGTGCCGAGATTTCCTGTATGAAGTATGTGTGTGGAGGAAAGCTCACACCGGTAATAAATCTGAATAAGGTTCCACAATCAATAATCAATCACGTGCCCGTGTTTAGCTTTTCGGCAAGACCTTTTACGATGTTTGCTTTAATGCATTGAACAATAATGGATGATCTAGCGAAATGAGATCAGCCTTGAAACATCAAGTGCCATAGTATAAGTCAATACCTAATCATAGACTCCAAGCATTTATTCGTGGGTGCTTTCCAGAAAACTCTCGCTGTCCAATCCCGGTGATAATGGTCGAGCCACGTGAGAAAGTTGTATATAGCATGACTACGCCTCAAGGGGGTGCTCCCATGACTGCATTTCTCAAAGGTATATAAAAGTATCTCTTATGGCTGTTGTACAATCTCGCTGGAGGAAAAGTTCAAACAGAAACCAAGATGTACATCCTCATCCCAAGACGGATATAGATCTTTACCAAACAGCTTTGTTACTTTGTTACGTTTAGAGTCGACTCTCACTAACACCATTGAATTCGCACATGAAACCGGTTGTCCATACACTCGCAGTATTAAACTCTAAGTGCTTATTGACAACAGATGTATTTCTTCATTTCCTCCGCAGAAGATGTACAACGCACCGAAGTTGAAACCGTCCTCATTACTTATTATAAAGCCTATTTATTCATCTGCGACTTCGCGTTTTGAAATATCAAGGAACAGGTCTCTTTGCACTGCAAACCATGAACTTTCAATGTACCAGGACTCTCCGTCCTTAACACCATCCAGGCCACGACCATGGGGATATTTATGAGGAGATCCTTGTTTGCGAGGCGTGATATTAAATTTGTATCTCCAAAACATTTGAGGTACGAGTTTTGTCATCTCCATGATTGAAATGTTTCGCCCAATGCATACACGAGAGCCCCCACCAAATGTAAGCAAGTTGCGCTCCAAGAAACTTTTTTCTTCCGCCGTGGCTTCCAACCAACGCTCAGGGCGGAATTTGTCGCTATCAGATCCATAAACTCGTTTATGGAATGCATATGCCGAGATTCCTACACATGTTCCAGGAGGAAAATAGTGACCACCCATTTCAGCTCCGCCTTCAGGTGCAACACGCGGCATTGGCCATGGTACTGCAGGATAAATTCGAAGGGTCTCTTTGATTATAGCTTGAAAATACTCAAGCTTTACGCCTTCCTGATAAGGAGTGGGGAAGTGTAGTCTTCCTGTTTCAACCGCTTCGTTTAACTCATCCATGAGTTTCTCGTAAACTCCAGGTGTGCTCAACACATAGTACATAATAGCCCTCAATGTAATTGCGGTTGTGTCAGAACCGGCTCCAACGACCTGGGTCGCACTCGTGCATACTTGATCGAATGTCAATTTTTTACCGGTAGTTGGATCTTTAGCGTTCAAGAAGCGAGAAAGCATATCTTTCTTTATGTCTGTTGAGTCTCCAACTTTTTCTATTTCGCTTGTTCGCTTAATACGGGCCGAAACAGAGTCTTTTGTGATTTGCATAAGGTGAGCTGCACCGCGTCCACCTGCACCTAAAGCACTAGCAATAGTAAATAGAGGATCACCAACACGAGGCATTGAGCCAAGAAGCGCAGCAACGGCTATAAAGTTGTCAAGAGCTTCTATCAACTGGTTATCGTCAGTAGAAGTCTCTAACAATCCGAAATGTTGTCCAAAGGCGAGTTCACCGACGACATCCATGGCATACCACTGCAGCCAGAGCCCTGCATCCCAAGGTTTTCCTTTTGCACTAAATTCGTCAAGACGTTGGAAAAATAAATCAGCCATAGTGTCTACTGAGCTCTCAAGCTCAACCAGAGCATTCATTGAGAATGCACTCGAAGAGGCGCGACGTAATGCGGCATGCTTTTTTACATCTGTCTCGCTCATGATACCTTTTGGGGGGCCGAGTCGAAAAAGATGATAAAAGCCCGATTTAACCCACTTGGAAGAGTGACCGTATAGTAAGGGCACTGTAGATGGGTCTGTAGTCATCACTTGGTTGCGTCCCATGCGAACATAGTCCCCATACGTCTCATGAAGCTTGTCGTATTCGAATGATGCATCACGACGAATAGCTCGGTTAATACGGTAGCTCCAAAGCCCACTGCGGGATATGAATGGCCCTGGAAGTGATGCAAGAGGATGCAGATATAGGTTATAGACGACGTACACTACCAAAATGGTACTTGCAATTGCTCCGGCGAAATACAGTTGCTGATGGAACTCCGTTGGCCAAGTCCGAAGATAGAATGTGACTGGGTCGATAAACATTCTTAAAGAGTGTTGATAGAAAATCAAGAGTTTGACTTCCACTTCACTTAGACGAGCTCACATCTTCACATATTTATATATACTTCATTCGTGTGGTGCAGGTACCTACCCCGCATTCCAGAGGTCCGGTGTACTTATCCGGTGTGCTAGTGCTAGTGCTTTCTTAGGCTTTGCCTTCCCCGCGTATTAATTAGGTCACGCTAGCGCTCTATGGGCCGTTATGCACTTCAATTTACGCCGGATGGGAGCCAGAAAGGTGGGGAAAACGAATTGTATACTAGCGTAGTACCGTTGGAAACACAGTTATAGTACAATCATCGGAATCGACGGAGTCAAGAGAGGAATGGTTTTGTTGAAGAAACGGAGCTGCGATGGGAAGGGAATGCCATGCATATTAATGTGAAAAAATGCCAAATGACGCAGCAGGTTGTCCAGCATGTAAAATTTGTAACTTCCAAACGTATGATAAACATTCAGGATTCTGTACATGTGTCAATTTCTATTTCTATCAAACACTAAGAAAATCTACAGTTATTTCAAATTGCTTTATGTTCGGAGGACTGAGTTCCATCAAGAACGAAAATCGAGTCGTATCAAGAACGAAAACCATATGCAGTCTTACATAGACAATAATTAGGTGTACTGCTTTATTTAAAGGAGTTAGTGTGTCCCTGGTACTGACCTTCATAGTTTATGAAGAGCTAAAGCACTTTCAAATCTGTATTCCCGCCCTTCGAAGTTGTGAATAAAAAGGCTACAAAGAGTTGATAGAGGTCGGGTGAGGGTTTTAAATGATATCACTAGTGAAACCATTTTGGTCATACACACTTGCAACTAAGTATCAACTGCTGAGTCCAGTATCTCTACATATTCTTTATTTAACGTGTAGGGCTCATGTGCATTTGAGAAAAAGGTAAGTACCATTCATGATTAGGTAAATTGGCGGTCACTTCTTGTTTTCCGATACCCTCGTCAAAACTGCTGTTGCCAACATATTGAGCGTCAAGAGGCCTTAGTTTGCTTATAAGTAGCAATGCTCGAGCCAAACACTTTTCGAATATATATTGCTGGTAGGTAGCATGTTTACCTGATTTTGCTTTGGAAAACAGACTCGGATTTGAATGAGCAATGAATTTTCAAAACTCGGCCTTGACTTCTGCTTTGCTCATATTACTAGCAGCCTAATCATGATTCAATCTCTTTTGACCTATGACAAATTCCTCTTCTTTATGCCAACGGTTTTTTAAATTAGATGACACAACTCTTGTGAAATGCACTGTTGCAGGCAGAGCAGGTAGCAGTTTGGGAAAGGGAGCTATCTTTATTCTTCCCTTATGGGTACTTCGTCCATGTGCCCTTTAAGTATCTTTCAAGGGCTGCCGAGGGACAAGACTCTGACCAGAACTTTAATAATAGGCGTCGAGAAAGGGTAATTAAAAGTATCCGAGCCACGATTCACGCAATATTGTTATGTAGCTGCCCCTTATCTTGCATGGGGTGCATGTGATGCTTCAAGCAGTGACTGTTATATCCAACAACATTATGTTGCAAATGACATATTGCATAATGGACGAAGGGTGACGACAGTCTAATATAATTTGCTGGATAAGAAAATCGGGTTATTAATGAGGACATGTAGTTATGCGAAAGAGAATGAGGTTACAGATACACTATGTATCAGTTGTTTATGAGTAGCCTTTAAGGCAACGTCCGAACCAAAGTCCGAGCCACGCGCTCAGCACACATTTCTGACTAGTTCACAAATCTCAGCGCCTATGCACACAGTGTGCGACCTTGAATCCATCGACCACTATTTTACGATGTATTTTTTCCCTCTTACTCAACATTTTCTGATGAAACTTAGTCTCATTTCGACTTATGTAAAGGCTTTTCCACTGTAAGGCCAAAAAAACACGTACAATCTTAAAATAGCGCAATATACCATTCCACCACCGCTTAAGGATTTAAAAGGCAGAAGCAATTGAGAATGTCGACCTCCGTTGAGCTCGGACGTCCGGACGTCCGAGCTCAGGTGCTCATATGTCAAGAGGCCTTGACACAGATAAGCCAACCCCATGTGACATTTAGTGTAAGTTACATTAATCAGCCACATGTACACATTTCTTCCCTATGCAATTGGCAATGAGATTTATTCGGCATATAGGCTAGACAGCTAGCTATTCACGTGTACCAGGAAGTTATATTCAATTTTTTGCTTCACGAAAGAGAGAAAAGCTACAAACTCTGTCTAGACAAAGGCTCAAATGTGGTACACCATTGCTAAATATTCGCCTTGATGCTTGGTTTGACATGTTTGTCCTATTGTATTCCCCAGATAATCTAGTAGATGTTGAATCCGATAATAATATTCGAGACAAGGAAACTTTTCAACATAGGTCATCTTGACTTCATATCACATCAGAGACTTGCACTAAAACTTCGACGGCGGCGGTACAATCAACAATCCATTTGGCAGTATACAAAAAGCTACTATGTGCATACCCACATCGAAAGAGGACTTTTTCTGAACTTCGTCGCTACTTCCTAATCATTTGAGTAGACTATCTTACACTCTATCATAATGGCAAACGAAGTTTTTCGTCACGTCACTCGATAACCTTATCTCCTTAAGAACGCTATGCAACGCCTGAAATTAAACTAAATACAAGTACAGGCATCATCATTATACAAACAATTGAATACAATCTACGATACACCTGAGGTCGCTAGCTCTTCCAGGTGCTGAGTAAGACTTGGTTGTGTTGTTGAAAGAAGCGAAACGTACATGGGATAATAATGATCCCTATTACCGAAAGTTGGATACAATGACCTGGTGCACGTGGTGTAGCTGTCTTCTCTTAGTGTTTCGTCAATCACGATTGTATTGCCCTTCAAAAGTATCTACATCAAAGATATATACATATAGTTTTAGGAGTTAAATTGATTGCGGAATCCAACAAGTTGCGGAATCCAACAAGTTGCGGAATCCAACAAGTTGCGGAATCCAACAAGTTTCGGAATCCAACAAGTTGCAGAATCCTCAAGTTGCGGGCATTTATGGTCATATGTGGGAAGTGCGATTGTCATTTTCAACTCCTTACGTGATAGATCCTTGGTGGTGATGTGTAAGGTGTGTGATTGTGACCAGTTGGTGCATCTAGCTTTGAACCAGCACAAAGAGCACAACAATGCATGTATAAAGCAATGCAAGAGATTGACTTAGAGTTGGCATACCTCCCCTGACTGGGACGACAAACTGCTTCTCTATTCACTCAATTCTAGCACCAGTATGCCTTCCATCATATCACAGATAGCATTCGCATAAGATATCTCACATTACTCCGAACTCTATGACTGAAGTAGAAGTTTCACCAAAAATGCGGGCCACTTTTTTTTTTTCGCCATCTGTAGACCAACTTCACGTATATGATGCCTTCTTTCTTTCAAGGAATATTCGTGGCGAATTTCAGGGAAGATCTTCAAGTCGCCGTAATCCTCAGCATCGAGCTTCTCC
>JAWLTJ010000013.1:0-107565 GCA_037044235.1 Meruliopsis variegata
CAATGGCGAAATACAAGACGAGAGGAACAAAAGTACGAAAGACCGGACCCAAATTGTCGAGAATTGATCTTGCTTGTTCGGCAAAGATGATTATAATGACGTAGAGGAGAGCGATGAGTGATAGAGGGCCAAAATAAGGCAAAAAACGATGCTTGAAGTGGTCCTTACCAAGTAAGGTGATAACAATGATCCGGGTCGAGACGCCGGCAACAAGTGGGATGCCGAGATAGATAACGACGCAAATGGCCGTCGAAGAATAATCGAGGGCAAAGTTTTTGTTATTGGATATAACACTAACAAAAAGTATAGCAATGGGCGCATAAAGAACGATTTGTAGAATCGAATTGATGATGACAATGATGGCACATATGTCTCCATCGCCTTTAGCGATATCATTCCAGATCATGACCATGGCAATACATCGAGCGATGCCCACGAGGATCACTCCGACTCTGTAGCCCGGAAGGTCGGGGAGAGTAGCCCACGCCAAACCTAGCATGAGCAAGGGCGCAACAATCCAATTGAGGATGAGTGAAGTAAGTATTTGGGACCAAAGTTTACTTGTTTTGAACATTGCCGGTAACTTTTCATATTGGACTTTGGTCAAAATGGGCCACATCATCACAATCAGGCCCACAGCTAGTGGGGCTGGAGTGCCTTGGAGATCACCTTTGGTCAAACTCTTCTTGACGTCTTTGGCAAATTCGCCAATCACGACGCCAAAAATCATGGCGACAATGACAAACAAGGGCAGCAATCTGTCACCCCATCCTAGCCCGTCCCAGACAACTGCAGGTGCCAACAGCATCTTTTAGAATAGAAGAGGAAGCATTTGAGTCAGAACTTACGTTTTGCGGTATCCTTAAAGCTTTTTCTTTCGTCACGTTGGTTGCTCCCTTTTTCTGGTTGGGTTGGGTCAAGAGCTTTGCCCATGGTTGGTGGATAGTACATATGAGTGAGGAGAAAAGAAAGTCATTTTGAGTGCAAGCATATATATCACTTGTTTTGCTACACAAGTCTCACGAAAGGAACTACATCCGGACTCGCTTGCAAAGGGACGAGCAGAGGAAGAAGGGTGAATAAGAACGCCTGAAATGAAAATAAGGAATTTCAAATTTGTGGCTCGTCTTCTCAATTTCAAATTCATGCCCGCTAAAGCGTGCGTCTGTTCTATTACCTAGGGCACCCTGGCAGTATGAAGCAAAGTAGAAAATATCTACCGTCACATGTGGGAAATTCCAATAAAAATCTCGCTAGGCCGAGGCTTGCATGCACTGAGAATACGTCCGTAAAATAAGTGATGCAGCACCGTATCATCATGAACTTTTTCTTTGCTTTACGATGCTTGTGAGAAGAAAGCCCGGGGCCGGCAATTCTGCAATGTCCTACCAAATAATTTCTTCTCGAAGCCAATACCCCAAGGTCCTGGGGGGCGCAAAGTGCGTCCGAACCTTTCATCAATCATCAAGTATGACAGAGTCCCATCCCGTCCACTCGAGCGAGTGGGCAGCTGTGTATCCTCCTCCGAAGACGCGGGTTCCCGCTCTAGTCCGTCTCTCCCCTCAGGAGATTGCGGCAAAACGTATTGGAGTAGAAGTTATCGTTGTTGATGTGCGTAGGATGGATTGTACTGTACGTACATCAACGACGGATTTCACTTTTAGTTTAAGCATCTCTTCTCACAGGCACTCATTCCAGGAGCTATCAATATTCCTGCACAGTCGATGTTCCACTCTGCCCCTTCATTAGCGACGATGCTGCACTCATTTCCTCTTGTTTTGTTTCACTGTAATCGCTCGAATGGCAGGGGACCGCGTGCTGCTGGTTGGTACGCCGATGCACTGCAAGAGGCATTCAATCTTAGTGACGAGGAAACGGCCAACAGGGTAGGTGTCGTGGACGGCGGTATTGTAGCTTGGGAAGAAGCGTTTGGTTCTCTGGAAGAAAGAGGTAAAAGGCGAACAAATCATAGCAATGCTACTCTGCAGCTCTAGACAAGAAGGCTCAGAGAGAGCATATCGATGCAAGTGTATATCGAATTGCAATATCACATGTAAACTCTTCCAGATTCCTTTGTCTTACCTTAAGAGGATGTCTTCTGCATTTAGAATGAAGGCGAGCATCCGAAAACAGCCAGACCAGTGCCAAGTTACTTAAAGTTGGGATATCTTCGAGTGCAGCTTCCTAAATTAACTTTTGAGTATGTCATTTATGTGCCCTATGGCATTGTCGTGAAGTTCGCACACTACTCTCTAAGTCGGACCTCAGATCAGAGATTTTTCCTACTTTAGGTTTTAAGTGAAAAAACTCAAAGACTTCAAGCACGTTGTTCACAAGGACACCCCAACAAGAAAGTTTTCTCTTCATAGTTATCTGTTTGCTACCTTGAGTAACGACGAAGGTCCCTTTGTAGATTTGACTCATTAACTTTTCTGTTGCGTTGAATGAGTAGAACGTGCGTTAGGACCAATGAATTCAGCTTAAATCTTTTTACAGAAGTGGTGAGGCACTAATTAATGCACTTCGCTTTACACCGGAGATCATGACCAGTTCACGTGGGTGAGTTTGTCAGAGCTGGTCTTTTATCGGTTTAGGGAAAAGTACATTCACGCACAACTTTGCACGCTGCACAAAAACGCAATCACCTTCGATTTGGTTCAGAGACAGCCTGCCTGTCTTTATCAAAAATAAAACACCACTTAATTTTCAGAGTGTCATGACGTACAGTTTTACGTGCGGTTTCGATGTTAAGTGTTGAGCTCAGACGCTTAGGGTTTTACGAGACAAGAGGGGTAAAGATCATATATCTAGATGTAGGTATGTACATGGTGGGTTTATATACAAAAGATATGTAATGAGGTTTGTAGCACTATCCGGCGTAATAATGCTAGATGAACTCAGATTATAATATGAAGTAGATGAAACTATGAAGTAGATGAAACTATGTACTAAATGTTTACGTGGCTCGAACATTCACTGGGATTCAACACAAAGGTTATCAATTACCTTCAGCTGAATGTACAGACGCGCGGAAAGGGCACATGTTGACACCAACTCAATAGAATGCATGAGCGTGTGTGAGCGTGTGAGAAGGTAAGCTGCAAAAGTCGGTAAGCCATGTCTCTTCCAGGACCAAAGAGCAACAGCAAGCGTGCGATATAATGAGTCTTTCATTGCCAAATTTCATGACGAGATTTTCAAGAGACAAAGAAAGATTAGCACGACATAGACCTTTGATGTATTGTGTCAAAACACGTCTGTCGTAACACGCCACAGAAACATGATAAGAGTGGTATTCCAGCATAATAATCTTGTTGGCAAATTGAGCTGGTTTTACACTAATGTCCTCTCTGAGTACACATCACAAAGTATCGCGAAACTGAATAAGGTTTTCCTCGAGTACTTGCAAGACATGGAATGCTATCTTATCCACCCAGGCTACAGTGAGAAATGGTTTCTCCAAAAATATGTCTGTTCCGAATAAAGACCCTAGTATGAAGAATTTTCTCGCTCTCTCAAGCCTTTTTTTGAGACCAAAAAGAGGTGGAATGGTGTAAGCGTGTGCATAAGCCGCCACCACCGCGGAAACGCCGCCTTGGAAAAAGAGCGTGACGATACTGTATCTGGTAAGCTTGGGACGAGTTTGCAGGCCCAAGCCACGTAGGTGGATCCGAGGGCAAAGTACATTTCGTTGACGCGTTTTCCCAAATTTTCCTGCTCATTCTCCCCTTGTAAGAGGCGCTCAAGATGTGACCTGAGCTGATAAGCATCTGCATCAGTAACATCCTCCATCTCTTGATTCCTAGCCGTATGGGGTAAGATCCATCTCCTCTTGTCCAAATTTTCGCTTTTTAGAGGCCACGGGGTTGTTAACCCTATCGCCATCAGAAGACAAATGTCGAATGATTTTCCTCGCACTTTGTAACGCTGATGTTGTCTCTTTCTGATTATCTTGATCAGTGAGAGGTGTGTCTTCTGCGTGCATAGTGGATATCTAAGGTAGAAAGGGTGGCAAGGCATGAGGGCAAGTTTCAAACTCTGCCTGATCACCTACCTTATACCTTTGGTGATCCTTACAAATATACAAATTTGAAGCACCACGGACTTTCAAGACACCAGCATCCTCTAATCCTTGCAGAAAAGCGCGATACAAGACTGCTACTGTCAGTGGGTTGTCACCTTGTCGACAGTAGCTCGCTATGGAGAAGACTAGTTGCTGGATTCCTGGGACAGACAAAGCATTCTAGCTTGAAGGAAGCCTGAGAACCTTGGTCATGGTGGTGAGGCTTTGTGGTGTAGGAGAAAATGATAGTGGGAGAAGAGGTTTGTATCTCTTTGCCCATGCACTCTTGCTGGTAGAGCAGTCAACATGACAGATCTATATAGCTACGAGAAAGCCAGGACAATGGGGCAACTTTGGTACTATAATTGACTACGCGAAAAAGGAGAAGCCCTTTATGTTGATCCCTTTGTTCCGTTTGCAATGTTTTGAGAAGGTTGTGTGGGAAAGAGGTGCGAGCAGGGTTGGGAAAGGAGAATGCCATAGCTTTATTTAGAGTGGCAAGCAGAATAAAAGCATACTTTGGCCAATTTTACAAAGCAGGCGCAGATCACACTTTAGTTGCTCTCGAAAATTAGCATACCCACGGACGAAAATGTGGAGGTAGAGAGTGAGGGGGCAGGTAGGACAAGATATTGCTGCTCTCTAAATTCCACGTAGTGCAACTACGGTGAAGGCTATCAATCAAAGCGCAACTCGACGGTTCGATTGAATACAGAAGAAGTGCCGAGCTACGTCAACAGATGGTAGCCCACAATCCTATTCTCGAAAGCAGAATTAAGTATGTCATCACCTAAGAGACAGGCTGTCTCTTCAAGTTTGCTTGAATCGGCAGCATCCATTGGAAACTAAATGTTACGTTCAGTTACGGGAATTAGAACTAATACTGCAGAGAATGAATGCCAGCGTGTATTCAATCGCTTCTTGAGTGTCAATACGGAGTATTGCTGGTTTATATAAAGCAGTGGGCAAGAGGGTTGTCGGAAAGAGGGTACTTGGAAATAAGGGCCTGTAGCACTTGCCTGAAGCAAGCGTAGTCGATGAGCAGTTCCTCGGAACGTCTTCTCCATGAAGATTAAGCTAGACAGAGAGACGCCATTGGGTAGCCATGTTTCTCCAGATTCATCTTTTTCACGATCTTGGGACATTATCAAATAAGGGTCTCAGCCCTGACTAAAAGGAACCTCGATCAAGCGCGTCTCTCCTGCCGTATTTTATTTACTCCTACTCATTTTGACAAGCGAAAACTTTCAGACGATGTAGTTCTAGTCAGCGGCACTGCTGAAATCCGCTCCGTTCCGTTGCACTAACAACACCAATCGTGCCTCGTACATACATCGAAGTGTGGGCATTGTCAGATTGTGAAGACCGTTTGTTTGGAGAACGACTAGAAATCAGGGTTTGCAAGGGTCACACGGATAGGCATGCTTCGGATCGCTATTTTGAGCTGGGAAGAGCACTAAAAGAGGTGGACGAAGGCAGCACGGGTGTAGATTGTCAGCGGATGGACGTTACCTCAAATGGGATCTGCAAAATGCGGATTCTTTCAAGTACGTTGACGTGGGATAAACCTAGGAAAACGATTAGTTATTCCTGGTGCATACAAATGTGGGTAAGATGCGCTTCCCCACAGGCTGTCAAGTCTGGCACGTTGTACGAGCTGTAGGTAGAAATACCAGCATCGATTATTCCTACGCCAAAGTGACTGTTCCTCAAGGGCATTATTCAGATGAGGAAGGTATTGTTTCGGAGGACAATTTCAATCTAGTGCCTTCATCAATCGCTCTCAGCGAAGTTCAAGACTGTTGCCATTTGAAGGTAGAACACAGGATCGTAGATGTTTCCCATTGGGTCAGAGAGACTTGGATCCTGGTCGCTGGTCAAGGCAAAGCGTTTGGAGAGCGTCTAGGTTTAGGACAAAGTTTCCAACAGAAAGAAATCGACAGCGAAGCAGATATAGTCAGAAGCCTTGTTTCGGAATACTCGTTGGACGAGAATTCCGTACTGCATTGGGCCCTAGAATGCAGTCTTACCACTAGTCACGAAGAAAGCCTACGCCTATCGAGACTGATCACCAACACTACACTCAGCTAGAAAACCATGCAAGTTGGCCTTACAGGGCGGTGCAGCCTGGTGCTCAAGCTCCCTTCTACTTTCATTCGACGAGACTGTTCCTAAGAGTGTTCGTTTCGCTACCCACAGATACCTCTCTCTTCCTGTACGGCAGCGAGCCTGCAGAGAAGCCCTTGTCGAACGGAGGCAAACGCGATCTTCCCGACATCCCCATCAAAAAAAGGGAAGGCGTAGTGGAGTTGTGACTATGCTATGGCGCGTATGCCCGATATCGGGGGCTGGGATTGCATAGAATATCGTTCCGAACGACCCCTGGAGTAAAAAATGATGGTAGTGGTGCATGTAAATCAAGGATTTTGCACAAACAGTATTTCACGCTTTTCATGCCGGACCACACGTTTGCTTGGGGCAGACGCTGGCGCGACGTATGAGGGAATAGATACTATTGCCTGTATCTTGCACAAGTAAGTAGTCTGATGGATCGGTTGGACTTCCTGACTGAAGGCTATTCGTCAGCTACGACGTCACGTACGATGGGGAAGCTCTCTAGAAAGACCCACCCATTTACGCAGATAGCCTCACACATCCCATTCAAAACCCATTCAAAATCCGTACAAAGTCCGTCTGCGCCGTCGCGTAGGCTGAATGGGTCTTGAAGAACATTGAACAGAAACACAAATCGCAACTATTGACAGACTCTGCGTCGACAGGGCAACAATTTTTTCTCAGCATTTCTACCCCTTATTCTTCCACATTCTTGCCTTGATGACGCTGAATATACTTCCATACACGCTCTGAACACCTTCGATTCGCGGTGAAAGAGACAAGATTGAACCACTTGCCCTGCTCGAGCCCGTGTCCTGCAGAGTCTAAACGAGTCCATATTTTGACTTCGTCTGAAGATTTGGCGTGCCTTCCATCGATCTTGACGGTAAATTTTTGGCCGGGAGGCTGATCCAGTTAAAGAAACCACAGTCGCATAAGGCTTCGAGGCACACCAATCGTTGGCGTCTTTTGCCCTTGCATAGTAATGCAGGCAGAAGTAGAACTGTTGTATATGATTGGTAAGGTCCGGACAAATTCCTGAAATACAGGATCGCATTCTTCGGAATCGTAGTCTGGACTCCCATCGACGTCGGCCGACTGCCAGCTAGCACGCTGGCGCAAAAGTTCTTTGCCCATTCTTGCGGCTCGAGCTGCTAAGGCGGAGAATATGCCGGTCTCCCCCCTTCTACGAAAGACGGCGACGACGGGTATCCAGCCACCCGAGCTCCCCGAAATCAGTGATAGGCCGACACCACGGAGTGCATCTCCCTCTTCTTCAGAAAGACCAACACCCGTCCATAGAGGCTGTTCTGCATTGAATATGAGTCTGGCAAAGAACTTGCGCTTCCTTTCAGATGATACCGAAAGAAGTTTTTACGTTATGGAACTTACAATATCTCTGCACCCGTCAAATTGGCCGAGAGCGTGTCGAGAGCCATGATTCAAGGCGAGTGCCACGCTCTTACCGCCGTGCAAGAGAGCGGTCACATTCGTTGCCTGTACAGCCACTGGCAATTCACCTTGAAGGAGCTCATATTCGTCGTTGTCTTGGAAGGACAAGGAGGGAAAGACTGGTTGGTGTGCTTGTGCCAATAGATCTAGGGTCATAGTAAGGTGTCGCGAGGACTAAGTGGCGTACCATTCACAACATACTCACAGCCTTCGTTGGACCTCGTCATCGGGGAGACAATACATGATACGCTCAGCATATTGGAGTAGGCCCTTGGTCCTGTGCAGAACAGTCCTATACTGGATCGGTATCTTTCTCACATCTCAGCACAGATGCTTTCACAAGGTATCAGACGCACTTTATCTTTTCCTAAGAGTAACTTCATGCCACCAAAAAGGGGTTTCAGCCGTTCAGACATACTAATAAACAGGTCATCGTACGGAGTAGACTGTCGGTCAAGCTCATATACCGTGTACCCGCTCACCTTGCGATGGATTGGTCCGTATGTGAGATGGAGAGGTAGGACGACAGGTACCTCACTACTACCCGAGACAGAGCTCAGCTAGATCCATCCAATCAATAACCATCTTCATTATGAAGAGGAGAGAACATACCTCGTACGTTCGGTTGACCATGTGGGCAGGAAGCATACGACATCCCAAATTCGTCATGTACCAATGATCCCAGTGTTGGTGCTGCGGAATAATCCGGCGAACCAACCGAACATTGTAAGTTCTAAGGCGAGAGTGAAATCTTCTCGTGAGAGGCGGTAGCACACTGTACATCGTACATACCCAGATCGAAGAAGGAGAGCAGATTCATCCAAAAACTTTCGATGGACAGCTTTATACTCTTGCTCCAGCTGAATGGCCTTTGGATCCTGTGTTACCGGTCTTCTAAAGAAGAAATGCGTACTATCAATGTGTACTCATGGCTTGCTCTTGGGCCAACCCACCCATATCTCACAGCCGAAGCGCATTGCAAACCATACCGAATGTATATCCCACGTAGACATCCCACAAGCGCTGTCAAGGTCGGATTGACATTGTAGTCTTTTAATGGGACAAAATTGTTAGGGGCTTCAAGACAAGGCGTGGAGTTGAGCCCTTGGAATGAGCCTTTGGGAAGCCCAACTTTGGCACGATGTACGAGAAATGCATTGTTCAAACGAAATGTGCCAAGCATCGAGCACCAAATAGCCTCGAACACAGCACACTGATTGTTTGCGTCTGACGGCAAGGAATGATGAGCTGGACTTAAGGCGCAATCACGTTTTCACCTACGCTGTGAAACGTTGGGTATAACATTGGCTGCCACCAACACCAACCGCCCTCCTTTTTGAATGATTTGCGCAGCATTTTGGTACAGAAGATTTTCAATATGCGAGGCAGACTTGTTCGTGTGCATGAGGATGGAAAGATAGATATCATGATCGGTCGCCCGCCCTGCTAGTGAATGTGTTCGCCCCACGTAGATTCCTTGAACAGTATGGTGGTCATCTACGATGAGAGGGAGGTAGGTCCCTCCTTCAGACGAAGCCCTCTGAGAGCACAAAGAGCCAAACTCTACCATGCTATCTGAGGGTAGCACGACACGTTCTCCACGCAACACTTGCTGCAAAATAGCACGGCTTAGACTTGTTTGTGTTGTAAGAAAGTCGAAACAAAGTTGGTTTTTGGCTGAGAGCATTTCCGTGAGGTGAGGCTGAAGTAGCGCACCTTTACTTGTAAGCTGAGAACCGTGCATCTGGATGGAACACAAAAGTTTAATGGAAGCAAAGACGGCTTGCTGAGGAGTAGATACAGGTGAGGCGGGATCGCGCGGCGGAAATTGTATGTGATTCACTGTGCCGTCCTTACCAACCTTGCGCTGGCCAAAACGAATCCGCTCAGTCTTGCCGACATTTTCTTCGTCGTTCAGTGTATAGTTTTCCATATAGCAAGGACCATCGGTCATGGAGACAGGAGCGGCACAGAGCCGAGCAGCATGCTGTAGGTATTCTGGGCCAAAGACAAAAGGGTCAAAATGACGATTGACACTCCCCTCCAGGACGCATTTGGATGGTAGAGAGGAAAACGGAATATCCTCGCATGCGTCTTCATTCTCGTCACATTCAGAAAGGCAAGGTGGATCCTTTGAGCAAGATGTAGGCTGTTTTGGCTTATTTTTCACTGCCGAATTTTGGCCGCTGCCAGAGTGAAACAATGAAAGGTTGCTAACAGTCTGTATGGCTTACTCACAAATCTTTCTTCCTGCGGTTGCTTCTTTTCGAAGGTGACATTTTCACGGATGCCATTACTGAAGAAAACGGTTATAGTAGAGGAGAAGATGAATGGAGTTAGCTTAAGATTCATATCTTACAATTTTCAAAATGACGAAATGGTATGCTTGAAACATGAACACTTTTGAGGTAAGAAACAATGTATGAAGAGAGTAGCTTGGCTTTTGGATTTGATCCTTTGCTTAAAAGAACAAGGCAAACGATATTCTATCATAGACTCCAAAAGACAAAGCTTGTCCAAAAACCCCATTGTCTCCCAGTGTACTTGAAGAAAGTGCCTAGGGAAAGGCAGCTTTTGACCCCAAAAAACTGCTAGCATACTCACAAAGGGACGCGTCAGGGTATGACGGATCATCCTTTCTATAGGATCATAGCATGTGCAAACAAAGGAACACCGGAGAAACAATTGTATCCCCGCCGCACATACTACTACTGCTTGACACCTCCTTTCTCTTGAAAGCTACTGGATAAACTAAGCTTTTATCGTCCGGAAAAATATGCTGCAGTCCCGTCATGAACAGTACATGCGAAGCGGGGGAGGAAGGAACAATTGATTCATGAACGGACATCGACGCCTCTCTTGGGCAATGCGCTCCTCCCTTGTTCAACGCAGAGGATAGTAGGCTCTGCCAGTATCCTATATGAAGCAGCGATTATTACGCACATCACTAAATACGCAGCCGGTGGGATGTAAACTCCAAAAACGCCTCAAGCACGGAAGGCAATGGTGGTGCAGGGGTATCTGGTTGCCTTGTGAAGCGCAGTGCAGAGCCTCGCCTGATATCTGTTCTTAAGATTTGTAAGTTTGGAGCCGGGTTGATGAGAACAAATAAATGATCGTGAGCTGAACAATACCAATAACACTTGCCGACGACGCGCGATTCGATTTGAAAAGCTAAAATTAGCGTCAATTTTCCGGACCCTGCCCATCTGCACTGCACAGCCTGTCGTGTCACTACCTCATCAAAGGGGCTGAGGGATCTGGGATATGAAGAGATCAAGTTCACACGCCTACATACAGTATCTCATCCCCATCAACTTCTACTCTACAATCCCATGAGAGACGAAAATTATCCACCGTCAAGCTCATCAAGCAGCTCGGCTCAGGGGCTTCTGCAAGCGTGTATCTCACCCAGTGCGATAACGGAGAGGTAGGTCGCTAGAATGACCTTGGTAGGCCCATTGTTCACTCCCACAGCTTCTGGCCATGAAATGCTTTCAAAATTGGCGGAGCAAACGCGTCCTCCGATTGGCAAGGCAAGAATGTACATTACTCTCACAAATGAGGCACGTCAATATAGTAGAAATGCATGGCACCGTGGAGACACAGGACGAATTGCGCGTATTTACAGGCTTTGCTTGTGAAGGGTCCCTGTACTCGTATTTATTCCAAAACGGAGGTATACCACAAATGTGAGCGGGATTGTGTCTGCTTTAGCGGAGCTTTCATTTACGACAGAAGAAGTCCATCAACGTACAGAGATTCAATTTGCGCACAAATTTGCGCTGGGATGCACTATCTACACGAAGGTTTTTCGGAGAGAAAATGTATTATACATCGAGATGTGAAACTTGAGAATAGTCAGTAGATTCAGTCTTGTGCCTGGCCATCTGCTGAAGGGTTATAGTCCTTTTGGCTCGTTCCCTCACGGTCAAGATTGCGGATTTCGGACTGTCTGTCAAAGTACCGAAGCACTCCGCAGACTTTCATGGTATTGCTGGAGTACGTGCAAATCATAGTAAAACTATATATGCTGATTTATCGATAGACCACAGGATACATGTCGCCCGTAAGTTCTACATCGCTCAAACAGTTCGCGCTGATCGGCAAAAGGAAATGCTCATGGGCCATAAGTATGGCTGCGAGACTGATTTGTGGTCTCTTGGATGCGTCCTGTGGGAAATATGGACTAATACGTATGTGTTTTGGTTTTCGAGATTGTGAATAAAAGTTCACAAATGCCATCTAGATTGTGGACGATGGAATCCGAAGAATACAGAAGGAACACCGCTTCACTCCATACTGACCACAAATTGACCGAGGTGCAAGGCGCCATTGTTCGAGAGCTACAATCTGAAGTGGTAAGTTGAAGGCATAAGTACGGATGTTGTGAACTTTGGCACGCTAATCACCATAACCAGCCTCACGATCGTCCAGCATGCGGTAAGTTATTGTCCAATACCGCAATCATAGAGGGACTACTCTCTTCAAGGTAAGAAACTTACAGTACAAACTGTCTGCTGCAGTCTCAGAACCTTTTTAGAGCAAACACTTGCCTATCTCTCTTAATTCACCACAAAGTACGGGATGCGTCACCAGAATACAGGTGAGGCACAAGACACACGTTTCGACACAAACTTATCAATTTTCAGAGACCTACCTCCTTTTCTGTATCATGCCGATCTTCAATAAGGTCGTCAAAGGTGCTTACAATGGCTACGCTTACCGGTATCCTCATATCCTTCGACACATGTACTCTCCTTTCCTGCTGGTATAAATGCGTGTCCGGTTGGTAAACAACACCTCCCCATACAAGATTGTCTGATGTGAAGCAGGCTGAAGTAGATGAATGTATACAAAGCATTGTCACCCTCTCGACTGAACAAAGGGGAGCATAGTGTATTTTCGAAGATGTCACAACGTGGACGACGAAAGGGAATTAAAACAAAAGGGTGTAGCGGCAGACTAGGGGAGTTGGAAACGTCCAATAGAGAGCCCTTTATAATAAATCGAAAACCGATTTAAGAATGTGTGAAATAAAAAGAGGGCATTCTGAGAAGCCTCTCTCTTCTTACCTTCGAGTGACACGGGGAAAATGGGAAACAGGTCATCAGAAGTGCTTGGTTGATGAAGCTTTCTTGTCCATCGCCAAACTCCCTTCCAAACTATGTGGTTGACCAATGGAAATCACCCAACTTAGCTGATCATCATACGCTTACATTAACCAAGTCATCTCGTTGCCGTCTCAAAACATTTGCGGATCGGTACTATCTCTATGAAAAATTAGGTTCGGGGAAGCATGGTCAAGTTTGGCTCGGTCTAATACTTGGCTGTGATGAACAACGTGTCATCATCAACATCCTTCATGACAACGAATTCAACGAACTCGGTCCTTCTACAGCGAGGTAAATCTGTACCAGGCACTTTGGGGGACAAATGATCTCAAAGGTTTCGCCCATTTACAAAACACACTCTCCGATAAGAAGAGCGGGAAAACAGATCTGGTTCTAGATGATGTGGGTATCAACCTAGATGAACTTTTCCACCTTTGTGGGAAACGTTGGTGCATTACTACGATTGGTCGTCTATGGCTAATGTTGTTTGATCGAGTCGAAGCAGTTCATCGATGCGGTTTCGTGCTCCGCTACATAAAAGGGGCTAATCTATGCATGGGCGGGGAAGACTTTGATACGCTATTCTTGGTCGATTTTGCCGGCTCGAAAAGGTTCCTGGATGAGTTTGGCAAACATGTGCCCTGTCAGGATAATGTACGGCAATCAGGCAATGCGGCCTTCCGATCGGTCAAGAGCGATCAAGGTCTCACACCTTCCAGACGTGCTGCATATGCGATGATGGCCTTCATCGACGGTGGAAGATTGCCATGGTCGAAACGGACCATAGATTTGCATCGTAAAAAGGCTGAGCTGGGAAAAGATTTCACGAGGCTATGCACCAATTCATCGATATCTTGGTGAGTAGCAGGAGAAGGCTGGATGCGGAGCACAGTCCATTCACAGTACTCACTCCCTTCAATTGCCTACAAAAGAATACATGTCCAAGCTCGCTTATGAAGAATCTCCCGACTATGCCCCCCACCGATCGATAATTTCCGAACTAGGGTTTGTCCGTCAACCCCTATGTAGGTACGAGTGGCAACAAGCTAGTCTTCGTGAGATGTTGGGAGAAGATGGTAGTGAGAAATCTCAGTGGAACAAGGCAATAGAAAGAGTAGAGAACACGTTCAATGTTCAAGAGTGTTGTCCTTCCAAACAAAGCAAGTGAATCAATCTATACCACCTTCATAGTAAGGCATGTCAGACGTTTAGTCTAATTCTGCTGGAGTAAAGTAATACTTTTTTGAACCTGTTGATGTTTTCCAAGACGGACCTGTCTTTCAGGGAAGAACTACTGAGGAAGGTAATAGTGTAGAGTTACCCGTGTGGAGCAGGGTGCTCGCAAACGGCAATTTGTTAGTGAACCTATGGATTGTTGTGATCTGAGCACTATTTAGATCGCGGCAGGCATAATTCCTGAACAAAACCGTGGGCTACCTCAAGCATTTACATAGAGCTCTTACTTTTCAAAACCTGTGTAGATTCATAGTTTTCTTACAGGCCTGGACTTCATCAGGCTATTCTTTCAAATGCAATGTGAGAGTTTACTCATCTCTTTTTAGATGAACCATGGCAGACTCCTCTTATCCTCAAAGCCTACCCCGAAAGAGGCAACGGCCGAGTACGCAAGATGACTGGAACATTTTGTGTGCTCCATCTCCCACTTCCACTGTACGTTCGAGCGAGGAAAATGATTCAATTGAGTATATAGACCCTCAACGTTGCGGAAAAGAACGTTGAAACATAGAGGAGTCACTTCACAATACAAAATGCTCTTCTTCCTCCAAACTTGCTCCAACAGATACATTTCGAGCATCAAGACGCCATAATGCTACTTGCGACCTATGTGGTGAGGGTTTGCCCAGACAGCGATGCCAATGCCTTGACTGTCCCGCATGGAGCGTATGCCAGCTTTGCGTGCAGCTAGTCTTGACTGACCCAGATATACACCCTGGACATAGCCTAGTGCGTATCCATTCCACTCATGACATAGTTAAAACGCCAGTTCAATCCAAGGTTTTGCAGGATAATAGCTCTACTGGCACCTATGCACTATTAAGCAGTTCAAACGAGGACCAGCATCAAATGTGGAATGAGAACAATGCAATTATCCACTATGGGGTCACATGCTGCAATTGTGAAGCGAGCGTGGTAGGAGTCCGTTACGACTGTGCTGCAGAATGCTGCCGGAAAGCTCAAAATGGAGAACCACTGACATTCTGTCAGGATTGTGAGGCACGACCCATCAACGCGCACAGTAGAACTCATCCAATGATAAAATACAAAATAGTAAAAGAAATCAGTGAGAGTACAAGGATCATCTAAAGGGGATGGTAAATGTCACGGCGGGGAGGCATGGATATCCATTTAGCTGACCAAGAGTACATTTAGACAATCATGTGCAGATAATTTTCGCGTAAATTATTCCCTTGCCGATCTAGCTTTTTTCAACGTCTATAAGAAGAGATAAAAATTGCCTTGGAGGCAGAGTGTACACGTCTCCTCTCTCACATCGCAGTCTTAGCAACTGGCAAAGTGGTGCAATTGTACGAGAGTGAAAAGCACCTACGCATCATTTCAATGGAGTTTTGCAAGGTGGAAACCTTGGGTTCTGCCGCACCTATGAATGTGTTGAAACCCCTGGTAATTATTCCATGATGAGACTGTCGAGGTCATAGCTTCAAGAACTCAATTTCGTATCGTCAGAACCGTATCTCCTTGGACTGCAGTGGTTTGGCTTTTCGAAGAACAGATAAACATTACAACGCTTACACTTGCAGTTGGCTTTTCTTCGCAAATGACAATCGGCGTCAACCTGTTGCAGAAATGTGGACAGACTGTTTCGTTCTGGCTGGATTAAGTGACTCAACAAACATAATGAGCTACTCGAGGCATGTCACAACAGACCAAGTAGAGGTAAACCAACGGTATGAAAATTCTTACAAATTAGTGCCAGCTCCAAAAGACTTTTGATCTGCTCGATTCGTGACTATTCACATAAGGATAAAAATACATTTATGGGCACTTTGTGCTTCCCAAATGTAAAATAATTGTCGAATGACAATATCGACATGGTTGACTGGAACTTTAAATGTTTTTATCTCCCGATCCGAACTGTGGACTCACACAAAAAAATCTACTACATAAACCCATCCCTTTTCCCTCAAGTACAAAAGCTCTGACAGAAAGAAACGTGATCCAAATATCGGTGCTTTACATAAGTTTTAAGATCGATAATATACAGAATAACAGCTGAGTACTTTACAGAATTCAGTTTTCAATTTCATGAGGGATATGCCGTCTTTGTATTTGAAGTACAGTATTGTAATATGCAGTTCCCTGCGTTGGAGCGGGATAGGATTAATCTTTTTTTCAGTTCTCTTTTCACCAGCTAGCACTTACAATCAACCAAATGGTGGAATAGTTTCAAATTCTAGATTGAAAGGTTCGAACGATTGCCTACGTGGCCACCAGTAGTCGAATCTCTAATGAGAGGAGCATGACACATGACACATGACATTTTCTTTTCACCGCGTCAATTTCAAACGAAATTCTATTTCCGCATACACTCTTAATGCTGAGCACCCAAGTGCTGAGTGGTTTAACTATCAAACGTTAAACAAAAGTCCTGTCATGCCTTAATCGCGAAGTCAAGCTTGAGTTCCTTCAATATTTGGAACGGGATGTGTGAGGTCATCTATTTAGGTATGGTCCTTCTGGTCAGCTTCCTCATCGCAAATGACATCGTAATGACGAAAGGATGAAGTAACAAGTAATTAGCCAAAAAGTCGAGTCTGTACACCAAATGGCTGGCTTGTGTAAGGATACGGGCAGCCGACTTGATAATTGTACTGATCTTCTGCGTACTCGCGCGATATAGAGTATCCAGTTGAGGCTGAAAAGTTTTGCATTATTGCTCAAGGTTCGAGTACAGGATATGCTGATACGGGTGATGGTGTCAACGACGCACCGGCTCTCAAAGCTGCTGATGTTGGTATTGCGATGGTTACTGGCAGTGATGTTGCGATTGAAGCAACAGATCTTGTTCTAATGGGCCCATTTAGCTCCATTGTCGAGGGTATACGTCTTGGTCGCCTGGTGTTTCAAAACTTACAGAAGGTCATTTCTTATTTATTACCAGCTGGTAGCTGGTCTGAGGACTGGCCAGTAGTTCTCAACGTGTTTTTCGGATGCCCTCTACCACTCAGTTCTTTTTTGATGATCATTATTTGCTGTTTTACAGATCTGGCGTGTTGCCTTACACTAATCACAGAGAAGGAAGAACTGGATCTGCTCAATTTCCCGCCTCGCAAGCCGTCTGCGAATCACTTGGTGAATTTAAGAATATATGGTCAATCCTATCTGTTTATAGGTACGCTAGAAGCCCTTGCGGCCCATTCTATGTTCTTCTTCTACATGTATACTGCTGCCGGCATTCCTCCAAAAGAGATGTTCTTCGCATTCGCCAAATATTCGCAAGATAGTTACTACGGCCACTCGCTGAACGACCTCAACAAGTTCTTGTCTACTGGTCAGTGTGTTTATTTTGTTACTCTGGTCATTCTACAAGTTGGTAACCTGTTCAGTGTTCGCAACAAACGGCTTTCAATTCTTCAGGCAAACCCAGTCGAGATCGCACATCGCAACCTCTGGATCTTCTTAGGGCCATTAATTTCAATCACCATAGCTATCATTGTCACTGAGGGTCCCGGTATTCAGAGCTTATTCAATACTGCTTCGGTCCCCATCAAATTCTGGCTGATTCCCATCCCCTTAGCGCTAGGTATACTTGTTGTAGACGAAGTACGCAAGATATTTGCCAGGGCACGACCTCATGGTTTCATTGCACGGATTTCTTGGTAAAGTTCTAAAACAACCAACACGGCATAGAGTACATGGAAATCCTCATCTCACCTTACCAATCGGAATTGAGAGCGATCTCATGATAAAAGCGAGATTAGCCTCAAAAAGATAAAGTCTTACAGAACTGTTATTCCCTGGATCCATGTTACTTCGAGAATCTGTAGTACATTTTGGGGATGTTCCTTATGACTAAAATGAAATTCAATAGAAGACCTCATGCGAACCAACCTGTGCTGCACCACAGCGTCCCCATAGTTTCTTGAAATAGTGTCTGATCCACGGGAATAGTGTTCGAGCCACGTGAGCATCTAGCATATAGTTTATCCACTTCATAACCCATCTGAGTTCCATCTAGCATTATTACGTCGTATGGCGGTGCTACGACTTCATACACTCACTTCTATATAAACCACACCTTGTACATTCCCACATTTGAATGTGAATGATCTTTGTAACTTTTGTCTTGTACAACCTAGGTGTCTGAGTTATCTCAACGCTTAACCTTTCAAATCGCACGTGAAACCGTACGTCACGACACATAGGATAATTTGAATGCAAGTAACTTCAGTCCCGGAGATATCGTCTCCTTGGCAGCTTCGCTTCTGCGGAGTAGACATCTTGAAGTTTTTTAATGCATGCTAAGGCACAGTGGGGGCGACATTAGTGTATGGGGGGCCTTATGAACGAATTGAGATGGCGGGAGTGTGGGCTGGGTTCTGATCTCCTTTCAGCGTGTTAACAGAGAAAATGACGGAGAAATTATCGCGCGGGGGTGTGGGGAAAATACGCGTGGGGGTTACCCTATAAATGGGTGACCCTTAGTCTTCAAATCTTGTGAAATGAGGTCAGTACAATGCAGTCCCCGTCCAAGCCTATTGTCTCAGAAGACAAGATCAAAAGAGACGAAGAAAGCAAGATTTTGGACAATGCTGGTGTTGAACGCAAGCATTTGACAGAAGAAGATAGCACGCGAATCAGCCACAAAACTGACCGCACCATTCTTGTAGTGCTAATCTGGGTTTATTTTTTGCAGATCCTAGACAAGACTGTGTTGGGTTATGGTGCAACTTTCGGGCTCCAAGATGATACTAATCTTACTGGCTATCAATATTCTTTGGTGGGATCAGTGAGCCCCATTGCCCAGCTAGCTTGGCAACCTTTCTCTTCTTTCTTAATTGTTAAGGTTCCTCACAAAATATTGATGCCAACATTATGTCTAGGATGGGGAATAGCACAGACCTGTATGTCTGTGTGTCACAACTTCAACGAGCTTATGGCTGCCCGATTCTTCCTTGGTCTTTTTGAAGCGGGTTGCCTACCGCTCTTTGGTGTGATAACAAGCCAATTGTATCGTCGCGCAGAGCAACCTATCCGAATTGCAGCCTGGTATAGCACGAATGGACTGGCCACAATCGTAGCTGCAGCACTGTCTTACGGTCTGGCACATATACATTCGGATGTATTGAAGTCTTGGCAAATGTAAGTTACACTGTCTGATATAACAGCACCTTGCTTAAACGCTATCGAAGAACATTCCTTGTAGTTGGACTCATCACCATCATCTCTTCACCCATTGTGTACTGGCGGCTGGATAATGACGTATAAACGGCCCGTTTTCTCACTGAGGAAGAACGACTGCAAGGTTTGGAGCGCCTTAGAGCAAACCAGACAGGAACTGGAAGTAGCAAGTTTAAGATAAGTCATGTGAAAGAGGCAAGTTTAGAACCCAAGACGTACATTTGGGTTGCAATGTCTATTCTGCTAAGCATTGGCGCCAGTGTTACGAATGTTTTTGGACCTTTGATTCTAAAAGGCTTGGAATATGACAAATTCAAGACTACCCTTTAAACTATGCCATTCGGTGCCTTACAGTTCGTAATCATTCTGCTGGCAAGCTACCTCGCTCAAACTGCGAGGGTAAAGGGCGCCATTCTTGCTGGATTCACGCTTCCTGTCATTGCTGGTTTAGCGATTCTCTATGCTGTGGCCCGTACGAAGTCAGTGCAATCCTATCTACTTGCTGGCTACTACCTTTTGGCATTCTTATTTGGAGGTAATCCACTAATTGTTACTTGGATCATTGGTAACACGGCTGGAAGCACTAAAAAGTCTGTACTTATGTGTCTTTTCAATGCGGCAAGTTCTCTAGGTAATATTGTTGGCCCGTTGTTGTTTAGCGAAAAAGACAAGCCAGCCTATCATCCTGGCCTCCGTGCATGCCTTGGAATCTTCATTGCGTTAGCTGTCGTAGTTTTAATGCAATGGGGAAATCTCTTGTATATCAATAAGGAACAATCACGTAAACGAGTAAAAAATGGGAAGAGGGCTAAAATTGTGGATCACTCCATGCAGAATCATTATCATGGAATAGAAGATAATAGTGCCGAAGACTTGGGAGAAGGTGCCATACAAGTAGGAAATAATGCTTTTCATCAAGACCTTACTGATCGGCAGAATGATGAATTCATTTACATATACTAGACTTAACAATAGCTCACTATATTCATAATACATTTTCATTCCATTTCAAATGATATAGTTGAGAATGACAATCGTATTCACCGATGCACATGCCCGCAACTTGTTAGATCCCGCAACTAGTTAAATCCCGCAAACACCTAAGCCCCGCAGCCTGACATGGGACCCCTAAAACTGTATATACCACCTTAATGTACATGTAGAAACTCTCGAAGTTGCAATACAATCGTGATCAACGAAGCACCAGAGAACGCAGCTACGCCACGCGCACCAAGTCAATGTATTCAACTGATATACTTGTCTATTTGCAACAATCGTTGGATTTAGGCTGTAACTCGAAATTTCAGAATGATATAAAAAGTACCTCTGAGAATTGAGCTTGGGAACCATGTTCAGTAGTGGCTGGCATAGTATGTGTTCCCCCTATGCAAAATTACTGAAGACCTTTAAGCAAAGTATTCAAACACATCGATCTTGTCAGTACCTGAGATTCTACCGGAGCAGGATTACGGATCATTTGAGAGTCCTTGATGCTCTCTTAACGCTTCGATCACTCTTTTGGTACACGAATCCATTCTATGTGCCCATTCGATCCTTTTATTTTACGCTTTTGCCAAGTACCCGAGTACGAGCACGCAGCATTAGCACCACGACCGAAACCTGCGCGCCATGCGGAATCTGGGCTTACGGTGATGTCGAGTACAGGGTGACCCTTCGCGTCTTTAGCTGTCCACCTTAGTCTGGAAGGCATTCTTTGACCTTTTTGGATTAAATGTAAACTCTCTTCTTCAGCAATTATTTGCATAGTAGCGCGGTATCTCTGCTGGTCTCCACCTTGCATCTTTCGATACATCACATAAGAGTGTATTGTAAATTGATCAGTTTCTGCAAGACTGAGAAGCAATTGGAAGCCTGAATGAATATCTGGGTCATCTTCGTATAGCTGGATGATTTGATAGGTGAAAATATTGAGAGGTAATTTGGCCCACATAGGTAAGAGCCTAGGAAAAAAGCTTTGTGGTGTGGAGACCCTACAATACTCGAAGTTGCCAGCATTGTTTACATTTGTTAGACCATGCGGACCTCTTATTGTTCCTTCACAATGAGCAGCTAATGTTATGTGCTGATATAGGGCAGGGATGTCTGTAAAACAGGACAATACCCCCGAGAAAGTCATTGTGAAGTTAACCTCAAGGTTTTGAAAATTCCCTTTGATATTTGCAAAGGGGTAGTTGAGATCAATGGCTAAATCTTGTCCCCAAGAGAATTTCGAGCTATTTTGCTTCAAAGAACATTCAGTATTTGTGTCATATGATTTCAAGAAGGGGAGTCCTGCCTCCCCCGCTGCGGAAACATACACTGTCGTAACATTTCGACAGCCTGGGAACGTGCGAATGATATCATCAATATCAAATGCCGTAACACCTGCTGTACCAACCAGAGTAAAGATGTTAATATAACGTAGTGGTTCATGTAGATCCAGGATATAAACACCAAAATGTGTTGTTGCATATCGATGATTCTCAGCGTGAGGTTTAATAAGCTCCTGCGCCTCTTTCAAAGAAAAGTCGGATCTTCCCTTTTTACTTGCCTTTTTACTAAAGATCAACTTGTCGAGAACATTTACAAACAGTCCAAAAGTATACCACAATAAGGCTGTAATACATGTGCTGACATTGGGAGTATGTATAGTCACTCCTTTACTTCTAGCACGTACTCGCCTTCCCCATCAGGTCTTTCAAATCCCTTCCAATACATTTCAAATGTCTCATCATCTATATCAAGCATCGAGTCACCGTCCCTACGTTTATCAGTGAGGCTTAAAGCATCTCTCTGAGTTCTGCGACCTTTTATGCGGCTCCACAATAGCTCCTTTGTAGCGTGGAGGTATATCAAACTCCACTTTGCATTGTTTCGTTCGATTAAAGCTTTATACTCAGCTCTATAGTCCGCGTTCCAGAAAGAAAGGTCTAGCACGACGCTTTGCCTTTGCTTCAAGAGCTCTTCAAGCCTCGTCTTGAGTACCATTTGTGCTTCATCGAGATATTCCGTGTACTTGTCTGATGGGAAATCAATTTTGTAAAGACCATGGATCTCATGAAGAACCATGTCTACTGATAAGCGCACAAGAAGGGGTAGTCTTTCAATCAAATGCTTTGCTAAGGTAGATTTACCAGACCCTATAACTATGCTGAGCAAATGGCAATGTAGCAAAGCCATACATACCTGCAATACCGCAGATCATTACCACAAAAACTTCATGGCGATCGCTGTAATACTGTAGATCTGAAAGCAACTTAGGTAGGATTGGAGACGGTCAGCCAATCTTAATTCTCGAAGCTTAAAGGTGTATCTCACAGCATCAAGAGTGCTTGAGCTCATAGTTGCTCCTTCCTTCTTACTTGATGGCTCTAGGCATAGGAAGTGAAAATATACTGATCTTGTTTGCACTGACGCTAAGCAAAACGCGCGGATGAGTCACAAAAGGTCTCTGCGGTGCCGTACAAACTCCATGTAGCGGGGAACCTTCGTGCACTAAGCTACACCCAAGCTGCGTTCTACGAGGCTGTACGACTGCATCCAGCAGTTCCTAAAAATGTTCGTTTTGCTACCCAAAATACCGTGATCCGGCCATACAGCGGGGAGCTTGCAGAGAAGCCCTTGTCGAATAATGGCAAACGCGATCTTCCCGACATTCCTATCAAGAAAGGGGAAGGTGTAATGTGGTGTGATTACTCCATGGCCCGTATGCCCGAGATCCGGGGGCCGGATTGCTCCGAGTATCGTCCCGAACGATTCCTGGAGCCAAAAAATGATGGCAGTGGTGACATGCAAGTCAAGAATTATGGACAAATGGTATTCCACGCCTTTTAATGCCGGACCACGCGTTTGCTTGGGGCAGACGTTCGCGACATATGAAGGCATGGCTACTATAGCCTGCATCCTGCACAAGTAAGTCGTTTGGTGCACCGATTGAACTTCCTGACTGAAAGATCTATTCGCCAGCTACGACGTCATCTATGATGGGGAAGCTCTCCAGAAGGACCCACCCATCTACGCAGATAGCCTCACACATCCCAATCAAAATCCGTACAATGTCCGTTTCCGCCGTCGCGCAGGCTGAACTGTTGTGTACCGCGCAATCTTTTTAGTGTAGTTATGTGTGCTGCTGATCGAGCTGTGCACTATTTCTGCGTACACCCATTGTATGGAGAGAACGTGACGCGATTAAACAGACACTTTGTCTCTCCGATGTAAAACAAACATAGCTCATGTGAAATTCATCCTTCTTGACAGATATGTAGCACAATTAGAGAATTTCTGGTGAAAGAAGAGCATTGCAATAATCTTGAAGATCATTAGACAGAAAAAAGATGGCAGTCATTCGCAGACTCTGCGTCAATAAGGCAAAAATGCTTTCACAGAATTTCAGTTGAATACAATGATTCAGTGCACGTGGTGTGACTATCTTAGTGCTTCGTTGATCACAATTGTATTACCCTTGAGAGTATCTACACTGAGGCCATTTATATAGCTTAGAAGTGGTTACAATCATATGTGGGGTTCATGGTCATGTGTGGGACACGTATGACCATGTGTGGGACACGTATGACCATGTGTGCGTACGCATGACTATGTGTAGTGTCGAACAGGTTGTGAGCATACGTGGGACGTGCGATTGTCATTTTCAACTATTTCTACCACCCCGTACCCCGTGTTCTTGCCTTGATGACACTGAATATCAAATGGTACGAGCGATACGCTCATCTAATAAATGACCATGCACCTATGTTGCACTCATGTGGCATTACTTTTCTTCTAAGGAAGACGAAATAGTTACAACAACAGGAAGTCTGCTGGTGTCAGGAAGAAAAATGTATATTTAGCCACAGCAAGCACAGGAATGTTGGTCAAAGCGGCTATTGCTGTGTAACGTTTTGGATAACGCTCGTTGGCCACAGACTATTCTGCATGCAAACCACACCCCAAAATCACCTGAAGAGTTCAATGAAACAGATCCATATACATTTCCCCAAATCTATGGCGGCGAAAGCAATGCCAATTGTGTATGGTGCTATACCTAGGTTGGTGAAAACGTTTTGCGCGTGCGCGTCTATTTGAGACCATGCTACGTAGAAAAAGATCCCAAATAAACTCCTTTTTGCTCTGAGATAAACAATAAATCCACCCCAACCGATAGGAATGTCGTTGAAAGAATTCATTCGCAAAAGACGCCCCTTGACTGCGACCGGGTACTGAGGACAAAGCCAAAATCCCCCTCTAAAGGCCATTCATCTGACGCTCCTTCACATGAATCAGTCACAAGGCCAAAACAGTATTACAAACTATTTACTTGCAAGAATACCGGCATAGATGCGCCCTCATTTGTCGATAACGTTAGATGTACTAGGAAATAGACAGTCCTGACAAAAGGTTTGCATATGAATTTTAGCCTTCCATCAATTTTTGGCACAATGAGTCATTCGCTTAAGATAAGGCACACTCAAGGCCTATACTTCAGGCGTATAATGTTGGATATAACAGTCACTACTTGAAGTACCCCATACGCCCTATGCAATATAGGGGGGCAGATGTATAACTATATTGCGTAAATCGTGGATCGGATCCCTTTTTCTTTTTCTCAACCCCTATTATAAAACAATCCTGTTCAGAGTCTTGTCATTCGGCAGCCCTTGAAATATACTTAAAGGGCACATGTACGAAGTACCCATTGAGAGTGAAAAAGGATAGTTCCCTTTCCCAAACTGCTACTTGCACTGCCTCCAACGGTGCATTTCACAACAAGATGTTCTGAGAAAATGATTGTTCAAGGATTATTCTGGCATGACTTTAAATACATGGAGATAAAGCTTTATTTGAGGTTGTCGGGAATGAACACAAGCCAAGTATAATCGTTCGAGTTCGCGATGTGCGCATATAACCTAAAGGTCGAGTGAGCTAGCATACCGGATATAAAGTCTCCCATTTCTAGTTTGCCATATAGTAAAAATGCAAAGGTGGAAAAAAGGCGATTCGGGTATCAAAGATGAATCTGACTATTCTTTCAAGGTCACATCTACATCATGGCTCTTGCCTATTATCGTGAAAGGCGCATGTACGTAGATCCCTTCCAATGGACGTAGGGTTAGAAGGGCCATACACCGTATGCAAACCAGGCAACTATCGCGGGCTACACACCGATGTGACACTCCTAGCTAGCTGCGTTTATATCGACCCGAACACACCAAACAGAGTTCCTCACCCAGTAAGCAGCGCAGTGGCAGACAAGTCTAACTTCGTCAATGTCACGGCACTGACATCCTAGTACTCCGTCTTCTCATAAATAAAGTTATTTCGCACAATAAGATTGTCACTAGTCGATTCCCTAACCCTTCGAATGTGTCTTGTTCCATTGAAACTTATAGCCTGATTTGCTCAAAGGGACATGCGTCTCAGTAGTATGGCATGAGTCAGATTTCAGTTCACGAGAACCCTGCCCTTCTATTTTTCGAAACCAATGGGAATTTACTTTGTCAGTATTTTATAGACGAATAGGTAAGCCATGACGGAAGAGTAGTGCTTCACCAACTATCCTATTGGCTTACGCTCGGGAGACTACCTGCGGAGAATAGAACAAATGTATGGTGATTGAAATGAAACCTGTCAGACAGATCCGTTCACGGTCGCAACATATTGGGCCATGAGGGGTGATATGATGAAAGTTGCGCAAGTTCGAGGGAATATGGTACCCAGAGTAGAGAAGATTGGCCCTACCTTAGGCACTGTGAACTGGAGGTGTCTGTCAGGTCCAACGAAATTGACACATCTGAAAGGAGAATTTACACCAGTACGGTCGAGGGGAGGGTGTTTAGATCACGTGCCCCAAGGGTTTACATGCAACGACGGAGCTTTCTTACGTTTTCCCAACACACATGTCATCATCAAGCGAGGGGGCCGTCCCCTTGTCTCGCATTTCTATCATTTTGATTGAGCCCTCGAGCTCGCCATCAACTACTGCACTTTCGTCGTATTACAATGAACTCAACCTTTTTTTCTCCAATGGGTTTGACATACCTCCAGCGGAAGACCGATTTTCCCCTTTCTCCCTCCCGTACGGATGCTTCCTTGTGGCTTCTGAAAACACCTCACCCATAGGTGATGGTATTGCAATCAATAGCAAAGACACTCTGGGCTGTGGTGGGCTACAAAAGATCGATCAAGAAGTGGCAGAAATCAAACGTATGTGGGTTCGAAAAGATGTACGTGGTATAGGTTTAGGGAAACGCCTGTTAGACGCTTTAGAGAAAGCTGCTATCAAGATAGGGTACAAAAAGGTGCGCCTGGATACAAGTGCAAAGCTAGAGTCGGCCATTTGAATGTATAAAAAAGCTGGATACCAGGAGATAGAAAATATAACAACAACCCGTATGCAGCCCACTGGTTTGAGAAAGTATTGTGCAAAGAATCAACTGCGTGGGATTGTGGACAGTTGCGAATAGGAGCACTACTATAGCTGCTTTTAGGGTTACAATAAATTTCAATAGTCTGTCAGACTTGGAATGACAACCTCGATCACCAAGCTTTGATCACGCTATGGTAGCGCGAATCGGAGGCGCGCTCTTCGTGAGCTTTGGCTCGTTGCCATCTCAGCGCTATTTAGATGCGGCAGGCGGCAGCTTATTTAAACGTAAACGAGAAAGGGACCACACCGCCGTCATGGCCTATAGCTGTTGTAAAGACTTGAAACAATTCGCTGTACTCGGATTCGTTATGCTTCTAAGACTGAGCATCAATTATGACCACATTTGGCAGTAGGGTCACTTGTTAGTATGCCAGGAAGCAAAGAAATGGATGGACTGCAAAGAATGTGTCATAAAGCAACGAAAGGGAAAGATCAACACTTTGAGTTATTTATCAGGACCCTGTCTGATGCTAACAATGCTCTTTGGACAGTCACTTTTTGGCATTCTTTGCTTCCAATGTAATCTGATGAACGGTTCCGATCGAAACTCAGCGTCACTTATTCATCTATGTATCTAGAAGCGTTTGATATCCTTCTTATAATTGCATTATTCTTTGAGGGAAATTCGTTACAGATTTATTCGTCAAAGTCTGCCTAGGCTAACGTGTGCGTGTGAAGCTACTATTGTACATGAAAACTAGACACCTCACTATTAGACTATGGCTGCAGGACTCGGTTCGGACTTCCAAAATACGCTCCCGTAAACACATTCGGTTCCGTACTGCCTTCAGTTTTCAACGTTCGTCGACAGGTCATACAAACTTCGAGCCTCCACAACCTCCGAGACTCACCGATCGGAATGCCCGAACTTCAAAGCAAGCAGGTGTGCATCATGGTCCCCAGTGCTACGCAACACCCATCTATCCGTATGACGCTATAATTACTGCACCAATTCGACAAAATTATAATTGTAGGAGTCGTTCTAGACTTATCTGGACTTATGAGACTACGTACTTTAGATCCTTAGGCCGTTCTAGGCTTAAAAAAAAGACCTTTTTAAATATGTCGTACGTATGAATGTACATTTTTTCGCTCGCGCACGTCCCACTACACACTAGATCTACCCGGTGGGACCGGGGCTTCGGGAAAAGTTCAGTTCGTACTATTAGTGTAAGATGGCGGGCCCCGCGGACTGCAATGCTAGCTTCTTTGATTCGTATCCAGCACGCATTGCCTGGATCTAAAGAACGTCAGCAGAAATAAATATCTCCGCTTGGATTTCGCTACGTTCGGTAAATGAAGGAATCTGGCGGAAAATCCTATGCCCGACCCGCTGCAAAATGACACTTAATGCTGTCATATCCGTCAGGCATTCAGGCACTCATGCATCAAGGTATTCAGGCATTATGGTGCTGCCATGACCTCAATCTGCTTCATCGACTTCATCTGAGATTCGAATGTCGCGACAGAGAAATTTACACATCTGCATCTTCAACTTGCTGCAAGGACTAGCGTGTGAGAGGATTGCAGTGACATACATAGAAATTAGCTGTCAATGATTTGCACTGCTCTCGCCAATCTTACAACAAGTGGCTAAGACAGGTAATGAGGGAAATGTCTTCTCTTAATTTAGCCTCAAATACTGCAAAAGAAAGGGTTAATCGGCTCAGCCGTGGAACCTTTTTTCCTAGTCAGCACTGGCACCAGCACCAGTATATACATGTGCTACAATTTATCTTGTGTGAAGGTTACCATGTCGAAATCTTCCAAAATATTTGTCTACCGATACGTACAGCTAGACAGAGATGAGCCCATGGTTTGCAGAAAGAGAAAAGGGGAATCATTTGACTTCACTATATTAGCACACTCAGAATTAAATCATAAAGCGAATAAAACATCTCTATCGCTCTCGAGGTTGGCCATGAGCAATCAGCAGGAGAGAACGGATGCATTCCTAGCCGCATTACTTCGCTCGAGCTCGGACAACTTCTCACAATCCTGCACCAAGAAAAGACAAAAGGGGTTAATAAAGACACCATCTGGGTATATGAAAAGTAAGAGAGTTTATGACTGCAAGGAGACAATGCTGTCAAAATCAATTGTACCCTCAAGAAAAGAAGGAAACACCACGCCCATCTTCACCTGCCTCTCCAGAACATCGATGGAACTTCTCCTATTTCAGCAGGGCATTGCCAAAAATGTTGTCTCACGAGAGCTGGTGTGCCTCTCACAAATGTTATCCGTAAAGACAACTCATCCAACTCATGTGTCGGGCAAAAACAGCACAAAGAGGACAAGACCTTCGCGAACAAGACCTTCGAAGTAGAAAAATAGATTTCGAAAAGCCTCCGTATTGTTAGGAAGAGTATGTTCATGTCGGACTTTTCATCGATTAGAGCGTCTAATATCGTCACTGTCCGATGTGCGTATCCGAACGTTATTCAAAAAAGTTACGGGTACGAAAAACGCTTTTTTTGTCCTCCTCCATGTGTCACAGTGAGAGATCCTACAAGCTCAATGAGGACATGCACTCTACAAGTCGTCCCTGATAGAGTCTCTACATCCTCAAGTGAAACATATATTCCTATGGAGTGCAAGGATACCATAGATACAGAGGGAGATAGCAATGAACATCTTCCTAAAATAGCCTACTTTTCAAATCTGTATACAGATACCCCGATACTCACCAATAGCAAATCACTTCGTCTGCAGCTTCGTCTCGTCTCCAAACATTCACAAGACGATGTGCATGCGGCAGTACCGAGGACCGAAAGGGATTCAAAGCTCATCTCTCCTAACAAACAAGCTCATTCCAATATTCTTTCCTATCTTACCCATCCATTGACTCTACTATCGAAGCCGACGAAGACACCACCAACGCGTGGATCACGCGACATAGTACGCGTACAAAGCGGTTCAAATGTCTGTCTGTATAATCGCATGCATTCCCAGACGGCGCGAACCACTTATCTGAACGTTGGAATACCTAGAGATCCGGATTCGAGTGTGTCACAAAGGCTAATCGCCAATCAGAAAAACTGGGGAGAGTTCACTATTGAAGTACTTGTATAGTATGCCTGCGTGAAACTACCAAAGGATTTTGCTCTCCCCCCTGCTCATTTGCAAGACCGCCAAGAAGAAAAACAAAATCTCCAGCGTACTTAGCGGCCTTTGTGTCGGCCAAAATACCTTCAAGATTCAACCTCGCAACCATGATGAAGCTAGGAACTTGCTGTTACAAAATTCTTTGTCTAGTTCCTCCTCGCAAGAAAGTTTCGAGATCGGCATCGATTGTAGAAACAATGGCTCATATCTTCCCGTAATACCCAAATGGAAAAAGAATGATAATCAGAGAATGCTTGTAGCTCCCTTGCAAAAAGTAGCTTTTTTGCATGTGAAGCCTTCTCTTTCTCACCGTTCATCGGAGGAGGTAATTTGTGATGTTGGCACATCGCGATCGTATCTCTGTTCAGGTGCTAGCTGTCGCTGGCATGAACATCTTTCTGATTTTGCCGTAGTGCGTCCCTCAGCCTTTCAAACCTCTGGACCAAAATATCCTATGCGTGATAAAAGTCCACGGTATAATGAAAGGGTGGAGCAAAATGAAGATCGAGACACCTTCTCCAACGCCCACCAGCGATTCCCTAAATTTCATCCTGTGGGATTCTGCACGCCACGGCCCATGTGGCCAAAGGGAGCCAATGGATGCCTTGATGTATTAGACGGCCAATTTTGCTGGACTCTTGTGACAACTTGTATGTATTTCGTGGCCTAGAGTCCGGTAGCTATGCTCATGCTCATGTCCAACCTTAGCAGTGACAGAAGTATCATACGTTGCGTCTAAAATAGACAGACCAACTCGATCCGTACTCTAGAACATCGATGCCAGTGGTCAGCTTTGCCATATTCGCTTCCAAGCCTTTCTATGACGCACATACCCATTCCATTTCCGCTACAGCAGAAAACTTCTTATTCGAGCACGTAAACAAACCTTCCACCTACAGTGAATAGGCCACACTTGCACATATTATGAAGACGTTCTACGAGGTCTTGGATAAAGAGGTGCGGTTTAACTCCGTACTTCTGATGTTTGCTAAGAAATCGGTAAGAAATTGGCAATGTTTGGTAAATCTGACTGCAAAGCAAAGCAAGTCAAAGATCAACAGGTGGATAGTGACAAGTTTTTCTTCCCCCAAAATGGTCCCAAAGCCTCATTAGCACAATTCATTCAAAATAGCAGTTCGTGGAATTTATGACGAATGTTTTTTTCTAGAAAATAGCTAGCACTTCAATGTATATCTTTGAGAAAGAGAATATAGAAAGCAAAGTTTGTTGCTACAAATATGGATGAAACTAATTGGCGAAATAGCTATTGATCCCATAATGAAGCGGGAGAGGAAGATTGAGTCTAATTGCACAGAATTATCTTGTTGTGTAGTTGTACCTTGTCAGTGGTAATCCTACGTTAAGCTTGAGAAACTCAAGAACAGTATGAAAGGGAAATCTTACTCATTAGGTTAGCACAGATGGAGTGGTCAGGCTGAAGTGGAGATGAACTTCGCAAGCTACTTTCCGCTTGAAGATACAGTTCATTTACAAAATTCTCTTCCCCCGCGCCCTCAATGTAGTCCTAATGACATTCAAACGCTGTGTAACCCATGCTTACAGCTAGGAGCTTTGGGGCATACACTCACTGCAAGGATTGTTCTGCTCAAGCAAAGCCAAAAAACTAAATGTGACTGCAACGCGATCCCCCCTAGTTGAATGGTTAAAAATGTCTACCGAGCGTTGAATCTTTAAACCAAGGAACTTTTCGTTGTCCAGAAACCGATGATTACCGTACTAAGTTCGGGACAAGGACGGGTTGTCCCGCAGTTCGGCGCCTTGGCTTGGAGCGATTGGAGTGGTCGCTCCAGGAAAGTAGATTCACGTGTTCAACTCTGACATCGTTCAGTTGTAATCTCATGACCTAGCTTCTGTCAAGTCTTCATCATCTTTAAATGCACACGGAAGCGAGGGCTTCTCCTTCCGCCGCCAGAAGTTATCAAAGCAAAGGTGTGTGTGTTGCTGAAAGGCACAATATACATGTTTGACTTTTGTGCGCATGGATATAATTCCTCCCACTTGCCCGCGTCGATCAAATTGACTTGGCCAAATTAATGGGTGACCACGAGATGGTTGAGCAACCGATAGAGCATGAATGGGTACAGCTAAACGGAAGCGATGCAGTAAGCTTGGCCACGGAAGCATCATGTCAATACCAATTGGATTTATGTACTGAAGGTACAACAATCGATAGAGAAAGAGAAAATGATCCTAACCATCGAGATAGTACAGCAAGTAGCGATGAAGATGATCGAAACGAGGATCTGCAGCTTGCTTTAGACATGAGCCTAAAACGTTGCCAGGAACATGAAACTACGCCAGGGGCAGATAGACAAGGAAAAGTTTGTTGGACGGGGAAGATCCTGCCGAACTCTTTGTTCTCTACACACTGGCATCGGTTTGTTTCACTTGATGAGATTTAGGAAGTCTTCACGCTTGATCCATGGGGAGACCGGATTTTCTTGCCATCCGAATGCGAGGGAGACTGTATTCACCGAAGTGTTATCCTGGAACAAAATGTAGATCCCTGCTCGGCACAACCTTCTACATCCGCACTTCCCTCCTCCGAGCCCCAACTGAGTGCGGCTTTTGGACAGAGTATTGGAGGCTCCGTGACTCATGGGAGCGCCTCGCTGGACCTATTCTTCGGATAATGTGGGTAAAGCTGAGCGATTGGCATTGATCGCTAATGCCTTGAGAAGGGCGGAAGTCCGCAACGAAACAAAAAAAAACATGTGAGCTCATCAAGAAAAAGGCGCTTGGAAGATGACGCCTCCGAGAGATGCCTAGAGCTAGCTCAGTCATTCTTCATCGCGGCCATTCAGAGATAAGTTGTCGACGGGGATATCTTATCAACACACCCATTCGTTCCACCTGGCAATTACAAAATACGGATCAGACGTCTTGGAGTACACCCCTACTACTGAGAACGCCAAATGGAAGCCACTGCTCAACTGGCAACGCCCAATTCACCGTCACGGTAGGGTGTAAACTCGTCTTAGGACCTATACTCCTCGGGATGATGTCAACTTAACAATGACAGGAATTAGTAGTCAAAGTAAATGTGGTGCATACGAACAAGAGTGGTAATTGGACATAAATAAGATCATTGTTCCATCTCCCTCCTCACGTGAGTTGTTGGAATAGCGATGTAGAGAAAATTAGAATTGAGTTTTACTTTGTCATCATTGGAAGTTATGACGGGATCATTCTGATGCATCTTGGTGGAAGTCCTCGTTTCATTATTATATCGTTTTGCTTTGTTTTCTCCACTCGAAAGCCTCTATGCGGAACTGATGTCTACAAAGATGCTCGAAATTCTAAATAAGAGTGTCAGATCAGACGGCAACTATTCTAGTCTTCGTACATTTGCATACATATTGTGTGCGTATTTCTTTGAGCCCGAATAGATGGTGCAGAAACTTGGCTGAGAACAAAAGATGCATCTTCTACCGGTAATATATTACTTGTCGCATTGTCGTGATCAAAGCCTAGCAGTAGATGTAGCATAGACAAGCGCATGAGTATGTCTTACGTATGCCATGAGGTGTTAAAATTGCTGAGCAATGATGGCCTGAAGATCCTTGCTCGACTTATCGAATGATCGAATGCCTTCATGCAGCTTGTCAAATGCCATACGATCCTCAAAGAGAGTCCAAGAAAATTTGGTGTGATCATCAATGAACGAAACTTTTTCCATCATGGGAGCGGCCTTGGCATTCTGTGGTGAAAGCTTGCGAGGAACCTCATGTTCCATCGTCTGAAGCTCTTCGAGCAATTGAGTAGAGATTGTTAGGAAGTCACATCCAGCAAGCTCGATGATCTCATTGGTATTGCGAAATGAAGCGCCCATAACGAGCGTTTTGTAACCGTGCTGTTTGTAATAATTGTAAATCTTGACTACCGACAGAACGCCAGGGTCTTCATTAGGAGAATAAGTATCTTTACCCTCAGTCTTTTTGTACCAGTCGAGTATACGACCAACAAAGGGTGAAATCAGTGTAATCGCAGATTCTGCACAGGCAACAGCCTGGCAAAAGCTGAAGAGCAAAGTCATATTGCAGTGAATGCCCTCTTTCTCGAGCTCCTGAGCAGCCTGAATACCGTCCCACGTCGAGGCAATTTTGATCAAGACGCGTTCTGTGGGGATACCCTGCTCGTTATAGAGCTGAATGAGGCGTTTGGCCTTAGCTTTGGTAGCTTCTCTGTCAAATGACAGACGAGCGTCCACCTCAGTTGAGACGCGTCCAGGTATGAGCTTGAGAATCTCGATACCAAACTCTACGAGAAGGCGATCACAGGCAAGTTCAACTTGTTTTTCCTTGTCGCTGCCACCATGCCCTTTCGCATATTTAACAGCGGGCTCGATCATCCTGGCATATTTTCCACTTTTGATGGCAGTGAGTATGAGCGACTGCAATCAGAAAAGGAGAGTCAACTCGTATCGCTTGCAGGTGATGCGTAATTGCTTACAGGGTTCGTCGTCGCATCTTGAGGCTTGTAAGAGTCAATGCTTTCGAAGTCACCTGCATCCGAGACAACTAGGGAAAAGAAAAGAAAAAAGATCCGATGTCAGCTCAAATGTATGCGTATTGACTGTAGCGTTATATCATGGCAAAGTGATGGACATGTAAAGCACCTTTAACTTACCGGAAGTATATTGTTTAAGCGAATCAAGAGCAGACATGGTATTCAAGTTGCATAAAGGCTGGAGGGATAGCTAACGTTTATAAAGCTAGGTCTACCCACATTTACAGTTCGCGCCATTGGCGGTTTGTCCATAAAATATTTTACACCATGCTTTTGAACCCTTCAAAAAAACTGTGAACCCTTTGCCCGTTCACTACTACATCAAGTGTCACTCTCAATGCAGACATTGGAACTACACAAGCTGCGAGATGTGGGGAAGTCAAATCTGGCGTTTGGCTCAGAAATAAAGCCGAGAACACCCGGTGGATGCAGGGGGATTTCGACGCCCTGGACAACGGCTTGTCCACCAGCACCTTTGTGGAGGACCGATTGGATCATCAGGCTCCTCATAACTTGTAGACAAATAGAAAGGCTACACCCTAAGTCACGGTTAAAAAATGCCTGAGGGGACGGCGTTTTGCTCAGGTGTGAAACCGCATAGTTACGTGCCTTCTCAAACAATTGCAGGGCCTTCCGAAAGGGTGCATCTTTTTAGGAAGTGACGTATAGTTACAGTCAAGATCTCAGAAGGTCTTGAAAATTTACAACTGTCGTATGCACAGGGTTTGTGGATAGTACATCATCATTATCGAAGAAAGAAAAGGGTGTATTAATAGATGTGAATCTGTTAAGAAGAAAGGCCGTTTTCGTTCTCGCAAAGAACATAATGATCATGGTGGAGGTACCTGAAACCATGACAGCAGCATACATTAAGGCTTGGAGCAAGCAATTAGCTGTAGATCCCCAAGGAAAGTGCCAATTGAGCTTCAGGATTATGAGATCTTGGTTAAGATCAAAGCTGCTCGGATGTGTCACATCGATTTACAAGTATTTGAAGATGTATACATAGAGGCAGTTGCACACCTAGGCATGGTAGGTAGTCATAGAGCCTGCAGGCATCATAGTCAAACTAGGCTCTAAAGCAGAGTAAACCAATAGACTACATTGGCCAGCGTGTTGGTTCCATCAACACAAGAGGATTCTGTGGGGAATGCAACTTGTATAAAAAGCAAGGTACACTACTTTGCGAGAACGTTAAAGGTCTTCTCGGTTTAACAATAGATTGCGGATTCGCTGATTATTGCGTAATGAATAGCCGTGTGGGTGGAAGTATCCCGGAAGAGATTTCATTTATCGAAACTGCCCCACTCTTCTGCGCTGGTGCTACTGTCTATGGTGCCTTGAAAGCTGTAGGGATCATACCCGACCAAGTAGTGACTATTGCTGGGATCGGAGGTCTTGGACATCTTGGTGTACAGTATGCTCGTGCACTGGGGAATGAGAGTTGTGGCAATAGACAGTCGTCAGGAAGCTTTGGATTCCTTGATACTTTACCCAAACACCTACGACCGGAGCAACGTCATTTACTGCACAGTAGCGGAGAACAAGACAAGAATCAAAATGTATCTCTTTAAGATCTTTGGGGAAGGTTTCTACGGTTCTAATCCTGGCATAGACAAAATTATCATTTGTGCAGAAGATAACACATTACCTCGTATGTGCCAACAGTTTCTGCGCAAAGGAGGGGTCATTTGCGACCTTGGCCTTCCCGCTAATGCCCGTTGAAAGTAGATGCACTTGCACTGAGCTTTAAAGAGCAAGCAATCAAAGGTCGTTTGATCTGCACACCTTGCGGAAGCACAAGAGCTGGTCAACCTACACGCTCGTAGTAAATGCAAGACACATATTGCGAAGACCAACCCAGTCGATGATATTAAACAAGTTTCGATCATTATAAACAAAAAGAATTGGTGGGACGAACGTTGTCGCGTTCGACTAGAGTACATTAAAAGTGTATTAAAGTTTGCTGTAGGGACGAACGGTCTCACGTGCGAATTCAATGGTGTTAGTGAGAGTCGACTCTAACGTAACGATGTAACAAAGCTGTTGGGTAAAAGATCTATAATCTCTTGGATGAGGATGTACATCATGGTTTATATACCTTTGAGTGATGGAGTAATGGGAGCACCGCCTTGAGGCGTAGTCATGCTATATACAACTCCGACTGGAGACTGGAATGTAATATGGAGTCTTATACTAAATGCTCGCGTGACTCGAACATTATCGTCGGATTGGACATTTGCTCTTTTTTTTTCACTCAGGAAATTATACAAATTCAAAGTGTCTTCCTCAACCAAAGGTAACACCACGAAGCTGTAATGCTGCCACACGATGGCGCGTAAATTACCAGAGGATCCAATATTGAAATGACCGACACGTGCTTCTTCCTTTTCTAACAACTGATCGATTGACCTTTCTTATTCGGATTTACTATTTCTTACTCTCGTACAGAGCCGTGTCTATTCAATCGCACACCGTTATCACTATATGCTCATAAATATATAAATGATAAATGTATTGTACTTGTCCGTCCTTCCTGGGGAAGATAGACAAGCAAGCAAGTTTTCTCAATCCCAATCTCGCTTCTAAATATTGTCTCCAAAGACTTTGTCCCTGAAATGATATAGTGCACCTGTTAAGAAGTAAGAAGTATCCGCGTTTCAATCGGTAAGAGCGAGAGTTCCACCCGAGCAAGGAGAGGTGGCCGCCTATGAAATGTCTTTCCCCATCGCGAACAGCAAGAGCTTTCTCAGATGTCACGGATACATACCCATTGCAGAGACGTAAGTGCTTCTCAACGCAATCCCAATTCTTGCTACTACAAAGTTCAAGTTAATCTTACGGATTGTTACTTATCCTCAACGATCTTTATATAGCTCTTCACAGACCGGATCGTGAAGCTCAATTAAACGTGTTAATTGATTCAGGAAGGGTCATGACGTAAATTGAAACGCGCAGAGACCTGGCTTGTACTCTCGCAGGGTAGGGCCTACACGAGCCGAGATACAATCCGTCCACATCCGCAATGATGGTTCCGTCTCTTGGCATCTGACTTGTAAGATTATGAGCCACACCCAAAGAAACCCTCAAGCTTTGGTGATAGGCGCCTCAAGAGGAATCGGGCTAGACGTCGCTAGGAGGCTCCATCAAGTTTATCCACATCATGGTGAATTGGTAGCAACTATGGGAAACATCGATAGATCTTTGTTATCGAATGAGACACAGATAGTGAGACTAGACATGAATGATGAGGATAGCGTGAAAGCGTGTGCTGCACAGTTCGACTCCTTGGTGGGTAGCAAATGCTTCAAGCACATTGATGCTTACAGAGTTCCATAGGAAATTCTCATAGTAAATGCTGCTCTAGGTGACAATGAGATGCTTATGACAACAAAACCAAAGCGCATGCAAGAGTATCTCGATACAAATGTCGTTGGTTTACATCGAGTTCTCACCCATATGATTCCGTTATTGAAGCATTGAAGCACGGGAAGGAAAAGAAAATATTCATTATGTCTAGTTCTTCCGCAAGCTTCAATAAGAATCTAAAGGAGCCCAAAGGCTTGGTGGGACCTTATGTGAGTAGTTAATCTCCGCCCTGCCTTTCTCCATTTAATGTGCCTTAAGGCTGTGTCGAAAGCTGCATCTAATATGTATGGTGTACTTTTACATCGTGAACTCAAAGATCAAGGATTCACGATCGCCTGTGTACACCCTGGTAAGTATCCGTTATTCGACAGGAAAATCAGTTGATTCAGCTAAATATGTAGGGCGCACTAACACAGATATGGGCAATGCTTCTGGTGGAGGTGGCCAGCCTATTGAAGAGAGTGCAGAAGGAGTCGTACAGCTGATCAAGGATATGGATCATGACCACAGTCTAGCGTTTCTCAATTGGAAAGGAGAACCGATGGATTGGTGAAAATACTCACGAAGATCTTCGAAGAATCCGCATCGTGTTTAAAAGCTTCAATGCTTTATACAAGCAGGGAACTGAGAAGATCAAAGACCTACAGACCATTCGAAATCGACTGAATTGGAGGACAGGAAAAATTAGAATTAGTAGCAGCGTATGGTGAATTGACATTGCAATTTAGCCCTTCGAGGACTGGTATACCTTTTTTATGGATACAGAGCCACTCTCAGTCTTTGCATCGCGTACGAAAGCTGTATACTTCCTTTCCACAATGTGGTAGATATTACAGAAAGGGATAATATGCCAATTAGCCTTTGGTTAGAGCCACATGCCAAGCGAGATCCCATTTGGACATGGTATCAAATGACTTTCATATCATTAAGGTTCTCGCGCGTATTTACATCGCTGAGGAGTGAATGGGCCCTTCAGATCTTCTTCCCCAGCTTCACCTTCGTGTCCCTATTCCATCATAAATACATGAAACGAAAGTATTGAAATGAAAGTACTTCAGTACCTCACTTTCGACAGGAATGACCATCCAAGCGTACCGGCCTTTTTCCAACTTCAGACGCACCTGCCGCAATAGCGAATGAAGAAGCAGCACCATGAGTAAAGGGCTAATCCGTTTACTATCTTGATTCGTCTGTAAATTCGCCCTAGATAAGATCCGGTACAGTACAGCGTGTAACACTCATAACTGAGGATTCCAAGGATATGAGCAGTAGTAAATCCAGCGACATTGCCCCGCTTCGCGTCCATAAACAGGACACGTTGTAGATTCACAATCTCATAATTTCGTCCGCGTTCAGAGCTTAACAGTATTGGTATGCATCTCCGTACCGGACCTTGGTTGGTCCGTTGCAGATCATTCTGGCTAACAAGGAACGACGAAAAGGACATCTTGGGTGATAGGATTGAGTACTTTTCTTTTACCCTTCTCCCTCGATTCAGGAGACACGCAGATGCCATCTTTTCTGGGCGCTTTTCAATCAAAGATAATGATTGTCCCGAATTGCAAACGCTTGGTTATCCAGATTTGTTTTTATTCCTACCGTGTAGGGGTATTTCAAATTTGTCTTTTATCCTCTTTCCAAGTATCCTCTTTCCGACAACCCTCTTGCCCACGGTCTTTTTACAGACCAACAATACTCCGTACTGACGCTCAAGAAGCGATTGAATACAAGCTGGCTTTCATCCTCTGCAGTATTAGTTTTAATTATCGTAACTGTACATAACAAATAGTTCCGATGGATGCTGCCGATTCTACCAAACTTGAAGAGACAGCCTGTCTCTTAGGTTATGACGAACTTTATCCTGCTTTCGAAAATTGGATCGTCGCTGTGCTTCCACCTATCATCTGTTGACGTATTTTTGACGTTTCTTCTGCATTTAATCGAGCCATCGTGTTGCGCTTTGATTGAAGCCTGGAATATGGAGAGCAGCAATATCTGTCCTACTTGCCCCCCCACACTCTCTACCTCCACGTTTTCGTCCGTGGGCATGCTACTTTTTCGAGAGCAACTGAAGTGTGATCTGCGCCTGCTTTGTAAAATTGGTCAAGGTATGCTTCTCTTCTGTTTGTCACTCTAATTAAAGCTATGGCATTCTTCTGTCCCAACTCTTCTCGCACCTCTTTCCCACACAACCTTCTCAAAACATCGCAGACGGAACAAAGGGATCAACACCAATGGCCTCTCCTTTTTTGCATAGTCAATTATAGTACCCAAGATGCCCATTGTCACTGGCTTTCTCGTAGCTATAAGATCTGTTATGACTAAATTAAACTCTTTCCCGCCACTTTAGAGATGTTCATTAAAATGGTTAGAATTTTCTTCGACTAAGCCACTGTTGTTGACATGAAGCACTAATTCTTATACAGTCACCGTTGCATAACTATTTGTTATTGAGAATAGGCCCATCACCATAGTAAAGATCAAACACAGCCGTCGTCATGGCCATCATTTTTAAGCTTCCTTAGTGTAATGACTAACTAGATGTCGAGCTCATTCGAATAGGCGTGTTTTCACTGGCAAGCGGCAATAAATAAGCGTAACACGACGATGGCACACGATGCCTCGAAAGCGTCAATTGACAATTGATGACACTGTGTACTTCAGTACCATGCAATCTCTCATGCATCCACGGAGATGTGCATCAGGATTTGAACTCAGGCAGGCTATAGGAGGAGAAGCTTGCTATTCCTTTTTCATGGAGGCTGAGAAACCTCCTATTGTTGTATTTTCGATACTATTTGGTATGGTTTTCCTGGACACGAGAGACGATGAAAGGTAACATGCTTTTGGCATTCTTTAAAGGAGGGATGGAGTTGGAATTGATAATCGCTTCAATTAGATCAAGAACCTGATACGCTTGTCATGAGAAGACGACATCGACTAAAACAACGCAAGGCGATACTGGGTGTTACGAAATTTTCCATGACGCCGCTCATTTTGAGATTCTGTTCAAACTGACAGCCAATAAACATTTTTCAACTATTTACTATTTCCGCCAAAATTCTATGCCCACGCACTGTTGGACTACGACCACGGTCTATGCGCTCTTGGTGTGTTTCCCCAACGTATGAATCACTCTCCAAAACATAGTATTCGTCCGAGGCCTTGCATGTTGGGAAGTTGAGTGAGATATGTGACTTGAAGGGCTATCGAATCCATCAGTCTCAGTAGTGTTTGTCGAAATATGAGGGGATATTTTCATAGATTGGGCATATGGAGCAGCCAAATCCAAAACCGGTATCCCGTAGGGGGTTCCGGTTTCGCCTACTTCCAATAGAGACCAATATTTTTTCCTTGTGGAGATAAACAATCTTGGTGTGGGGAAGCAGTAGGGATTGATCCCCATCCTAATGAACTCATACTCATTCGCCGAAGATCCAACACACGGCATTCGTGTTTTTTTCCCTCCGCCTCCATATTCAAAAAGGTCATTGACGTCTACGGCTCGTATCTTTGACTAATGTGCCGTTGCCTTGAGGTGAAGTTTCATTCTGCCTGCTTCTGCAATTCTGGCCCTGGGGGATGGAAAGCATACTTTTCTTTACAAGATCTAGAGAAGAAAGGTCTTGACGGGATAAATTCGTCCCCATTGACTGTTGGTAGCATGGTCTCAAAGTGTGAAACATTTAGGTTGCGAGCCGAGACGATATTTGCTTGTATCAATGGTCGTACCTTTATTTTTTGGCATAGACAGGGTACTCAAACGTCCGTGCTTGTGAAGTTTCACGTTGCCCTGATCAGAGTTTGAAGGTTTCTCCATACTAAGAGCTTCCTTGCTCTCGTTATGATGCCCTCGTAGCTCTTCACTACTTGCCAGAGATAGACGAAGGCCGTCAAAGGCGTTTCTATGGTCCTCAAACAGGTCATTTAGTACATTTTCAGAACTCTCAACAATAGAGTTGCTTCCACTTCTCGACCGTGTACGACCGTGGGCATTCGCTTGCGGTTTTGGATCTGCTTTTGGTTTGTAAAAGCATTTGAGGCTATTTGACCAACGATCTATTGAAGGGGAAGCGTTGTGAAGGGCTTCGACGTTGAAGGATGGATGTGCGCCGTTGTGGGCTCTGTCTGCGTCTGAGAGGTATTGCGGGGTTGAGAAGTCGGAATGTACTAATGTGCTGCCACTGTTTGTCGATGGATCTTTTTCATTGCCAACGAGAACATGTTGAACGCCAAGGCATTCCGCAAATTGACACCATAATTGAGGACACTTGTTGAAAATTGCTCCGTGCAGCAAACGTAGCCAAGAATGGTCATCCACAGCCGAGCGAGAAGTGTCTGTGAGTAAACGATGAAGCAAGCTCCAGTCGTCTTCGTCTACTTTGAAGAATTTTCGGAGATACCCAAGGCAGTGGAGATTGCAGAATGTTGCTTGCAACCTAGAAGAAAGGTGGGCGTTCTGTTGCGTTTCAAACAACAATTCATGTACTTCTACAGACCGATCAAGCATTGGTAATAACACTTCCTGCTTCGCTGGATATATACCAATTTGAGGTGAAGCAGGATCACCAGCTATATTATCTGGACTATGTTGTTCTTCTAAACAAAGTGGAGATGAGAATGAAACATGTTTAGGCCTAGAAGCTGATGTCTTGAATGCCGTTAGTGGGGGTGGAATATCATGAGGCCCCGTGTTAGATTTCGTAGTGGGCTTTCGTTTAGATTTGCCACCGAAAGTCGTTGACCGGGATCGTGTAGCACCATTATTGGGATAAACGCTCAATGCCAGCATAAAGAAGAGTGAAAGAGTTGAGTTCGAGATGCTAACTAGAAAGGGAGCGTTTAAGGGCCACTCCAAAAAGCAGTACACAGGGTCTCCAGCTTGCAGCACCGTGAAGGGAATCATGCCGCTCCCCGGAGCGACTTGGCCATATATATCTGTGCGAGAAGGGACCCATCCAAAATGGAGTACCCTTCATCTAGTCCATTCAGCGCAAAAATGCACTCTCACCGGTTAAAATTATTGAGGCATGATAAAGCACTCCCAACATTTCGTAGACGAGAGTGTCCTGGCACTATACTAGTCTGTGCCACTTCGATGGCCATGTATGACGCGTAGAATCCAGTACACGGAATGGTCTAGGTTAGTGATACAATTTACAGGGTCGTGACGTAGACGAACAAAAAGGGCCGAAAAGGGCTCCTTTAGGGACGACGACACATGACAATATGATGAAAGTTCTCCTGTATTACCTCAACTTAAAACCTTTTCTTGCAAATATTTATTATCCTTTAGGGTCTTGTCTGTACACATTGACGTCAAAAGGGGCCTGTGACGAAACCCTGAAAGGCTTGACGTGACTCAAGAGAATTCAATAGAGATTTAAACGGAGTATCATCGCAAATTTGAACCAACCTGTCCTAGAATTGCTGAGTTTGTCGCAAATACGGAGGCGTGTACGAAGTAGGGAAGACGAACTGTGTTCGACTTCGCGGCTCATGATCCTACGTCCCGCGCCCAAGATGACAATTTCCAGGCAGGGCCTTTCTTCGCGGATCTGTTTGGCAGCATTTAGGACATCACTTTCCTACTTGGCCAGGTGTGACCTGACCCATCCAATTCGATGTGATGCATCATCACCTAGCGCCTCGTTCGTACGTGCGATCGCCTCTTTTTCCATCACCTCTGCGCGCGACAACAGACGAACACCTTGCTGATGTCCTTCAACAGATGATACACGCATACATATCTTAAACCCTCGGATTCATCCGTGATCAAAGCGAACTTTCTAGTAAGCTTGGGAATATCATCGAGTGAAAATTGTTTATCGGCCGAAAAGAATCGCTCAAAACAGGTAAAGCCGGCAAAGTTCTTGGTCAGAAATTGGTCCAACAGTTAAGATGCGGATTGTGACAATTTAAAGAAGTAGATATGACTAATTGATATATGCTAGATAGCGTTCAAAGATGTTCAAAGCCCTGCCCGCGCTATATATTCAATCAGGCCAGCTTGATAGCAGGGCAGATTCTTTGACGATGTAGGTTATCCCTGGCGTAACTTTTAAACCTTTAACGATAGCCACTTCATAATGAACTACCGGATCAGTATATAAGGATTTTATAAAATCGCCCTTTTAGTTCATCAATAAATTGAATATCTTCTCTTATAGAACGAATATTATGATCATTCATATCACTGCGTGACCTAATGCATACACTTGCTTAGATAATTCATTTCCAAGGCCCCATGTTCTGGATCTTCATTAAAAGAGAGCTAATTCTTAGCAGACTAATATTGCCATCTAGACCTTCCAAGCTTTTTTTTGGCGAATGCAGTGATAGACAGATACGGCGTAATTGGAGTAAAACGGTCGTTTTGGATGTTTGCCAAGAATAATCAGGGAGCAGGACATGTGGTAACGTAAAGAGAGTGAAGCATTGGTGCATCCTTCAAGGTCATAAAATAGGGGATAATGCGGGAAGATGGATGTGAAACAGCCTGCTTTCTCTACCTCTCTCTTACTGTGCCTTCGCTAAGGAGATTCCCAAAAATTGGAGATATTAGTTAGACCCGTAGAATCGCACAAACTGCAACCTCATGCCACGCTCTGGTGCAAATGGAAAGACCCTTAAAAATCGACTCAGGTCTCAATCAACAATTTGCCACACTCTGTTGAGGTAGGATAAGCATATCCTTTGGTGTCACAATTTAATGGTAACAATCAGATGGATTTCTAAAGAGACAACCGATCAGACGCAAATGTTTGGTTGATAAAGCATTTGCATACAGCGCAACCTTGGCAGTATAAGCAGTGCGAAAATTTCGAGGTACCATATCAAATCCGAGAGTTGTGGAGAGGGTGCAAATTTGCTGATCAGCAGAAGAACGTCAATAATAATGTTTACATTCCCACTTCGGTGACGTATATAGGCTCGAACCATTATTGTAAATCTACATATCATAAACTGACACAATGTATCGGCGTACCTCTCACCTTCGAAGGCTCAGCATGTTTTATATGAAATCAGCCACAATTCGCGAAAAGTGTACAAGCCTGTCGTAAGGTTTGGAAACAGTAACCAATGCTTTTTCTGTGGCAGCGGCATACTGAGGCAAAGAGGGGTGCGGGCGTTCTGGTGATGTGGACCGTGCTTCCAGAAACTGTTTTGTTAGCATGGCTTCCTCCGTACGACTCGTAAATTTTTCTCTAAGTTGACGTAGATCTTCTATTTCCTCTCTCTTTACGTTGTCGAGGAAAAGCATTGTGGCAAGGTTGACGTCTTTGCAAAGCTTTTCTGGATCATGTTTAGGGAGAAAAGGAGCTTAATCATACGTGTTGGTCGGGTAAAAAGGATGAAGGAAGATGGACATACTTTGGAGACGTTTGTCCACATTTGTCATAGCTTTAGCTATTTTTCCCTGCATACTGCGATTTCTATCCGCATTTTCCTTTAAAGCCATTCGATCCATCGTGCGGCAAATAGAGAGATCCACTTGAAATGGATTACATATTTAGTAAACATTACTTGTATCTGCACTGCTACTCACTGGCCCCACCATGAATACTCGATTCGCGAACAATTGAATTTGCCACTTCAACTGTTTCAGCAAGTTGCATATTATTATTCAGCGTGCCTTTAAATTTCCATTGATTTCTCATCTTCGTTCCGGTAAGCTCCAAGAGGTCCTTAACATTGTCATGGTCAATACGTACCTTCTGGCAAGGCCGAAGAAAAAAGCTGTCTCACTGCTCATTTTCCCGCTATGGTGAGTAGTAATAGTAGAAGATCCTTTACAAATGTAAATTCTGGATCAGGGCAAGTCGCTTCAATTTAAATGTTCGACGCACATTAATGTCATATTTACCACCGTGTGTGTACAAGGGTTCAACGTTGACCCTACGAATCAGGGTTCGTGGCTAGAAACTCTCTTATACAATAGGATCAAGTATTTCCTTCTACCTCATGCTCATTCTCCCACAGACTTCATGCATACACTAATTTATTCTACAAGCAGCGGTACTTTTTCCGTATGAAGACAATCCGTTCTAATAATATCTACCGAAAGAGACAAATTGGAGAGGAATCTAGTCTAAAATATGCACCTCAAGACGCGAAAATGATGATACCGGAAAGTGTATTTTTTTATTTTCTCCGATTGTGCCTTCCATTAGATCTAGAACCCTTCTCGTGCCTCACTCTGTATTTCGCACGCATCATCATTTCCCGTTACCATAATACTTTCCGTTAACGTTAGATGCGCAGACCACGGCGTTTAAAAGTCAACATGTTGCAGCACTTCGCGTGATCATATTATCTATCGCCCACATTCAATCTACCAAGACCCTTCAAACCTGTTCCGCTAAGTCCGTCTGCAGATGGAGTTAAGGTTATCATAGAGACGCGCGCTACGCTCGCAAGTTTAAAGTGCTCACTTTTCAGCTTGAATAGGGGAAACATGGTAATTTATTAGGTCCTTCCTACGAAAAAGTTTCTTCCTCGGCCTTGGCGATTTCTGACTGGGGTTAATTTGATTTACTGTAAAGCGGAACTACAATTCAAAGTGCAGTCACATTTGCGTCATTGTGAGGCAAAGTAGAAAGTGAAACCTTCACCGCATCATGGACTCTAAGAGCTTGAGGCATCCATATTCATGGTAGTATGGAGCTTCCACTCCTAGGCTCCCGGAACGATCAAACGGCCAGTTTTTGGGATGGGTATGATTCTAGATACCCTTACGCGCAGCAATACCGTTTGTTCAACACCAAAATCTCGCACGGATTTTGCAGCTCCACCTGAATTTTATTTTCAAGGTAGGTGAAAGACCCTTCGCATGGTGGACCCTGAAGAATAAAAGGCCTGTCATTTCGACCGATACATGTACTTATCCCATTGCGTCTGTGTTGCGTACTCTGACAGCAAAATGTCATTTCCGCTCCCTTCGTCTTTGCCAAAATACCTTTTACAGCTAAATGTGGATCTGGACAATCTACAAGGTTTCGCGAACCACGACCTTGAAGCCATCGCTGCCTTTCAGAAAGCAGCCAATTACACTTCATTGGCCCAGATCTATTTAACGAAGAATGCGTTGTTGCAGGAACCTTTCCAATTGAATGATGTCAAAAAGCGCTTGCTTGGTCATTGGGGAACTTGTCCAGGTCTAATTTTTGCGTATACCCATCTGACAGCTTGGCTCCGCCGCAATGAAGAAAATGAGCATCGTATTTTATTTGTGACCGGACCAGGTCACGGTGCCCCTGCGATTCTTTCGTGTTTGTTCTTGGAAGGAACCATACCACACTTCTATTCTGACGAAAACTGGACGGCCCAAGGCTTTAATAAACACGCGAAAAAGTTCAGTCATCCGGGCAGTCAACGACCAAGTCACATCAATGCTACTACCCCGGGAGCCATTCATGAAGGCGGCGAGCTAGGTTATGCACTGGCAGTTGCTTATGGGGCTGTAATGGACAAACCCGATTTAATAACTGCTGTTGTTGTAGGAGATGGAGAGGCAGAAACGGGGCCTACAGCTACGGCATGGCATGCTCATAAGTTCTTAGATCCATCAGAAAGTGGTGCTGTTCTTCCTATTCTTCACCTGAATCGATATAAAATTTCGGAGTCAACTATTTTTGGCACCATGGATCAAAAAGAACTCTTAGCTTTGTTTACGGGATATGGGTATCAGGTTTGTATTGTTGATTATGCACAACACGTCGAAGGCCATACACGTCCTGGTGATACGGGTGCCCGAGCACTCGATAAGTATATGGCAAAATGTATTGACTGGGCTGTAGGGGAGATCAGCAATATTCAACGTGCCGCTCGAGATGGGATTCCCACTGTAAAGCCGCGGTGGCCGATGATTATCCTTGCCACACCAAAAGGATGGGGATGCCCACCTGAACTTGATCATGAGAAACTCGAAGATTCATATCGAAGCCATCAAGTCCCTATTGCTGGATTAGAAAATATAGAACATTTTCAATTGTTGGAGAAATGGATGAAGTCATATGAGCCGCGAAAATGGTTTAAGATTGATCAGAATGAAAACTTACATATCGACGCCCTTGTTATTAGAGCGCTTCCAAAAGCAAGACAACGATGCATGGGAATGGTACGAGAATTGTATGAACCGAGTCCAACAATCCGTACCAAGGGCTGGAAACAGTTCACAGAAAAGACAGGCTCCATCCATGCAAGCATGAAACTATGTGGTGCTTTCCTCACTGATATCGTCGAAGAGAACCCGAAAACATTTCGTATTTTTAGTCCAGATGAACTGATGAGTAACCGCTTGGACGACCTTTTTAAAGTGAAAGATATAGGAAAGCGAAATTTTCAGTGGGATCCGGAAAGTCGAATCCACTATGATCAAATAGGAAAAGGAGGACGTGTTATTGAAATGCTTAGCGAACATACTATGCAAGGCTTTGCCCAGGGTTATACATTGACGGGCCGCACATGCTTATTTCCTAGCTATGAAAGCTTTCTGGGAATCGTCGCGACCATGATTGAACAATATGCTAAATTCATAAAAAATGGTAAGGAAGTTAACTTTCGCCCTTCCATGCCCTCGATTACTTATGTGGAAACATCAACACTTTGGCGTCAAGAGCACAATGGGTTTTCGCATCAAAATCCGGGATTGATCAATGCCATTCTCAACTTACCACGTGATGTAGCTCGCGTCTATCTTCCTCCTGATGCAAACTGTATGCTTTCTGTCATGGACCATTGCTTACGCAGCAAAAGCTACGTCAATCTCATTGTAGGTTCAAAACAAGCTACCAGAATTTGGCTATCTGCCGAGGAAGCAGAACGTCATTGCATTGCAGGGGGATCCATTTGGCCCCGTTATTCGACAAATGATGGTCAAGATCCTGATATAGTTCTCCTGGGCATCGGCGTCGAAACCACAAGTGAAATTATTGCTCTCTCTCATCTACTTCAGAATGATTTCCCAACGATTCAGATCCGCGTCGTGAATATTACTGATCTGATGATTCTAGCCGAAAAGAGTCTTCATCCACATGCTTTGTCCGATGAGGATCTATATTCTCTATTAACGGAAAACAAGCCCATAGTAATTAACTTTCATGGTTACACTAGTGCCATCAAAGGGCTTCTTTCGGATCGTTTAACGCGCATGCAAGGCCCAAGACGTCTTGTAAGCTATCACGGATATATGGAACAGGGAACTACAACCACCCCATGGAGTATGTTACGTTTGAATGAAACAGACCGTTTTAGTCTTGCGCAAGCAGCTCTTCATCTTCTCTGTGAAGACCACAATAGCAAGGTACAGCACAGAGCCTATGTACACCGTGCTTTGTACGCACATCAAAAGCGCGTTCATGAAAGTATGTGTGGACTGGAAGGAGAAGTTGAACTGACGCTTAATTATTAAGAATACGTTATAGATCATGGCGATGATCCGGATGAATTTGTTGCGGTTCCTGAATTTCCGTGAAATTGCCGTTCTATCAATCGAAGTAAGCCTGTTCCTGGTGAGGAAATCTCAGTTTTGGCTATTATAAAATTGGACGAAGTAGTCTCACATTTTGACGTATATACAAGTATTGCGTTGAACTATTATTACTGTTTACCCAAATAAAAATGTTGCCGGAATTTCAGAACACCCTAAAGCGTCATTGTAGATCCATATTCCTCAATTTATCCAATCATAGCACATTCGAGATGTGCTTTGAAAGATTAATATGTATCTATCATAGGATGGAATAAAAGAATCAACTAGGGCGTTGTAGTTTTCGTTATTGTTTCTGTTGGGATTTTCGGGTGCTATCTATCGAAAACGGATGAATATATTTTGACGATGGGTATTAAATAGTGACTTGCCTTCGAAAATTGTTCGTTTGTAAAGGCTCTAGAAGGCGTGAGCTCTTTCATTGCTAGAGCGTCCGAAAATTAAAGGAGTAACCTCCCACGTTCTTCAGGCACCGTTGAAAGACCAATTGGAAGTGGAAACGAAGATAGTAGAAATACTAAAACGACACAGTATTTTCGTAGTTATGATACAAATTGCAACTACTAACCAGGCGATATTTTAAGTAGCAGACTGTTTATAACTTGGGATTACAACTTTCAGCAAAGTCGGTTACGTTTTCTTTTCGTTGCGAGGTTACCTAAAAATTTACTGCGATGACCTGGGTTAGAAAAAAAACCACGGTGCTAAATGGAAGTACCTAGTTGGCGCCGCTCACTCACGTACTAAAAAGCATCATTCGATTGTAATAAGGATTGGAATAGTTACTCTGGAAGTTACACCATATATACACTCTGAGAACCGTTCCAGACGAGTTCAACGAAGCAGGAATCGCTCCAGTAAAATTGTGGAATCTAGCGCGTGTCAATAACAGATAATGCGTTCATTGATAATATCAGTATAGAGACGGAAGTCAAGGGGAAACTTGGCCAGGGTCATGTGATCTACAGACATGTAGATTGTGCCGAAATTAGAATTAACTTAGAAAAGATGAATCATTCATCACGCTCCAAATCAAACATTAGGATTGCCATCTTATTACTTTAGTCGGAGATATGTGAGTTTGTAACTTTAGCGAACAGCCTGATGGATGGATTTCGGAAGTTAAAAATAAAAGCTTTACTATGTTGTTCACATTCCAAAAATGCTTCAACCTCTTCAGTAATATAAGGCCACCATGCAAAGAGGGGTTTTGCCCCGATCCTGAAAAACCATCTTTGCATTAAAATACAAGACGAGGTGATGGGCTGACGAGAGATCTGTACCTGTAAGCCGAATTTAACAAGCTAAAGTCATTTTCTACGCAAAAACCCTTAGGAACTAAAGAAAGGATCAAAGGATCGATATGGAAGTGGAGGTAGGGTCTTGCTTTTCTCTCGGATATACAACATGTTTGTGACGTGGCCACCACGTAATCGTCACTAATAACCATCCATATCGATGTCTCAAATGGGGATTCTATGTCTAAATGTGTACGTCACTCAGGCGACGATGAGTGCAACAGAAGTTTGACTAATGATTTGGCGTTGTTACTTAGCGGGTCATCTTCGCTCAAATTCAAGTTCTACGAAATGGACGATTGCTTTTCTGACCTTGCCCCCTCCGTCGTTGGATCGATTAAAGTGCAAAGCGATGCTGCCTATCTGCAAGTAACGTTACCTGTTGAAGAAGGGATTAAAGTATGTGCACCTGGCTATTAGGCAAAGTGATATACTGACCGGCGTACTGTGTTTCCAGCCTTTGAGTACAAAGAATCTAGCTTCGTTCGAGCTTTTCTCGGCGTTTCTTCAAGAAACTATATTAGCTAGATATTGTGGAAAAATTACTCACATATCCCACCGGGTTGTTCATGGTGCAGACCTTCCACAATGCGTTGCCATTACCAAGAGAGATCAACACCATGTGAAGACATTGGAGTACCTCACCAGTTTTGCACCTTTGCATAATACAACAGCAACATCGATTATTAAGAACTGTTTATCTTTGTTGCCAGATGCCATCAACATCTGCTGTTTCGATACGCCATTTCACCATGCAATGCCGAGGGAAACGCACCTATACCCTGTTGACCCTTTAGCGATAGGGAAAAGATTACCAGGAGGAATGCGTCTGAGAAAATGGGGATTTCATGGGCTTTCCTACTCGTTCATTGTCGATTCTGTCGCTCGATATCTGAAACAACCAACTAAAAACGTTAACCTCATCGTTGCTCACCTTGGTAGTGGCGCGAGCATGTGTGCTATTCGTGCTGGTCAATCCCTCGATACTAGTATGGGTCTTACGCCTCTAGAAGGGCTCCCCGGCTCGACTCGTTCTGGCAGCATAGATCCCGTGCTGAGCCATCATATTCAACCTGACTGTGGTAATGAAAGTAGATCGTCACAAGTGGATATGGCCGGTACTAAAATCGACCATGCAGAATATATTCTGAATAAACGGAGTGGATTTCTGGTTCTCGCAGGGACGACAGATTTCCAAGAAATTGTTCATCGTCGCAAATTGTTTTTCAGTGCAACGGACAAAGCAGATGAAAGAGTGAAACAAGCTAAACTCGCTTTCGATATCTTTGTCGATCGGATCGTGGGTTTTGCAGGAAGTTACTGTTGTAGGTACACAGCGTCGACAGCATGTACATGCTCATTTTCGAGCTTTTAGTCAAACTTGCTCCTTATGGTGGCATAGATGCTTTCGTTTTCAGCGGTGGAATTGGCGAAGCATCCACTGAACTGCATGAAGCACTTGAAGACAGGTTAGCCATGACACCTCTTGCATTGGCCAAGGACGATTCTTCTACAACCGTACATGATGGTGTCTATAGATTACCTGGAAACAGGAAGTCCGCTAATGCCACAGGAGTGCCATGGCTTGTGTGTAAAGTATGTAATTTGCATGCATTTCTAAATCATCTCAGTACCCTTGTAGGCGAACGAAGAGGAAGAAATGGTCAAGATTACCTTGGAACGCCAGAAACGTCCCATTTCTCCCCGTTGAATCCACACATTAAGCCGTACAAGATAGCAGAATAAACTGTGTGGAAAACATTAGTCTTGCTCATGTATGTAGTCTGATCCCTTCGTACATTTAAAAATGATCCATCCATCGGCGGGCCACCCATTATCCGACTCCTTGTTACTTACTCAAGACCGTGATCGTAATGAGCATGACGTTGTGAAGCTCTAATGGTATGTATCCTAGTGAATGAGACGCCATTGTTGACTGTTACAGGCAAGAGGAAGTTAAAATGTTGGAGAATGGCAAGATGCATGTGCCAGCGCCACGTTTTTATAGCTATAGCTTCCGTATCTCCCACCAAACAGTGTTACAAGAAGTCCGATACCAACATATCCAGAGAAAACACAGGATTTTGCTTCGTTCACTGCGGCTGAAACATTTGTCGATACATCATTACCCCAAACACCGGCTACACAACCTTCTCTTTTATTTGCTCCGTCAAAAATGCCGTCTGCGATTCCATCACGCAACAACATAGATCAATCTGAATCAACCAAGCTTCGCGGCGTGACATACGTCCTCTTGATATGTTCGTAGAGCTCACTTCACCATTATTAACAGACAAATCCAGTTCAAATTCTGCCTTGGCTGGTCGCAGAAGTTCGTTCCCAAAAGCATTAATCTGTCCGTCTACAAAATTCATGCACATCCCCCAAAGGCGTTTCGCCTAAGGTTGCGATAAGTCCAAATTTAGCCTCACCCAGATCAGAGCTGTCGTCTTCACCCTTTTCTCCAGAGTCACTCGCAGAGCAATCCTGTGGAGGACCACTATCCGAGGAGCAATTATCGATGCGGCTACGAAAGTGTCAATCATTCGGAATCCTGTGCAAAGAGCCAAAATCAGCAGAATACAACACTTCACCTACTTCTCCTATGTTTGGAACATTGTCAAGGTCAAGAACTTCGCCAACTCCTTCGCAAATGCAAGCAAATGTCTCTAACCGGTTTTGTCTTCCACTCCCCCTTCGTAAGCCATCAGTTCCAGGGCCGAATTCGGTTCCAAGGCTAATGTCCAATGTAAAGGGAATAGATTTCACTTCTATATTTCGTATCGTATTCGTACAGAGGAATCAAAGGAGTCTACACCAGCGTGTGACTTTTGTCGTCGGCGCAAAGTGCGTGTGAGTATATGCGTGTGTCTATTATCCTTCTCTTTTCACCATTCGAGTAAAGTCACTGACGATAACCATGTTTTTTTAGTGTGATCGTGTCGAGCCAGCATGTACATTTTGTACCAAGCACAAAGTCAGGTGTACGAAGAATAACCAATTGCGTAAACGAGGTCCGCCTACAAAAAAGCAACGTGTAGAGATCGAGCGAGCGGGAGTTCGTTACGATCGTGGAAATCGGAGACTGGTTGTAGATGACGAGATCCCTCAGGGAGCAACTGAATGTCATCCAAATCATTGGCTTGAGATTTGTCATTGAAAAGGGATCACTCTGAAATACACAATACTACTGTGTTGTACTATTTACAATTGTTATCACCATATAAGCTTCATGGTCACTACAAGTGAACTGAGCAAATAGAAGTCCCCCATCATAACCTGAAAATTTAAGTAATGTGACGCTCAAACGAATTAATTAGAGGTCGATCTCATCAACCAAAGGCGAAGACTATCTTACAGTTCAAAGTCTACCTCACATAAATTCTGCAGAAAACGTACGAAAAATTTCTATGACAGGCTGCATTGACTCTGAGATTGTCTGGGAAGTAAGGATGACTTAAAAGAAATGCTTAAATTTGTGCCAGATAAGATACAAAAAGCGTCATATTCACTTTTGACGTGCCACGGCAAGTTCTTGGCATGCACGAGAGTAACCATGTTGAGTGTTGTCTTGGAGGTATTGCAGTCTAAGACATCTGTACGTGCTGGCTCGAGATCTGCTTCAAAAGTCAATGAGCCGCGAGACGAAGAAACAGACAACGCGTGGTTTTTACGACTTGGTTAATAAGCGCAAGAACGCGTTTGTGACCTCGACAAAGGAAGCGGCATTCATGGTCGACACAGTGTTCACGTCTTGAGCTGTGGCGAATTCAGATGTTGTTTGATCCCTTCCCCCACGGCTAAGAGATGTTCCCACATCCGAATTGTTGACGATGAACCCAGTGCACCGTTCGATATCGCAAGTGGATCATCCGGCTTCGACAACGCCACCAGAGAAGCAAAACGTAGAGGGACTCTCATATGGCGCAGAACCCTGCCAGAAAAGACATGCAGTTTTCCGGGGTTTACCCGAAGCTTGGATGGCATAAACAGACAAAAGAGGACCCAATGTAAGTGCGATAGATACATAATGTAAAAAATGGAATGGGACATATACGCTTTTTCCTATAGGAACGCGTAGATATATAAACACTTCTACCGAAAGTGGATAAACTTCTCGCCTGTTCCCCCACTATATTTGCAAGCAACGGCACAATGCCTGAAAATCAAAATCCAGGAAACGTTGCTAATCGGCTTAGAGAAGGAGTCTCGTTGATCGTATCCAAGGGAAGACATTCTTCTGGAAATACTACCAATTCTGGCACCTATGAAGACAATAGTATCGACGCCGCTAGGGGTGGAGGTTCACGTGAGTTTGCCTCATGAAAACGAAGACCTATTTAGAGCCACTTCCTTTCTGTACACCACGAAATCCTTGAAAGCGTAGTAGGTTCCAGGTGCTCCTTATTGAAATTGGTCAGCTGGGCTTTGCAAAGCTACCTTGACGCTTAGTGTATATCAGGTGGATTTTGGACTCCACGTCTAATTGAGCTTCCATTGACGCTTCCGTCGCCCAGCTCACTGCATTACTTTTCAATACACCCACCCTAGGTCTATCGATCGTTTGACCATCAAATGGCCACCCCTTACGGCCGTTTTTGTTCTTATTTTAATAAAGAGAGTTTGGAGGGCAAATGTTTGTGTCAGAAAGGGCTGGTCTGGGTGGTTACAGACCAATGCCGTGCTCAAAGGAATCAGCTCTGCTAGACGAAATTTATTGTCCTTCGTCCTCTGATGGATGACAAGCTGCAAGTACTAAAACTGCTGAAAAATAAGATGTTGACGTGTAGATATACAAGGGCTCAAAACATATGCCAAAACAAAGCTTCTTATCATGCAACTTGCGGACGTTGAAGATCACTTCTTGGTTTTAACACAATTAGAAATGAGCTATGTATAGAAGTATTCATTCACACCTTCAGCAACCAAATTCGATTTCATCATGGCTAGGATCTCATCGACCACAGCCAATGGTCCGCGCAATGAACATGGAAATGACGCAAGCAATAAGGCACACAATGCTATCTCGAAGTTGACAGTGTTAGGCACATTTTGTCACCGCTCAACGTTTTTTTTACTGACTCGCGGGAAATGATCGTCTCTTTTTCCAGCGCAAGGCATGGAGCGGTCATAACTGTTGTCGTTGGAACATCCTATTGATCGACAAAATTCTGCGAAGATGGTAGTAAGAGCCCGACAGACACCCATAGTTTCCCGCCATTCTTTGTTCTGGCTCACGCCATGTTGGCTATCATAATAACAACTAACGTCTCGTAGCACTTTTTCATACGTTTTCGGTAAATTGTCTGGACGATTGATTCGAGCGTCCAGTCTTGTGCAGGTCATATGAGTTAAATAAATTGGATGTGAATGCAGACACCATTGAGCGAAGGAGTGCCGTTGGCTACTGAATGGAAAACAGGAGCTATCACGCGTAGATCCAGTAAGATTCTTGAGATTTTACTCATCTTACTCAACAAAGACTAAAGGTTATGTAAAAACGATAACCAATTTATTTACAAGCAATCCTGTGCACAGCAAACAACCGATACAAGAACGATAGACGTTGTCTACAGCATATTGTGGTCATTACCAGTCATGAGTACCTTTTTTTCCATGTCTTTACAATTGTGAAGTATTACTAAACCGCTGGAGAGAGGTGAAAACCATCCTTCTGAGTATGTCCACAGCTTGTGTGCCCCTCCAGACCAGTGTGCACCAAAAAGCATGGCAACCAATATGGTAGGCCGTGAGATGATGCCAGCGAAATTGACAGAAACGAGCCTCTCCTAATGGGCAGATCATCCTTGGTAATGGGAAAAGTGCCCGAATTGAAGTCGGAGCGCATGACCAAGTGAACTGCGAGACAGGTAAAGTGTGTGGCCACCAGAGCAGCTAGCGCTGCACGGTACGTTGCCAAACGAGGACGATTTCCTATAGGTTTGCGCACTGCTTTATTTGTTAAGGAAGCAGCGTCCAAGTCGACCGGAATACGATCCGAGCTGTCACAGGGTTGTTCATCGGGATTAAACCTGTATCTCTCTTCTGCGAGAGACTGTGATACGTCAAGGGCCTTACCCACAGTATCTTCGCAAAAGACAACCAGATCTTCATCAATGTTGTGTAAGTTAAACCGACATGCGAGGCAAACGAGAGGTGAGGAGAGATATATGGTAATTCCCCATAGTAGGGGAAAGGAAAAGCAGATGATATACACCTCCGCTAAATCTTCTGACATAGGGTCATCGTGAAACCTTGTGTTGATTCATGCCCTTTCCCGACACGGAAAGCATGACTACGAGAATGACCAATGCAACGATTCCTGATGTTGCCGTCACCATGAAGCCAACAAAAGCAACATGATCACCTAACGAAATCTTCCGCATGGGCATGCCAAAAGGCACGAGTAAGAGAAAATGGGCCCGTATGAATCCATTGTCGATCTAGAAGCAGGGAGAAAAAGGCGCTGAGGGCTAGCAATTTTCAAATACTTCGCCCAACTTGCATTGCGAAGGTCAATTGAGCTCTTTCTGGTCGATAAATCACCAGACAACAGTTAATCACTTTCTTGAAAGCTCGAAAGATTGGAATGATCGGTCTAAACGCGGGAATATTTTAAGAAAAACATCATTGATACACGTAGAAACTATCGACGATGCAAGAACGGCATTTGTATACTAATGACAATCCGAGAGTCCTAAAACATTTGACAAAATTGAGTCTGACGATGATTTGAACTGAGCTAGTACTAACCAGACCTGACTGGGATTTTTGGAACTACGTCAAAATCCGCAGCAACTAAATCTGTGGCCTGCAACGCTACGTCTACATTACAGCAGAGTAAGTTTGTAACTGAAACTCTGTGCTCACTGCCTGGTAGCATCACTCACTAGCCTTACGCGCTCTGTTTTTGCTCGTTCTCTTAGGAGGCAAACGTCTCTGCATGTAACTGCAGAAGGCGTCCTCATGCATCCGCTAAAAAGCTTCTTCCAAGCCACAAATTCCATACTAAAGCAATGCTCGTTAGGATTTAACTTAGCGCATAGATTTGACCTCTAGTATCGTTAAACAGACAAGGGGATGATCTGCAATTGTGCAAAGATATGCTAGCCTGCAATCAAAAGGAAAGGCCATCTACCGTGTCGAATGGTTTTGTCGCAACGTATAAAAGAACTAGCTAATCGCTTCGACTGGATAGGTTTTCACTCAGCAGCTTGGTTGTGATTCACGTAAAGCAAGGATTCTTTCCCATTGCCTAGATACATTCATATCTTGCCTGATTTGCAACGAGCTGCTGTAATTGGGCTTCGTGCTACCTTATAACCTGAACGAACCGACATTGTGCTAAGGGGAAGACTTTCCTGTTTCTTCACCCAGTCATCTACGTATCAGAACATCCGCAACAACTGTTATGAGCCCCCTTCCGAGTGGTGCGGGTTCTCGCGATGCATTTGCCCCTCTCATCAAACGACGGACATCACATGCTAGGAAAAGACACGCAAGCCATGTCAAACGTCCCCTAAATGCCTTCTTTCTCTTTCGCAAACATGTGTGTGACAATTGGATAATAAAAAGGGGTTTTTACATTCAAGACCAACGTACTATTTCCCGCGTGGTTGCCGAAATGTGGAGAAAGCTAACTGTGGAACACAAAGAACAGTGGCATGAAGTGTTCCGAAAGGAGAAAGAATCATTTCTAAAAATGCATCCGGAATACAAATACCAACCCGATGTTAGTACTCGCAGGAAGAAAACGCGGCGTCTGAGAAAAGAGCCACAAACCCAACAGGATTGTATCAGTATTGCAGAGGCTATTTTACAGAGTTCTGCTGTTACACAGCACTCAAAGAACGCGATGCTTGAATCAAAAGTTTCGCAAGTAACTTTTGAAAGGATGAACGCTTGCGAGAATATACGATCAAAAGACAGACGCTTAATCGTCGAACATGCTCTGCTTAAAAGGGAAGATCATGATGGGAATTTACAAATGGATCCTTGTGAAACCTACCAGATGTCTCTGCTATTCTCAGAGCCCGAAATGACCTCTCAAAAAGAACAGCTTTATTCATCACTTTGGGAAGGGCCAAGTAAAGCGAATATTTTTGAATTTTTCGACGGAACTGCAAGTGAAATTTTTGATTTAGAACTTTCGGGGACCGAATTTAACAGACACGCGGACTGCGCATTGGGTTCCCCATTCCATGGTAGGAATGTTTACAGGGATAACGATTACTGGGCTACAGACAGTGTACCCACTCACAACTTTCTATCAGAGTTGCTATGAAATAGCACGGTAGCCCCTAGGATCACCTTCATGGGAATATTCTTGTCTCGGACGATCTTCACCTGATCGATGGGTCCAAAGCATGCAAGGTTATCACATCATTTGCTACTTCCCTCCACAATTTACGCTCAGTTTGAGTCGACCTAGTAGATTGTTTATCTTTTTGCACTGATTTCCGGCCATTGATCTGTAGATAAAATGGATTTTGTGTTGTGTTCCTCTAGCCACTCAAAATGCTGTGCTAACGCCGTTCGGTATGTCGAAGAGCTAAAAAGTAAGAGCGGAAGTGTGTAGGAAAAATATGCTGCTAAATTGAATGAACTACTCTTAAAAAAGGCCCGTCAACCGAGGAGAAATCAAACGCACCTCGGTCAAAGAGACGTTGCAGAAGAATGTCATAGCTTTATTTAGAGAGGCAAGTAAAGTAAAAGCATACTTTGGTCAATTCTCCAAAGCAGGCGCAGATCACACTTTTTTAGTTGCTCTCGAAAAAGTAGCATGCCCACGGACGAAAATGTGGAGGTAGTGAGTGTGGGGGGCAGGTAGGACAGATATTGCTGCTCTCCATTTTCCACGTAGTGCAACTTCGGTGAAAAGAAGGTTATCAAACAAAGCGCAACACGATGCCTCGATTGAAACAGAAGAATCATCGAAGCTACGTCAAGAGATGGTAGGTGAAAGCACGGACAATTTTCGAAAGCAGACTTAAGTTCGTCATATCCCAAGAGACAAGCTGTCTGTTCAAGTTTGATTGACTCGGCAGCATCCACCGAAGACTATGTGTTACGTTCAGTTATGGTGATTAGAGCTGCAGGAAATGAATGCCAGCGCCGATTCAATCGCTTCTTGAGCGTAGATACGGAGTTCTGCTGGTTCGTGAAAAGACAATGGGCAAGAGGGTTCTCGGAAAGGGCGTCCTTGTAAAGGAGGACAAGGGCGCAACACTCTTACATGGTGGGGATTTAGATATTTGGATGACAAGAGGTTCGTAATTCTGGACAAGCATTTCCTTTGATGGAATAAGGGTCAAAAAAGGTGACTCTGCGTGTATTCTGTATCAAAGGAGGTGCTAGGAGGGTGAAAGAAGAGTAATCATTATCATCACCCAAGAAGTCCTTTCATCGTTCCTTGCCGCCCAGAATCATCCGCAACGGAGCTGCATACCGATACTGTCAAGCTCCAAGCGCAGACAAATTCATCGCTTGTGAGTCTACCATGTGTCCTGTTTCAAGACGAGAGGCGACGCCGTGCAGCTGGATTTACAACGACTCCTAATCTTTGCTTTCTCAGCTATGAGCGTTACACGCCGCACCGAATACTGTCAATAGGTAAATTTACAGGCAAGTTAACATGGCAAACGACTTCTCCTTACTCATGGTGTTACTTCTTGATTCGCTGTTGCGGCAGGCGCCTCTGAAGTGGGAAAGAGCCAGTACGTTTGGATGGTCTTACCAATCGAAAGTAAGTTACTGTAACACTTTCAGCACATATACTTATGGTAAAAGAAGAATATGGATGTGGAGCTGGGGAAGTACCAGAGATGGTCTGACGTTCTCATTCCTCCTCAGCAATGTATATAAGTGCAAGACCCATAATAGTTTGAAAGTAATTTGATCACCATATCCAAAAGGATATCTCGCTCAACATGTGGAGAAGCTGTACGTCTCTCTCGTGCCGGTCTGCAGAATGGTAGAAGACCCTTAGCTAGTTTCTTGATGACCGGCAGTACCGGTACAGGGAAAACAGAGTCTTGCAAAGCTTTGGCCAACTTCTTATTCGATTCAGAGTCTGCTCTCATCCAACTCAACATGAATGAATATGCTGAACAGCACAGTATTGCACGTCTTATCGGTGCGCCTCCAGGCTAGTGCGCCTCCAGGCTAGGTTGGCCATGAAGAGGCAGGACAGCTGACTGAGCAAGTTCGTCGCAAACCGTACAGCATTGTCCTCTTCGATGAAATAGAGAAAGCCAGTAGGTCCGTTCAAACGATGCTTCTGCAAATCCTTGAAGGAGGGAAGCTCCAAGATAGCCAAGGACGCAATGTGGACTTCCGCAACACCATTATTGTCATGGCAAGCAACCTTGGTGCGGTGCTGTTCATGGATGGAGCGACCGACGAAGCTTTGGGAAAAATCAAACCTGAAACACGGCAAGCCGTTCTCAATTCTATACAAGCGGCTCTGCCACCCAAATTGATTAACCGAATTGATGAGCAGCTCATCTTCTCACCAGCCGCATTGCGCGACATTGTCCACATCAGATTGGAAGAGGCGGCTCAACGTCTTGCGCCACAACGCATTCGCCTAAACGTTTCGGATGATGGAAAGGATTGGCTCGCAAAGTATGGCTTCGATCCACGTTATGGTGCACGTCCTTTGAATCGACTGATAACGAAGAGCCCACTTAATCCTCTGGCTCGGGCTCTGATCCAAGGCACAATTCGCGAAGGGGATGTTGTCCCCATCACGGTGACCAAAGACAATGCAGAGCAGAGTCTACACATTGGGGAACAACATGAACCGATCAAATCGAGCGAAAAGAGCCATACGCAAACAATGCGGAATCGCAAGATCCTCAATAACCTTTTCAACCCCATCTGTATCGTGTAGTATGAATATCACAACACTCTCCAATGTATACCTCACCACTTGATAATAATGGATATGTATAACTACAAATGATACAATACGACTTGTATGTGCTCAGAAATTCTCAGATAAGAGTAAAAGATACTTTCTTCGTGGCTACCTTTGCCCTTTCTTCGGGTGACGAAGCGAGAAACTCGGTCAGGATGCGTGCTCGTTTCATGCACTCCGCCTTCTGTGGTAATTGGTGACTTGTTACACGCCCACTTGTCGAGGGAGTAGCAAAGAGGATAGTGTACGGAAGTCTGTTGCTCTGTAAGGCACCTGTGGTAGACACAGAATGTCTGACTGCAAATTCCATTACTCCAACGCCGTAACCCATCTCTCCTTCGTCCACTTTTGGCACCTCACATGGCAAGTCAAAAGTGACCTGCTCGCCTCTTTTTATACATAAGCTCGTCACGGAACCCTTTGCAGTGTCTTCTTCCCTTTTCAGCTCAGGGTTATTCTTCTGGTCTGTACTTCGCGCCAATTTATTCACGCTTTGATCGAACGCTCGCCCGACTCCGATGCCAACGAAAATGCCTAATCGAGGACGATTGCTGCGAATCAGGCGCACGAGTATCTCGGCGCCGAGCTCATTTTCATCAGTGTTGAGCTCTTCGGCCAGACGTGTTGGACGGGCAGCTAGGTTGGTCAGACCGAGGGAAAAAAAGGGGGACGTTTGTGCCAATATAGTGTAATCTTCAGAAGGGGGCACTTGCATTGGTGTGAAGCCTCCTCGATGAATGGCCCGATAAAAATGCTACAAGCACTTGTCAATGACAAAAAGCTTCATTGATCGGAGATTCTTACGTTGGAAGGGTGAGAAAAGTGTTGTCCTTTTTGGCTAGACATTCGTCCTGGATTCGATCCCATGAACAGTACTAAAGCGCAAATGTGAATGAGGTCACAAAAGCACATGCAAAACGTACCATCCATATCGCAACGTACATAGTCAGGGACTTCTGCAAGATACTCTTCGACAACCTCTTCCTTTGTTTTTTTCCGTCGTTGTGAATGTCCTGTGACTGTCCTTGGTATTTTTCGTTTCGCAGAGGAAGATTTCGATTTGGCAATACGATGGGAGCTCGGTTTCTGGAAAGAGAATGAGTCACAGAAGCTCTGGGGAAATGATGGGAGTCCATGCGACTGCTCTATCCATCCCTCGTCCTCTTTTTTCACTGAGACTTCGCTATTTATACTTTCCTCTTCTCTTTGTACAGGCGCCATTCACTCTTGTTGCCTGCTTCTCTTGGTAGCCTTTGTCATTCCTATCTCCCATGCTCTCTAGCTTCCCACGCCTTTTCTTTCCCTCATTAGCTCACGATGATCTGTGCACAAACCACGATTTCGTGAATCCACGACGCGTTAATATGAACGTTACAGTCAGGCTTCCAAGAACGCGGCTTCGATGTTGATTCCCGCTGCTCAGCGATCCTCATCCTTGCACCAGATAAAACAATGATTACTGGCGCAAGTCATGGCTCGCAGATGAGACACAAAACAAAAAACCCACACTTTCTGATACAACTTCTGCTTGCTCAGAGCGAATGACATAACGTTTTACGTAGCCTCAATGACAATTTCATGACACATTAGATACCCAACCCATCCTTTCAATCGTCTCTCGCCATGAAGTACAACATCCAACATCACGACAAAAAAATTATGGCTCAACACAAAAGCCAGAACATCCAAAACGTCTCACACCGTCACCTCGTATCAAAGCCTTAGCAGAAAGATACGAAGGAGCAACTACCACAAATAAGAGCGTCACAGCATTGTATGAAAACGTCAGCGACACGACCCCATACTAGAGAATCACGCAGTAAAGGGAGGATTTCGGAGGCGTGATCGGCCTCTATGGTTGAAAAAGGTCCATTTTCATCTTTGCTGCCAGCAGCATCTTGCAAGTACTTGAGATCCTTGAAATGACGTTTGAACCAGCTTCTTTCCTTCTCTTCTTCCTTTGCCGCCAGACGGAGATAAGATAGTCCTCTCTTGACATCTCTACATTTTCAGCATCTCGAATAAAGTCGATAATTCTGCGTCCCACATAATTTGGGTCACCGTCGTAGCTACCTTGGTGAGTCAGTGCAACTTTTCCTGAAAGAATATGATTAAGACAATACCATGTTCCCATGTGTGTATGTGTATATGATGAGCGTTGGGCAGATCATTTTAAAATTGTATGAGCGAGATTTAGCCACAAAGTTTTGGGCATTTCGGCACGATGCTGCAGTATCAGAGTTGGGCGGAGTTGTTACAATTGGATGCTAAAATGAAAACATACCTTTGCTTCAAAGAAATACAAGTGATCACAGCTTATTTGCATATATTAGATTGCATTTACTTCGACAATAATATCATGTAAGGAAAGGATGTTTATTGGTGTGTCCCCGCTCGAGGTGTCGGGCGGGAAAGTATGGAGAAGGGGAATTGTCTTGAGAGCAGACTTCGACGTTTAGTATTAAAGATGAGTAATTCAAAAAAAGAAATGTCTTTGTAATCCATACGCGACATCAGCATTCGGTTAGCGCGCTACATTACCCGCATGAACTATAAGGTACACACCGCACTTATAATTATTCCAGGTCTGTGTGAGGAGCCCACATATCGCACAAAACGGTACCTCGACTGTGGGGTTAATAAAGTCGGGTAAACTTGGTGCGACAACTTTGGAAGGCGCGGTTTCCACAATGTGTGCTACCTACCAGTCCTGAAGTATACTTTACGAGTAGACTATGACAGTAATTTCGCTCAACATATAGACTTACCAAACAGCAAGCTAGCTAGTTAGTGAGGGTTAATCTCAGCTTTGAAAGCAGTGCGACTTGCCAGAGAAAGTTGATGGCAACAAGACTTGATCAGGCTATCTAATAGTTTTGACGACCGATCCATTTATCCATCACGACTTATTGGCAATAGCTTAAATGATTTCCATAAGCCTCAAATGGCTGGTAAACTTCATCAAAACACATGTTTACTTGTCCGCTGAAAAGGGTGTACAACGAATCGAATGGTAAAGGCCAGCCTCACTACACTTTCACCAGTGTCCTCACTCTGGAGTATTTTCGTCTTATGCTCGTCTATTACAAGACTACCTACCGATCTCGCCGGATGAGTTAAGTATGCGCTCACAACTCTAAAATTTTTCCTGTGACATAGTTTCTTGGCATTTTTCGAAGTGCGATCTTCCAGAGCGTAAAAATCCCCCGCGTTACTTTTGAGAGAGGTAAGCATCTAATGGTAACATTGTGGAGCTGAGATTAAAAGGTCCTTGGCCAATAATGAGAAGCTTTGACCGCACCCCTTTACAAAGTCCAAGATTACAGAGGAATACCATACGTGTAACTGTCATCCCCGCCTCGACCAAGACAGGGAAAGGTACATAAGGGTCGCTGCTGGCGCACTCAAATACCCTGATTGTCGGAGTTTTTAGAGATTTGAAAAAAGTTCCGGTAGCCTTTGCTTCCAATTCGCGCTTCTCATCTGTGTGAGGCGACTCGAACAGCCCAGGTGCAAGAGAAGCCACCGCATTACATGACATTGATGCATTATTAGCAATACTCCACCTCCTACGACGGCATCGATTTGGTAGAGCATGCAAAGCAAGTTCTCTCATACAAAATTATTGATCCAAAGCGCTGCGATCTGCGATCAAGAAAGTTGTGCTCTTTTCAAGCATCGAGGCAGATATACTGGAGAGTACGGGTGAGCTATTGGCCAACCATATAGCAGAAGAAACACTACATAATGCTGCCCAAACTGTTGTGGTGGTAAGAGCCGCTTTATTTATGAAGAACTGTGTTCACGACATCATCTCTAATCTCAAGACGAATACACTCGTAAGCACTATTATCCTAGACTACCTAATTTCTATGGTAAGGTCATGAACCTACCGACTCTTGGAGTACTAACGCAAGGAAACCTTAGGTTTCTATAAACGATATTGGTGAGGCACTCACTACAGCTTTAATATCTTCAACATGCGCGGGCTTTTGGACTTATGGCCCACGGGAATATTCACCAATAGATGTTTGTAGCGCCATGAAGCACTGTTTGGCAAAAAAAAAATACCTTGACCTGCTAAAAGGAAAAGTCTGGCTGATCCTACGTCGACTAAAAAGCGGAAATTGAAAAACCTTGCTAGCCTGGTGGTTTGAAGTAAACTTTTCACTACTAACATTTGGTGCTTCTGTTATTGTTGATTACAAGCAAACACAAAACATGTGGAGCCTCAAACCTCGAATATTCGAATCCACTATCATGGCCTGGTCACCAATTTGCACTTCTAACCAAGGGCGAATTCCGAAAAAGAGCTACGCTGAACGGACAATTTTATATCTGTGCTCACGCACTATTCGAACATTCGTCAACTTCCTTTGACGCTGAGAATAGTTATCTCTACCGAATCATTTAGTTTCATCCTTACGTTCGAATAGCGTGATTCGCCTTTTTCATTCATTCTCTAGTTCAGCATATAATTTCGCCAAATAAGACGTCTGTAACTGAGACATCCGGGTTTTCACTTTTCGATACATTCAATAATGGGTTGATGTAAGGTTTTGTATAGTCTTGGTGCTTGAAAGAATCTCTCTCGGTCTACGAAGGCTTTTATAGCAGGATACAAGTCAGCCATCGGATTTGCGCTCTGCACTTTGTCGCAATGCTTCACATTTTATCTCACCAAGCATCTTAGACCATGTATGCGCATCACAGACATTTTTGCCTTGGTGGAAACGGGTTATTACCGAAGACGTATAAACGTGTCACGTTCGCTATCAGGGCTTCATTCTGTCTGCGACCCATGATTTCTGTATCTATCTTTTTCATTTCAAGCTTGTTGTCCAGTGCCAATTCAGTTGTGGATATCACTTCACTTGTTTATCTGATAACCCATTGTTTTTTTTTGCGTATAGCAAAACGGGCAAACGATCGCTTGTCTTATCGTTTCTTTGCACACACGAATGACTCAATGGTGCCCACGTCCTGAAATGCACGCTTATGTGCTGAATTTGCGAGTTTGAGCATCACAATAATCCATTGCTCAGGGAGGGGCCCGTAGAAGGTATCTGAAGGGCATAATCATGCTGTGCACGTTTACGTCCTTTTCCATTCCCAAGGTCATGATACTGTGGACACTGACTTGCTGCCAACCTACAGCTTGAATATGTGTTCAACTCTTGGTTGATGCCGTGAATTGTTAAATGAACATCGAAACGTACTTTGTACTATTGGCAGTAAATTTTAAGCCTCTAGCGGCCATGGTCATATCAATTTCGAGACTTACACTGATATGCATCCCTATGAACGAGATGCTTTGAGGTTGCGCCCGCACTTCTGAGGCATTTAAATTGAGCAAAATACGAATCTTGAACCTTTTTCCGGACGGCGTTTGATCAAGATCATCCGCTTCTTGAACTTCAAGGATACGGGTTTCCAAAGCACATATTTCAAATCCATTATAGAGGGACAGATTACCATGCCCACGATCAGTTTCTAAATCTTGCAACAGTGTAGCGCGGATGCCAGTGATGTGAACAAAATGCGATGGATTTTCCATCGAAATGTTAAAAACGGCTGGCGCCTCCGAGCATTGGTACAATGTGTTAGGATTGATCACCTCCATAAAGATAGCTTGCGGTATCCCCATGTGATTTTCAGCAATATTGACGTACTTGCAAGATGCGCTTGTCGCCAGCAACGACGGTTTGCACTCACCCTTTTGAATAACATGACCGCCAGTATTGCCTCTTACTGAAGCTTGTGATTGGTTAATGTGGATGATCTCTATCAATTTCCTTTTTCGTGCAAGGCCAAAAAGACTCAAACCTTTTCGAGGGCGTCTAAGACAGATATCCGCCCGCAAAGTATATTTTACAGTAACGCCCCGGCGTCCGTGTACGTTTGCAACTGTCCTTTCTGCTGCCTTTTTGATCACATGGTTAAAAGCTTAAGCTTTGTTTTAAGTCACAGAGGCGCATACAATACACAAGAGCGTCGTGCTCAACTTACTATTGTCTCCTTCAATCTCGTCCATGATGCATCCACAGCCTGTATTCGTTTCCTGGTTCTCCACGTCTACATCAATCGACGCTGGAAGCCGGGTACGAGCCTTATTCCTCTTACTTCCCAAACTCGAAAGAACCGTAGATTTGAGGGAAACGTATTCCGGAAGTAGACAAGAAAACGTTTGATCAGGTGAATCCGAAGGTTTGTTACTCGTTGAAGGTATGTCCAAATTCAGAAAGCGATTACTTTTATTCGTGACAAACGGGGATTTTTCAACTCCTTTATCTATAGGTCCTACAATCAGGGGTGATTTAACCTCAAGACATGTGCTGCAAAATTATTTCGTTAGTATTTACATCTTGTAACCTGAAAAATTCCATACTATTCGATCTCTCCGACAAGAGTGCACTTCGTACATCTGACGGTATGCTTCCCAGAGACATTGCTCTTACCTCTCGACGTAAAAGTTACGTCAAGAGACAGCTGACCATTAGCTTCTTGAAAAACGTCGTGTTCGAGCAACATTTGATGTATAATTAAGAGCCTATAGTAAGTTCTCTTTATATAAAAGTTCGGGTAATGTGGACAAAGCTCTCATTATTGCGCATTTGACCCTGACGAACTTTGAATGCAGGATATAACGATTAGGCCCTTCTCCGCTCGTCGCCTAACCCAGGGCCCATGGGGTATAATTTCGTGAGTAACAATTGGAAATTACAAGTGGAGCTTTTCTAAGATCCGCATTTTCATAATGTTGAAAACCTTCATCTCCACACACAGCAGGCTGACGTAAGCCACATATCTGCGCTATCCGGCACAACGGCACAACGGCAAGTTAGTGTGTATTTAATGTTCCGTTCATCTATACGGGGTGGGTTACCTTACCCGAAAATCATATAATCAAACAGCGGGAAGAGGCATGTGGCAATGACTGAACACCAAAACTAGAGTCAAACTACTTTTCCAAGAACTCTGTATTAAAATAACAATAGGTGCCTTCTCGTTATACCCTATAAAATCTATAATAGTAGCATAGAGATGTTGTACAACGACAATTGAATGACTTCCCGATCAAAATGTCACGATCTCGTAGGGTGGAGCAAAGCTATCGTTTGAGCATTAGTCACGTAATTCATACCTTCGAAGGCTCGGCGTGCTTATATTTCAGATCAGCCACATTTCGTGACAAGTGTACAGCTTTGTCATAAGGTTTGGAAACAGTATCCAATGCCTTTTCTGTGGCACCACCATGTTGAGGCAATGAAGGATGTGGTCGTTCGCGTGAAGCGGATCGTGCTTCCAGAAACTGCTTTGTTAGCATGGCTTCTTCCGTACGACTCGTGAATTTTTCTCTAAGTTGCCGTAAATCTTCTATTTCTTCCCTTTCTACAGTGTCAAGGAAAAGTTTGGTGGCAAGGTTAACATCTTTGCAGAACTCTTCTGAACCATGTTTAGAGAAGGAAAGAGCTTAATGGTATGCGTTCGTCAGTTCGAAGATACAGCGAGAGCAAAGAGCCATACTTTGGAGATGTCTGTCCACATCTGTCATACTTTTCTCAATTCTCACTTGCACGCTGCGATTTCTATCCGCATTTTGCTTTAAGCCCATTTGATCCATTGCGCGGTAGATAGAGAGTTCCTCTTGGAGTGTATTATTTCTTTAGCGAGTATTACGCACCTTTGCATGACTACTCACTGGCTTCGCAATGGATACTCGATTCCCGAACAATGGTATTTGCCACTTCAACCACTTCAGCAAATTACGTATTGTTATTATTCGTTGTGTACTTACCAATTTCCATTGATTTCTCATCTTCGTTCCGGTAAGCCTGATTGAATCGGTCCAAGAGATCCGCAATATTGTCATGGTCAACTCGTATCTCTCTTACAAGGTCGAAGAAAAAAGTTGTTTCACTGCTCATTTTGTCGCTATGCTGAATAGCAATAATACAAGTCCACTACAGTGTAGATTCAGAACCTTGCGCATTTATATGTCATTTATCGCATTGTGCTTATCCATAAGGGTTCAACCCTACGCGTTGGCAAGCCCTAGTAATCGCTTTGTTCGAAAGGTACCGACCGGACTTCTCATCTGTGTTTTCTTTTAACTAATTTACACGATTTATTAGACGTACTAAGCCAAACATATTACAGTGCACAAGTCTGTTCATGCTAAGATGAGCAGACAAAAGGAACAGCCCAGAACATATGTTAAAGGTCCCAAAATACAATTGAGTAAAGAAACGAATGTTCTCTAATAAAAATCTGCAATTACTCGTTTCGGTTCTTTTGTAAAAGTCCTGTACTCAAAGTGCGCCGCCACATTCCACTTGGACCGGTCTGCCAAAAGAGACCTCCTCTCACAGCGCATTGGCGTCTGCTGCCACTAGAATTGCAATCCGTCTCGATAGATGCGGCTACGCCTGGCTGACGACGCGTCGAGCATCGAAACTTGTAGGAAAACTCAGAACTAATAATTGTCAGCTCTTCTCTAAGCTCCAATTTCTCCAGCTTATACAGGACGAAATTGTAAATTCAACACTTTCACTGAAGAAAGTATATGAGTAAAAAGACAAAAAACCATCAACGACAGGTACTTAAGTAGGGGAGGATCTGCTTTCTCGATACGATCGATCTGATTTCCATGGCAATTGGGAACCTGTCGAAGGTGAACTTCGTTAACCTTCGCGATCATATGAAGTGTACAATGCAAACCATCAGTTATTGCTATTCCACCTCAAAAAACCCTCCTCGGCACAAAGGATGCCGATAAAACGAACCTAGATTCGTTTTCCACAGCCCTAATCTCAGAGAATAACTCGCGGTATATCTGGCTCGACTCAAACGGTCCGAAAAGAAATGCGTTGGAAGCGCGTCTGGTGCTCGAATTTATTAGTTATTTTGATTAGTCCCTTCTGACGAACAGGACCCTGGGAGCATATCGGATGCCAAAAAGTGCGGGTATCGGACCTTAACCCTATGACAATATATATAGATCTATAGATATATTGCTTTTCCCACTTTTTACAACGTACCTTTCGTCCTTCGTCGTTGATCTATTCGACTTACCTCCTTTTCCATACCTATCTTATGATCCGTTGTAGTGGAATCGCTACACGTTTGGAATGGAACCTCCGAAAAAGGATTGCGACTGTCAGTCTCCTTCACAATTGGAAAATGATTTCTTGCGTTTTTTCACAGTACCTCTCGCTAAACATTCACAATATCCACAACGTCCATGCTCTACGTCTGTTACAGAGGCTTCCTCGCTACCTTATAAGGTTCACAATCCCGGTAGAAAATTCCCAACCGAGGGCCGTTCATCCGGTACTTATTTCGATTATTATGTAACCTCTCATCCGGACCAATTACTGGATAAAGACGAAAATGACCAACAAGCTTTAGAGCACGAATACCTTGATTCGCTTGCTTTGAGAGGACGTAATAAGCTTGAAATGCTACTAAATAACGATTCACATGTTTGGAATATCAGAGAAATCAAACAGTTGGTACCAAGCCATAGGATGCTTGATCCGAAAACACACGGCACGTCAAGGTATCTCATGCCTGTCAACGAAGAAGAAATCAAGTCTCAACCTAACGCTATGCGGAAGAAATGATAATCATAACAAGACACAAGCTGATAACTCTAAGCACAAAGGTAACAACCAAAATCAGAGTGGTTATGACGGGTCACCAAACTCCAATCAAATGCAACAAAGTGTGGATCATGAGGCTCAAGGGCAACGTACAGAAAATGGTGAAAGCATTAACGATGTTACGGATTCGCTCACTAACGAAGAGAGGCAATTTCTGCAGGAGTGATTATCGATAGATGATTCACAAGATAGTATTCAGCTGACCTTTTTTACATCAATCAGCCTTTTCTCCGAGATGAAACATTTCCGATCTATTCAGAACAATTCTGGCCATTCCCTTCCTCATATTTCCGCAAACCATGAAAGGGACGAAGTAGAATTCTTCATCAGCGAAGATGACGGTTTGTGAGGAATCACACGCATGTCGGATCTTTGACTGACCTTAAGCTGCTGCACGGATTTTAAAGAACGGCCGACAATTGGATTCCTCGTTCCCAAAAATTAATTCGACTCACTGAGAAAGTAAGTAATGATTGCGAGTACTACATCAAGACTGATATTGAGCGACGCTGTTTATTACAGCATCCGATGAATATTGAGCTTCATTAAAAGAATTGTTTGATGCTGGATTTATCACCCCTAACAAACTCCATTACATTCGTAACCATGGTATGTAGACTTCTCGAGAAGACGTCATTTATTTCATTTATACTCAGGAACTGTGGCTCAACTTGATTGGGAGACGCACCGGTTGGAAGTTTTTTTCCGTCCCTTCGAATCTCTTTGGAACAAGGCCAATGTCTTTCTCCATGGACGAGCTCGCTGACATGCACTGTATCGAGCCTCCAATTGTATTCAGTTGTGATGGGAATCGGCGTCAAGAACTGAATCTGCACAAGAAAACTTCTGGTTTTGGTTGGGGAGCTGCCGCTGTGTCTTGTGCTCGCTGGAAAGGCGTTCTCCTTCGCGATGTGCTAGGCAGATGTGGTATACAATTAAATGTGATACAAGACGAACTACATCATCAGTTCTGGATTCATTTTGAAGGTAGTGATGATCTAAGTGAAGGGCATTATGCAACTTCCATACCTATGTCCCAAGCTTTGGATCCCAGGAACGACGTTTTACTGGCTTACGAGATGAACGGCTGTGTCCTTCCGCCAGATCACGGATACCCCTTGCGCATTATCATACCTGGAATGGTTGGAGCACGCAATGTCAAGTGGCTGAAAAAGGTTTGGATAGAAGAGAAAGAAAGCACAAATTACTATCATATTTGGGATAACCGTCTGCTTCCGAGCTTCGTTGACAACAAGGTGAGGCTACGTGAGAACTAGCTCTTCAAAAAGAGTTGTGTTGCTGATTATCTTCGCGTTATCATTCAAGGAAACTCTCACAACCCGGGCCTTTTTTCATCATCGCAGCACACTTATTACCGAACAGGTCTTGCAGTCACTCATTGTCTATCCCGCACACAATGAATTACTTTCTTTTGAAGGCATCCGCGCTTGCTCCAGCACAACATATACAATCAAGGGTCTTGCCTATGATGGATCTGGCCGCGTCATTGATCGAGTAGAAATTTCGCTTGATGGTGGCAATAATTGGAGACATGCTTTCCGTCGTTATCCTGACTTTGCACTACGACATAGCGAAAAATGGTGGAGTTGGTGCAAATGGTCATGCAAAGTTCCATTACAAGATCTTATTAACGGCAATGAACTTGTTGTTCGAGCTTTTGATACCAGCAAAATGACGCAACCCTCGGAAATGACGTGGAACCTGCTGGGAATGATGAACAATGTTCATTACCGAGTCCGGAAGAACTTAGAAGTTCAGTCAGACAAGTATGTTTTCCGGTTTGTCCATCCTGTGGGAGCAGGTGCAAAGATCGATGGCTGGATGCGTCCAAATGAGACACAGAAGCTTCAACGCAAAACTTTAGAAGCAAATAATGGAAATCAGAAGGTTATCTCGCTAGACAAACTTGCTGAACATGATCATCCCAAAGATTGTTGGATAGTCATCAATAATAATGTCTATGACGTCACAAGCGTTTTGACTTGGCATCCTGGCGGCGCACATGCGATTTCTACATATGCTGGGAAAGCTTCCATGGAATGTAGCATCCAATATCCTAACATTCACGATGATTACGCCGATCGTAAAAGAGATGAATGTTTTGCCGGTGTACTCGACGAAACTGGCATTCAAGCAATGAAAGACGATGCTTCACGTTCTGCACGCAAGCGCCACTTCGATATTGAGGAGCGTCAGACATTTTCTATGAAAATTTATCGGTGGACACCTGTTGTCCTGCAAACGAAAGAAAAAGTCTCGCGAGATACAGCGTTATACACTTTCCGCCTTCAAAGCAATGAAGCAGAAGCGATAAGGCCAAAACTTGGACTCCCAGTGGGCAAACATCTCAAAGTCGGCGTCCATTTTAAAGATAGATTGGTGGTCCGTCCGTACACGCCTACCAGACCAGTGCGACCATGCGAAGAAGACGGCACATTTGATTTGCTCGTGAAAACCTACTTTCCTAAGGACGGCCCTTTTCTTCCCGGTGGAACTCTAAGCAATTATCTCGACGCAATGGGAATTGGCGAACAGATCGATATTAGCGGACCAAACGGTGACATTGAATACCATGGAGAAGGGAATTTTACCATTGAAGACGAAGAGATGCACTTTGACAAAATTTCACTTATTGGAGGTGGCAGTGGCATTACCCCTCATTGGCAGATAGTAAGGGTAGAGCATCTTTGGTTTACACATGCTTACTTCGAAACATGTAGATTCATGCCATAGTTCACAACCCTCAAGACGAAACACAAATCCGCCTGTTGGACGCTAACAAAGAAAAGAACGACAGTGAGTCATTGTATTTCATTTTTTTTTCGTTGCTTAACAATTCCACGTTTAATTTTACCGCAGTTCTGCTATATGACCAGCTTGTCAAATTTAGTCGTTTCTCTGAAAACCTGTCCGTTTGGTTTACCCTCAGCCATCCTCCGGAGGGTGAGGAGTGGGCGTATGACACTGGCCACATCAATGAGGATATGGTTCGAGAACACATTTTTAGTCCTCAATACACTCGTGATAAGGAAAAATACCATGAGTTTGAAGGCAGCAAGACAGACAGCGACGCGAATAATGGAAGAGAGCAGACGGATCGCGGCAACGCTGTGGCTTTCCTTTGTGGCCCTCCAGGCATGATTAAAAAGGGTGTTCTGCCAATTCTGGAGAAACTTGGTTATCGCATGGGCGTAAACTGCTTTGGCTTTTAAAAAGCCCAAAGCGCAAAGTATCTAAAGGTTCAATAAAGCATTAGTGTTGCAAATCGATGAAGGGATGCGTCTCATCCAAAATCCACTTTCGCCTTGCGAGATGTAAAGATGGACGCGGAGGCACTTTCTTTAACGCACTGCCAATGAAAGAGACAAGTTGGAAAACGTCTTCGAAAAGAGAAAAAGAAAGAAGAAAATTATATATATCGTGACACTACTTCGCCATGCTGTCGTTCTAGTATTTCGCTTGTCATAGATGGCATATTGCAAGTAAAGAAGCCATATGTCGTCCTGATTTGTCATCTATTTGGCTGTATTTATTCAGAGGGGTTCTAAATAACAGACATTTTAACATCGGTAAACTCAACCTTCTCGCAAACCATAACGTAGGTTTGCTTGCGAATCGTAATATGTCCCATGCAAGTTTGATTCCAGCGAACGAGACTTAAAGTTAACATTCCAAGCGCGATAAACTTCTCGGGTATAACACTTGGATTTAATTTTGAAAATAAGTTCATTAATTATGAACTGCGTAAGGTGTTTCACATACGACATAGATGTATTTGATGGAGATGATGTTTCAGAACACGTGAGCCCTGGACTGTCGTTCCTATGCTAGAGGTCACTAAAAGAGTTTTGACCTAAAGGCACTGACACTGATATTGTTCTCAAAGACGCAACTTGTAATCTGTTTCAACATTTTCTTTCTCCACAATGGTCTAGATAGTATATCTTCTACCCGAAAAACGTGGCGCGCAAATTTCCTTCCTGATCTGTTTCTGTGTAATGAATGTACACGATCGTAGGATTATTTTCTGAACTCTTTTGTCTTTAATCTCACAGCTCCTGAAAAGGTATCTAAGGCCTCTCAATAGCGTCTCTACAGCATGGTCCAAGTTTGAAATCTGGCTGAAGGATTGAAGGACTGAAGAATTGAACAATGGCTTAAGTGCTGGAGCTCATTTCGATTCTATCGTTGTGTTGGTGGCGGCACTGCCGGTAATACAGTGCACGTCTTGCCGAGGAACCGACCATTTTGGTCACCGAAATGGTGTGGGACCCTGAGTTGACATCTTTAAATTCGTAAATCTATTATTGCTATGAACTTCTACAACAGCAAGTGAGCTTTACGATGTGCAAATTACTCCAAGACTCTTTTGAAAAAATTACTGACTTATCTATGCAGTCTTCGTGATCCCGCATCCTCTTTACATTGGCGTGGGGTTAACGGTCGGATTGGTCGTCTTCATATGCTAATAAACCGGACAATATCCTGCGACAATCAATTTTATCAGCGTGATCGAGTGTAATATTCTGGCTAGAAATATCCAGATCAAGCAGCAGATACAAATACGCCTCAAAATGAAATGATGTGCGGTTAACGGGCAAATCAGGTGATCAACCAAAGAACAGCGTCTGTTCATTAAGTAAAGGGTGAATCTTATAATCTCCTTAGGTTTGACGGGATGAGGAATTGAAATAGAGACCCTCTCAGCAACAGGGGGAAGTATCTGAAGAACAATTACGAGCCTTACGCCTAAAAATTGGTCTAATAGTCCAAAGCAAGGGTGCGTTAGGAGGTCGTGTATAGAAGTGTCGGTCGGGTAGGTCATCACATTGTAGAAAAGAGCGATTTCTTGATTTCCATCCTTACAGCATAACAACAAAGAAAAGTTATCATGCGTGCTGATTCTCGTAGGGTCGCACACCTGACGAATTTTTGAGCAATTAATAATATATTCAAACATGTCAGAAGGCGAAGCAACAAAAAAATTGTGCGAAGAAAAATAATACGAATAGACTTAGTCAATTTCAATGAGACCAGGGCCAGCGACTGTTGCATTTGCGACATCCGCAGCATTAGAAAAAGGACCGGAAGATTTGACCAGCGCGGCAACTGTAAGGCCGTTGGAGAAGCTTTCATCGAAGGGAAAATGGGCCTTGAAGGCCGCGGAATCGCCATTCTTATTGATGGAGCAAATGGGTCGAATTATCGGTTTGTTCTGTCCACTAATGTAAGCAATGTGGTTTGATGTACTGGAGACGCCGCTGTAGGAGGTGACGAATTCTAAAGTACTGTTTCTGGCAGCAGGCATGGCATTATCGGAGCTCAATTTGAGAGCTTTCATAGGGGGGATACCAATAGAGGACACATTGCTGTTCGCCTTGCAAGAATTCGGCGTAATAAACATTTGAACCACGGCGTTAAAGGCGAATTGGCCAGTGGAGGCAGTCAAGAAAGGTGATGCAGATGGGGTCTTCCTCTGTATGAGACGGTATGCGCCATCTTGTTCACCTTCTTGAGCAACGATGGATCCAATCAAGCTGACAAGTCCTTGGGCGGCTTGGCCTCCATCAAGGGCAAACGTCTTTTGTACGTCCTGGAGAGTTCCAAGGACGAGGTCTGTAAACGTAGCCGCAAGAGCAACGGCACTCCGAAAGTCAGACACAGGGAACTGGTAATTACAGGCACCAATTGTTTTAGCGCCAGCGCTCGATAGAATTGCATTAGCACCAATAGCATGTAATTCTTCTTGCTATACATCGGAGACAAAAAGGTCAGATTCAAGCAAATTGTTCGAATACACATACGTACAGCACGGATCGTCTTGAGAGACCGGACAACATAGTCTTTTGACATGCCACCAAAATCTGTATAGCCGTCAACGCCACTGGTGACATTGTCAAGTAAGGAGCTAAAATAGGCAGTTTCAAAAATCTCATTGACAGCAATAACTTGCAAATCCTGGATTGCGTCCTTTTTCAAATCTGTTGGCAAAGGCGTGTTGGGTAATGTGCCACCTGCCTCTTTTTGGATGGAAAGAATCGACTGTTGCGACGGGTTAGGGAAGCCATCAGGCAGCGAAAAAGGCGCAGGCGTGACGACACCAACAAATGCAAGCAAGAAAAAAACCCACATTGGAGAACGCATGCAAAGGATAATGAGAGAAGTGAGTGCTCAAATGTAGAAACGGTGAATGTTTTATATTCAGTACAGCGCTGTCCCAATGAAAACCCTGTCAAAATCTCAAAGGGTTGTGTTCTTTTTCGCTGGGGAGACGCTAACCTCATTTGTCCTTCTGACTCCAAATCAGCGCATACGGTACACTCATGGACCGTACACAGAATCGAGTGTTTTCTTAATATGGCCTTACTGTGGGATCTCATCCATTGACGCAATGGATGGTGCTAATAAAAATTGAGTAAGCGGGGCTATTGATCAAGGGTTCAACACGCGCTTGCCGATGACACGGCCTTATTTATGTAATAAAAGTCGACAACAGGGAAGATGCCCAAGACCCGGCAGCAACAGACGGCATTGGTGGCCTATCAAAGCAGAGTCTGAAGGGTCCATTTTTTCAAGCCCTGCGCTTCGAATAACGCGAAAACCGGCACATCTAAGTTCGACGAAAATATAACGTGACCTTGCATGTGGGAGACGACCTTTAGAGAGCCAACCTAAACTGGAATCCTACGAGAACAACGTATGAGCTAAATTTTCGTAGGGATCATCGTAAAGTGAGAGATCACGGACGAATAATACCTGAGGTGCCAATTCTAGAATCTGTAATAGTATTCGTTATGTCGATAAGCAGCGACATGTTAAAAAATATACCGTATAATAATATTGCAAGTATCGTAATCGACTAATAGTCGCGGGGAACATGGCGAATATCCCCAGCGCTGCGTAGCGTAGCTCCAGTTGCCCAGTTGTGTGATACACCGAGAATTTGAGGTACAACGGAAGGTCAATGCAGGAAAGCTACCGGGCGCTATAAACGCCAAAAGGAGCCCTGCTTCGAGTGGACCTTTCGTGAAGCCTTGAAAGCTTATTGTTGGTGACTAAAGCCATACGGCTTGCAGCAAGTTCGGCCTCACACATTACAATAATTTAGGGATGAATGTCGCTGAAGCACCATTGCAAACGTCTCAACGAAAGTGTAGGAAAAAGCTAACCACATGTGAGCAAAAAGAAAGATCCCTTTAAAGTAAAATGATCATCCATTGCTCCTGTGGAGGAGAATGGATTGCAGAAAGTGATTAAAATTAAGACGATCTAACAGAAAACCACTTATAGACTCTGACAAACCAGAAATGCCACGATAAAAACATATTTCAGGTAGACAGGGCAGCCTCGGCGATATTAAGATTAGATTCCTTTATTGGACTTAACTTCAGTATCATTTAGCGTTCATAGTATGTTTCCTTTTTATATGTACATTACGATAGGTATCTAAAAGGTGAAAGGTAGATGACCTTGTGCAGCTCAACTTTTTGTATCCTTTGGTCGAACGAGCAATCAGCGTCTCTGTGCTTGACTCTTTGAAGTCAGATGGATTGCTCCCCCCCCCCCATCAGACCATACGATATCGGATTTCAGCTCGAGTTGTTTGTGGAGCGACCATCTTCAATCCGAAGGATGGCAACAGATTTTGCAGGATCAGTATCCGTCAAAAAGGTCCACAAGCTTGTCTGACCATAACGCAGGAGACTGTGCGTTAATGCCATTGCCTCTAGGTTCGGTGGGTGAAGGGTATAGGGAGATATTGCCCAACAGCCTGTAATCAGAAGATGAAGTTTCCGTTAAAGAAAGTTTAGACCCGTTGGAATACATCCAAGGTCTTTTCAGTAATCTCGTCCTCGATTATCATGCGCCCGTAATACCGCAGTCTAGGGAAGTAACAAAGCTTGGTATAAAGGGCATCGAATATGGTGAACAAAACAATCTGATGATACTCGGCTTCTAGCCTCTACTAATCATCCGGAACGTCTGGATGACAGTTTTCTCAATCGCCCGCCACGGTTTGACCGAAAGTACACCTTTGCTTGCCCTACAAAGTAAGTAGGGAACGTTACATAACCCACTGTTGATCACGGATATCTGGCGATTTCAAGTCAAAGATTGATGCAAAATCTTTTGCAAGGTTATTGAAGAAATAGACCACTGATTAATACACCAAGGTATCCTCAACTTCCTCAATAGCTTGACGCCCTCTCATTATGGAATAATGCCTCCCATCCTGCGAAGACAGCAGTGCCAGATAAATTCAGCTGTTTTCCGGCATATTCCCGTAAGCCAAAATATTTAGCTCATTACAGCATGAGATGGAATGAATGCATAGATAGCTATTCAATAACTCAAGTCACCAAATTCTCGAACGCTCCCTGGACAGCAAGTATAGGAATCCTAACCTTTAATTTGCCTAACGTTACAAAATGTAAAAGGCCACCAACCCTAGAGTGAGATGCTCTACACCATTTACAAATAAAATTGCTTACTTGAAACGCCAACTTTACGATAAATCTTAAGCAACAGTATATGGTGTTTCGAACGTTGATGCTGCGTGCAGCTGTCTTGACATGAGAAAGCTGCGCTACACCCACCATGTGGACACAAAAAGCGTTCCGCGTTATAATGTATGCGGCTGTGACGATGGGCATGGCCACTCGTGCTAAAATGGGGGAACTTCCCGCTCTGGACACTGGTACTTTACTTGTATCTGCATTATTCCCACCTTTTTTTTCCTATAGATGGATCACAACGCTTCAAATCAAAGCTTACCAGGACGCTTATCTCCTCCATGCTCGCACTTTTACGGAACCTCTGCCAGATATTCCCCTTAATTTGGCTCCGAAACTTAGGCTGATGTACGGTTGACATCCATTCTACTCCCTTGCTATTTTTCTGTTACTGGCTCTACCCGTATCTGAACTCTTCGATCGTGCATAGGATGGATTTTTTGACAAAGAGGCACACGATAAGCTGCCAGCCCCACCAGATGACAGAAACAATACAAGACCTGGCGACAATGTTGAAGGAGTTTTGCGTTGGCCTAAGTATCCATATTCCTTCGCACGTCGCTCCGCCTCATTTCACTCGTTCTTTTGTCCCTTCATCTCCGCACTCCACTTCTCTCCTGCGACATGCTTTGCTGGTACTTGTCCTCCGTTCGCCCATCGCCCACCGCACCATGACGAGTACCATGCCGTGATGCTATTGATTTGTCTATTTGTCTATTTGCTTGTCTGTTTGCCTGCCTGCTTGTATGCTCTCCCTTGTGCCAAAGTACGGCATCTTCATACAGTACCACATTTAAGTGCCTTGTACGCCATTCTTGACCGAGACATATTTTTCTACCTTCAAGAGCTGCTTCCACCTCTGTGTAACTTTCCCGTGAAGAAAGCGTTGGTGGCACTTTTCGCTTTGGTTGCTGAACCATCAGTGTAAGGTTTTAGCTCTGTAAACAGTTCTCGCATGCTACTTGAGCTCTTGTAGAATTGACGCACGGTTGACGCATCAAGACTTCATCCTTCCGATTTATATAGCTGCCAAATGTCTTCGAGTACCTTATTTTTGGTCCGATCTCCACGACGTTCGAGGCTAATGGCGTTTACATGAGGCGCACCTTGCGTTTTCGCGACAGACAATGCGGGTGTTACCGGGAAAGTCGAAAAGCAGAGGTAGAGAAACGCAAACGCAGAGGTCAGTATAGGTCACTTTCGTCATGGTCAATGCGAAAAAAAGCAGGGCGGCCTGTTAAATTTATAGCTTAATTGAGGGACTGGTCAATAAAATCGATGTTCAGACTTTTTGAAAAAGCTCGAGAGGCGGTAATATTAACTTTGAAATATATATTGCCTTTCACTCCGTTGCATGACTTGGACACAAACAAGAAATGCTGTGTAAGGACAAGAATTCATATCATCTGGAATTCAGAAAGTAGGCCATAGGCTATCAAGGTATAACGGAAACATCAGCATAGCCCCTCCAGAAACAGTTAGCGGCTTGACCTTTTCTTCTTGTCCTCCGGTAAAGGGTCTCTTTGATCGGTATCGGCACGCACACCTTCTTCTGACATTGTCGGCTTCTCTACGTCGCGCTGCTTGTTTGATTCTTCCGCAAGCTCCGCTTGCAGCTTTTTCGGGTCGTGATCATGGTTATCATTCTTGACGCTTTCTTCCGAATCTGTCGGCTTCGGGTTTGTGCTCGTCAAACGCTGGACATACGAAGTGGTGTGCAATGATTGGCATTTCGTGATGCTTGGCTACTCAATGGGCGTAAGACTACATGGACGCTGTAATCATAGTACTAACCTTAGGGGCAACGGCCAAGCGCTGCGATTGATACAAAAAACGGGTGACACTTCCTATCATGATGCAAGTGTAGCGAGTGGAAACGTTGCATTGCCAACTTCGCTTGCTTATTAGCCAATCACATGCCAGGTGGAGGCCAAGCACCGGGAGCGTTGAGGTGATATAGGAGGAACGTTTTGGCACGTGATGGGCTATGCTTGATCACTCCACGGCTGAACAGAGTAATGGCAGCTATGGAACACTCTTCGTTGTTAAGTCAGTAAGCCTATACCCAGCTCTATGTCATCCTTCCATCGTAATAAGCTACCCTTACTAATACAAAGGAAAACTGGATACACACACTTTCTACTTACAAATGTCTAACTACACAATACATTCATGTTTCTTGCTGTCATCTTATAAAAGTTATTAAGGAGGGTTTCTTCAGGATAGAATAGAAAATCATATCGCAGACCCTTGGTGGATTGCTTAGCCAGCCACTGTTTGCTAGCACAATGGATGTATAGCTGAGAATGTGCCACCTCTGGATTATGTCACCGTGCCACAGTAGAGCGACGTGCCAAGAGAAAATATAGCGTATTATCGATTTTCCGGTTATCGTACAAACCATAGGAACTTACAATGCCATCCAAAGAATAAGTGGTCTTGCGAAAGCGACGAAGAATTTCCATAAAAGGCCTTGAATACACATGAAAAATACTGGTGTGGTACTATCAGGTGCTCCTATCTATGTAAATCTTCGAACATGCGGAGGGTTTGGCTGCAGCACCTGCAGCTTAATTTTCGACAACGTATATGAATTCTGAGTGAGATTTACACCCATAGATTAGCCCCGGAGAGGCAAGATTGGGAAGTTCCTTCAGATGGCTAAGGGGGTAGCCATATCTGAATCTGCAGTAGTGTCAGGTCATTCTCCATTAGCTGGGGAAGTTGGAGGATCTGAAGCTCTCGTGCATCAGTTGCATGGTCTTGTACAGCCAATCCGTCCTTCCGTCCCAACGTTAGGCTTCGGTGTTGATGAAGATGCTAACTCGCCCTCCAATATCTCGACTGGCTCATCCCATGTCTGGCCACGACTGTTTGTTCGGGGCTTTTTAACAATCGACAAGTAACCAGGGGTTAATCCCTTGAACCTTACCAGTTCTCTACCCCAGGAGCGTCAAGTAGTGAATGCAGGATGTGTTGTAATGAAAACACTCTTCAAAACTGCTCGACACAGCCTTGCAGGCGACGTACTTCTGGATGATGTAGGTAAGCTTGACCGATTTCAGTGCTTCCGTGGTTTCAATTTCAAAGCTTTCTGCGGAAGCCCAAAAAAAGTTTCGAATAATTTCGTGTGTCCAATACTCGACTAACAATGCACCATATTTAAAAGGATGCATCATCTAGCATTCCAGCCATGCGACGGACATGCAAAGAACCCCTTTTACGATCTGTCACATTCTAGCCTAAATCTTATTCTTCCCTTTGTTCACCATTGTAGACTTCTCAGACCATGCCATATATATAGGGTATTTACGAAGTTCCCCCATGGCTACATCGTCTCATATATCCTTGTTTGTCTTTGACTACTCCTGGACATTAAGGTCGATCTTGCGCAATTTACGCGCGTGTGTACCGGCACACATTTTTAAGATGCTATAAAATATGCAGAAAAACTCAGTAACTTCATTTCAGAAGGGCCAGATAAAAACTAATGTTACTGAAAGCCCTTGGATCACACTGCAACACCAAATGTACTGCAATGACAATAAATAAGTGCCAAAGGCGTGAAAAGCATGGATCTTCGTGCCAATATGCATCCATGAAGGCCAACAGAAAGCTTAGGAGAGTACGTAAGTCCTATATGTAGAGGAAATGAAATTGCGTCTTTCACAAAAATGATCTACCATCTTCGAAACTAACGGTTCGAGCTCAAGACTTGAATGAACAATTCCCTCTTTAAGGATCCAGCTCAATATCGTCAGATCTGGCGAATATTTTTTACGCAACCAGGTATCATTTTGATTTACGTACACTTTGTGTCCGCACGGGGGCATCAACGTTTGAAACTTGGATCTGCAACAGAACGAAGGCGAGTTAACTCGCTCAATTTACCGCTGCATAGCTCCCTCAGTGCGATCAAAAGTAGCTCTAGTTTACACCCTTCAGAAAGTAGATGAGCAAACGGATTCCGTCAAGCTGAAATTATTCCTTTCTAACGGTCAGAATAAATGTTAAGACTACTTTTGGATTACCTTGAACCATGGGTGATAAGGATCAGATCGAAGTTTGGTACTGTTGAGTTGCTAAGAATTCGAGTATCGCATGCCTGGAATCGCGGACAAGCTGTACGACTTACATGAGCTGCGAAATGTGGCGTTGGCAAGTTACATCCACTCACCTAACTTCCCATTTTGTTTATGAGGCATTGAAAGCAGTAGTGCTAGCTTCCTTTTCCTTTTGTCGTGTGGACGCAGCTTCCGAGAATTTGCACTCCAGACTACGTCTTTCACATTGACGACACGGTTTGACGCCATCACAACGAAGTTTGCGCATTCGACAAAACCTACATGCAACAGATACACGCTTATGAGAAGATGTGTTGAGTTCGAAAAGGCTTGGAAGAGCAAAAGATGCCAAAGGAACCAAAGGACACGAAAAACTTGACGGGACGGAGCTATCTATAGTCTCTCTGATACATTCAGTGATAGGTGTTCCATTCATTTCAGTTCGTTGATTGTCCGTGGATGGAGGAAGGTGCATACCAAAATGTTTGAGTGTGTCCATACTAGTAGCATCAGCGCTATTTAAGATGACTTCCTTAACATTACTTTAGCCGTGGGTCACAGGATCATGCATATAATCAAGATCGGGAAATGTAGAACGGTAAGGTGACTTGAAGATAGTGCATCCCGCATTTGACTCTTGGTTTGAGCTCGTCAATACCGAAGAGGAGGATAGAGAAGATAGAGAGGCAGTGCCTGCCACTGGCGAAGGAGCTGTCTGGATGTCTGAATCGTCTGTGTAGCTCATTGGTCCAATAGTTGTGGATCCAAGACTAAGAGGAATTCCACTTGATGAAATAAGAAACTAATCACGAGGATGTTCCAAGGTCGCAGCTACATGATAATTATTGTAGCAGTTGTCAGGTCCCATAATTCTCTTTCCCCACAGATCGTCTTCTTCTATAGTGCGTGGATCTAGACCGAGCGGATGGTAGAAAGATTGTGTCGAAACATTTTTAAGAGGTGGTAATTGCTCTTGACTTCTAAGGTCTGATAGTGATCCACGTATATTTCAATCCTGCTCAAGCTCGGATAAACACCTTGCTGAGGATTGCCGATGCTCTAAAGCTGAGTTGATGTGTTGTAAATTGAAACTTTGACCGCCAGTCAAAAGGGTAACAGCTCCACTGCTTGGTGATGCATAACAATATTCGTCCAAAAATTGATCGACCTCATCCGATTGGTCGTGAAAAGATGCCATATTTGTCGCCTTTCCTAGCCTCATAACGGAAATTTTCTACAAAATGCAAACGATTAGTACGGAAGGTTAAGCCGTAGAAGCTCTGAAAGCATAATGAACTAACAATTCGATGGGGAAACACCAGCAAACGTAAAGGGAATCTTACAAAAATCCAGCTGCTGAACGAACCTAAATACTGATGATGAAGAAACAAGGAGCGCTAGGGTGAGCCTAGGCTAGTCCGATAATGCGGCGTCGATCCACAGGAGAATGCTTTTGAATCCAATTTTTACCAAGTGCACTGCCCGATAAGTGTAACACGTATGTCTCACGGCTTGTGAAAGGCGTGATTACCAACTACTGTTGTCTGATTGCTACATCTAGATTTGTAGAAGACAGTTGGATATCAATATGATGGGCATCCAGATGGATGTAGCTTTTCAATCTTATGATAATTCGGAAGTAGCCCCTCGTTTGATTGTGTTCGAGGTTTTACATAAGTGTTGGAACCATGTACGCATCATAGACTAAGACGAGGTTTTCAATGGGGCAAAACACTGTTTTAACGCACGCTAATCTTGTACCCTATTCTTCAGGTTCCACTGGCGAACCGCGTCATTTTTCCGTAACACGTGTAGATCGGAAGGAGAATTAGGGTCCGTAGGGCATTTTCACTTGTAGATCAACGGAAAAGCTCTGCGTATGTCTCATTGCGTCAAAGCTAGGCGCTCGATAGATGCATACTGCCTTTTGCGCAATAATGAGAAGATAATCCACCGATCTAGAGCTGAAACATATACTTTTCTTCATACAACGGCCGTCCTACCTTTTCTTCGCGTGGGGTCTTCTTATCTCCTCGCCTTCTGCTTGCTATTCATCTTTGAAAACCTTAGCCCCCTCTTTAGGTAGACCTGTCGATTTCGGAGAGCCCTCTGCACGATGAAGGGGATTCATGGATACTACTGGCTTTTGCCAATCATCACATTTGCCCTCTGGATAACGTGAGTCCGAAAGTAAGCTCGATGGAGATGGCTGAATGGAATGAAAGTGATATTGTTGGCCTTATTGGTCTTTGGAGGGCTGATGGATTCAGTCAGTATGGGAATGACAACCCCGATATTGTCTTTATATCCGACGTCGGTGCACACCACAAGACCTTTTTCATTATCTTCTCGTCGTTGTCTGCAGCATTTTATATACTCACTACATTGGTCGAGCGCCATCTGCGTCATAAGGGCCGCATTCCAGGCAGCGTGAAGAAACGTCAGACGGTTCTCGATGTTTTCTCTGTCATTTTCTGCATAATCGGCGGAGCGGCCTTGGTTCTTCTTTCCGTATTTGACGATGTCAAGTGAGTCACCCGACATGAAAGATTGCTGTGACTAAATCTTTCTTGAAGCTATCCAAATGTCCACTGGTCTATGACTGTTGTCTTCATTGTGGGGGTCGCTCTATCGGTTCTATTGCAGGTCCTCCAGATTTTCAGTCTTTCCAAGTACCACGATCGTTCTTTGTGGCATCTCCGTGCTGCAGCCTGGGCCAAGTCTATTATTCTTATTTTTGCCATCATTGTGGTGATCATCTTTGTGGCTACATATGCTACCTGCGATGGCGAAGCGCAACCAAGAGACCACCGCTGTCAAGTGGTAGTGTCCATTGCTGGAGTGGTGAGTGGGATATGAAGCAAGATGGTAGAATACAAAGCTGAGAATCCTCCTAGTGTGAATGGGTGTTGGCCTTTTTCTTGAGCTTTTTCTTCCTAACCTATGTTGTCGACTTCTTGGTAGGTAGTAATATCCGTATTTCTTTCGTGTACGCTAACATCGTTCTAGCCTGCCAAACGTAGTGCGGACAAAGGCCTCACAGAGACAGGCGACATGATTTACGATCCAGCCCGCGCCGAGGTCTCAGGACACGGTCATTACCCCACCGCCCCATCTACCATTGCTCGCGACATGGGTCCCAATCACACCCACATTGACTACAACACAATCACATCCAACAACCCCAGCCTGAATCAGCAATCGATGCGTGAAGCGCCAGGAGATATTGGTCAGCGTGCCTAGTTGCACGTCTTTCGTAAGAGCCTTTGTAAAGATATATCTTGCTTCTTGTGATAAGAGAATACTATCCTCAGGTAAGCGTAGTCATCAACCTGAACTCGGCTCCGCTTGATCATCTCAGTGTAACTTTATGGAATGTATGAGAGGGCCAAACTCTATGTACGTCGAGCTTCGTTTATATATCATTGCCTCATGTGACGCTAGCAATGCCAGTCGCATCGATCATATATTGCGTCGTGATCGTGATTGTTGGGATGTAGTTGAATGCAAGTCGGGCGCTGAACTTACTGAGGGAAAGCACAATCACTTGTCTCCCACGTCGTCGCTTCGGCACTATCACACAGAATGAGGGACGCGCGAGCGTACATTATGTGCTCGACGTATTAATGTTGAAATTATTGGAATTTTAATCCTTTAGACCTTGAAAAGTATCATAAAATTGCCTATCATGTACCAAAAACCGACTGCAGTTATTGGCCACTTTCTCTTTCTCTTTTCACAATAGAGAGAGATCAGATTGCATGAGAGCTATTAGCCATGCCTTTATACACACGACATTTCTCCAATATTCGGGTACATTGCGAGACACTTAAGTTCCTTTTACACTGTCCGCGCCTCCGACATATGTGCCCAAACATCGTGACTGACGAGAATGCGCGGTAGCTTCTGGCTTGCTCCAGTATAACAATTAAATACTCCTCATCTCGCGCAAACAGTCCGGCATGGATATTCGTCCTCTTCATGGAAATTGACCAGCGTTACTCGTGGGGATCAATTCATATCTGCGATGGCCAGTCGAGTACCTCGTACCAAACTATTCACACCTCTTCGGGGTTGGAAAGTTACTCCCTTGTTATTTGATTCTTCCAGGTCATATTTTTCTGGTCGCAATGTCTGTCGTAGCTACACTTAAGGAAGAGATCAGCACTTGGGTAGGCCTTCGAATCACACACTCCCGTCTGTTACTCTTGAGTTTTTTGACTCTTTCCACTGCTCTACCCCTCTTGAATGCGACTGCTTCTACTTTTCGGTGCTATCTGCTGCTCCTTTCGTTCCTTTTTGACAGTATCATCTTTATCCATCCCAGCTCCGGACACACACAAATACCAGGAGATGGAACGAGGAACACGAATTACAGGCCTCCAACGATGCGATGACCGTTGCATTTATTGGACACGCCCATGCATCGCTTCAAATGCTCGTTCTCCCAGGTGTATGGCGCTTTACAGAGGAGACGTTCATTGTTATTACATTTTGCTTCTTATTTACGGATGTTGTTTGTGGATCATCGTCGCTACAGTGTCGTACCCAAATCGGAGGCGCAAGTGAGGATAATATGTAATCTGAAGGTGACTCGCATCAGTCATAAGCTCGTTGCCCTTAATACAGTCCTTGTAGTTGACAATGTGCTCCTTATTTTAAGCCAGTACTCATACCTTTGCGTAAAATGGACTTGCTTTGGAATTTCATTAAATTGAACCCTTTTCTAGTTGGGCTCTTGCTCTACTAGGTTGTCGAATATAGTTCATATAGTTCATAAACCACATGTTTAGCCTGAAACACCTAGATTGCGCTTTGCTTGTGGCCAGAGAGTGTACCATGCTTGGCCTCTTCAAGCTTGCCCTTGATTGCACCTTTCCCACCTGAAACACGGTCACTTAGACTGGCATTGTCATCTTTGGCAATATTTTTGTTCGCTTCTTTGAATTCTGCTGATGCTGATGCTTTGGCGGATTCTGAAGCGTATTTACTAAAATTGGGACAAAGTAACACTAGAATGTTAGCACGCCACTTCTTATTTGGAGCAATTCCGATTTAGGTGTCTGCATGCTAAATGTTAATCGGATGAGATCTAACTCACTACTTGTATCACTTCAAAAGTTCGGAAAAGTTCCATGCATAAAAGACAAAGGCTAATATTCGGAAATTTGAAGCATAGTGCCTGGAAAATGATCCTTATAAATTCTGCTTTTGATACGCCATCAAACGCCGCCGGTACTGAAACTGTTGTTTAAGAACAAGGCACTAGCCTCTACATGGCGAGAGTTGATGGTGACAACATTTACTTTGAAATACGGTAACAGTGAAAATTTGGAGATTGATCACAGTAAATCAGGGCCTTCACAAGGGTCTTTTCCTTGATGCTACCAGGAAGAACAAGCACGCTAATAAGCACACAAGGGTTACAAATGGAACGAATGCATGCGTTTGAAGTACACAAGCCTACGTTTTTCTACCCGTACCCGTGTATTGCTGCTAAGTGGAGAAGACAATCAAGTATTTCGTGACGTGAAGTGAAAATGTTCTCGCACTTGTCACGAACCCTTGTACCCGAATCAAGAAAACCATTGAATTGCGATCCTGAACCCTTCACCCTGAACCCTTCGACAAGCAAAATACCTACCCCAAAACACCTTGTAGGCTTACTTTGCTGTAAGACACGATAAAGGAACCCGTGAACCCATTGCAGGGCCGTAAGAAGCAGTAGGACGATGAATTGAGCCTAATAGAACTGTGATTGTCAATTATCACAAAACGATGTTGGTTGCCATCGCTTCAAGACGAACTTTCAGATCCATGTGGGATAATGTAAAGCCTAATTCAAATTTCCGAACGTTAATTTCTAAAGGCTCCCCACAAACAAAATACTATTTCTGTTATTTATGGAGTCACTCGACATATCTGGCTAATCAAAAGTTGTCTAGAGAATCCGCAATTTAATTTTATGTTTCCGCTGATGATATCATGGATGCATTTAACCATGGACATGCCGTGACAGACGGTGCATGCATACATTGTGGCTTAAGTTTGGTGGTGTGTGGATCGACCTGCGTAGACTCCTTCCTCACCCAAGTATCGCACGGATGGAAGACTAGGCATCCAGGACGTCTCCAATTGTGGGGGAGGCAGAATCAAGATCTTCATATTCGTATCCACCGTTACGAAGAATCATCATTCTGTCATGACCTTGAAAGATCTGGAAGATGTCAGAGTGCGGCATGAACGCAGTACATACAAGCCACACTGTGTAGATCTCTCTGTGTCTCTTTACGTTTTCAACCCTGACCCTAGACCACTGGATCCTTTTCTCGGATATAGTGAAAGATGTACACGGAAGAACCCCTTTATTGTTCATATCGCGAATCTAATGTCTATATTCACCTTCATAGGTTGTGCCTTCTAGACAGAGACACACATGTACTACGTACAGACTTTTACTAGTATTCTAATTCTAACCTTAATTACCGCATACGTCTCAACACTGCGGACTGACGCCTATCTCTGGCATCCGTTGTTCACCAACCTATTCTTACAAGAGAACGCATGGTGTCTCGAGCCATATCTGATTAAAAATGCTCCTCGGCGAATGGCTGGTATTGCTTGGGGCGGCATGTTGTGCCCTGATTCCTTATCCCCAATAGCAATATGTGCTGATGTAGGGTTGAACATAGTACAGTATACTATTATTTCTGGATCGTTAAGATATTCCTCCAACAACCCGACATAGGTCTTCAGTAATCCTACGTTACACTCTACGGAGGCCCGGCGATGTTGACATGCTTCGGAAATGTCATATACTAGCATCTGAGGATTTCCACTACTACTCGTGTTGTGCGGGTTGTCTACGACTGTGTTCATCGTGCGATTACCTCTCTAGTTGCGTAAAGTTTCTTGGAGCAGTGACTATAGGAAGTAAATATATAATATGTGTGCATGGAGAGAAAGTCCTTTTAAAATCAAGAGCGGCGATGATTCGCATACGCGTTGGGGTTTCTGCGAGGGCGCAATCGAGGGTGCAAATTACCATCTTGGTCACTTCAACTTTAGAGCCAGGGTCCCCTTGGATTGCTGTTGGCGGTAAATAACCCTTTGGTCCATTCTGCGGCACGTCGGCAACTTGATTCCACAACCCTACAAGAGGTCTGTGCGTTTGCTCGGTATCAAGTAGTAAAGGGTTGGAACCTGGATATTAAGTCACTATAAGACCCCGCCACGATGCCACCATACCCTCGAAAAATCTCACCATAAATTCGTCACTTACGCGTGTAGGATTAGAGTCAGCTTAGCTGTGAACAGCGACCTCATACAATATCGGTTCGTAGTATGTATCCAATCATTGCGCTGTAAAGAATATCGTACCCTTTTTGCACAACGTGCGATCAGATTCACTTTTCGAATGATCTTTTACGAAATCATTTTTTCGCTGATGTAACCTGATTTTACACGCTCTTGGACAGTTCGTCACGACAAATTGTAAAAGCTTTATGAATTGCGTTCATCAAGCCACCTGTTGCTTGAGGCGAACTACTCATTTTCAAGAAACCGTCATCGCAAGCTATCCAACGCTTTTCAATTTTCATCACCAGCATCCATGCCGTTCAATGCCGTTCAATAATCGGAATTTGTCTCCCTCATAGGCGGCGCAAGGAACATGTCGTCCATCTTTCTCCGATGTTAGTATCTTTAGGGGCAATATTATTGACCATCTCCGGGGAACGTGACAACACGGCCAAATAAAGCATTATTCCCCAGATACCCCTACGGACGGCAGAAAGCTGGACAATTTGGGGATGATCCACGAACAAATTCACATTCGAGCCTTGATTGGCAATGTGGTATTGGAACGCGGCAGGATCTGCGGCTGCACAATGTCTCGATTTAACGTGTCTCCTATAGTTTTCTTTTCCACGTACTCACCTTCGAACATAATTTTCTCGTTTGGGAGGTTTGATTCTATGAGCACGATTACCACTCGCGACTCGCATAAAGTGTGCTGAAGCAATAGAAGGCGAAGCTACATGTCGCTTGGCCATCTCTTCCAAAGTCCAATATCCGGTACCTTCACTATCGTCGTCATCCTGCACAACTTTGTCCAGGACTTCATGGATTACGTGATCACCATCGCTTTTCTTTTCTGCAGCAACAACAGAAGAAAGACGAATGACATAAGTTCCTCTCACATCTCCTTCTTTGTCCCATTTTTCCATTACATTCGCAATTTCGTCCAAGTCTAAACGAGACCTTAACAGAGATATAGCTTCGCAAAGTGCGCCTAGCATGCCCTTAGAAGAACAACAAATATGAGCACAATTCAAATTTCTAGCATGTAGCGAATCGCATCATCTGCCTTGAACTCACCTGTTCAATCCCGTTGTGCACCATCTTGACGTAATGTCCCGCACCACCAGGACCAACGTAAGCAATGCATCGCTCATCGTCTTTTTGCAAATAGGCGGCAAATTTTGCAAGTGCCGGTTGTGCATACATCACAGCCTCTTTCTTCCCTCCCATTGTGATGCTTGGCCCATACCTTGCAGATCGATACCCTCCCGATACGCCCATTCCAATCCAGTCTATGCCTCTTGCCTCCATGGCCGATTGCCGCCTTTCTGTAGTCCTGTAATGCTCGTTTCCCCCGTCGAGAAAAATATCTCCTGGCCGCAATTTTTCACTTTTGATGAACGCTTCCAAAACATGATCAGCAGGCTCCCCGTGCGTGATAGAAAAGAGAAAAACACGGCGCATATCATCCTTACTGTTATCGGCAAACTCTTCCAAAGATGTATAAAAGGTAATGCGCGCTTTATGAGCGAAGTTTTTGGACATGTTCTTCGCTTTCTCAATATTCCTAGGTTCTATATCCCACAGTGAAATATTGAAGCCCTGCTCGGCAAGTCCGAATGCCATCATTGAACCCATGCTTCCAGCACCAACGATTGCAATGCGAGTGATGGGCATATCTGAAGAGTTTGGAAGATGTCTAAAATGCTCAGTTTCATTCTACTATTGCGCCTTTATCCTCATCCACCTGTCCTCATTTAAATAGTAGGCAGGGAAGGGTCCATTCGTACCCTCTCGACTGAAGGGTCTAAGCCGGGCGAATATCCTTAAACGTACTTAAAAAGATTTTGATTTGAAAGTTTCTGCTTCCAACCTGAATCCTTGCTCATTGTATTTCCCTAGCAATATTAGAAAATATGCCGTTCGATTATTGTATTGCTACAAGCTCCCTTGGCTCTCCCAAAGAACCACTGGTGAAAAAGTTGGATGTTATTGCTGAGAACAACTTTCACAGCATCGAACTGGCACTTCCAGACCTTATCGGATTTACAAATGCCACCTTTCACACAACCGTAGGTCAGTACGATTTTGAAGCGCTGATGGAAGGAGCAAAAGAAGTGTTCAAGCTGTGTGAGGAAAGACAGTTGAAGGTGGGCTTATTGCAGCCATTCGCACGTTTTGAGGGGTTGGATCGCGAGTCAAAGGACTGGAGTGACGCATGGTTACGTGTGAAAGGGTGGATACAAATCATGTTAGCCCTACAATGCAAAACCCTGCAAGGTGAGCAAATGATGCCACGCGACACGAGAAATAACCTTACTCTTCTTTATCAGTCGGGTCATCCGACTCTACGAAAATTGTACGCGACAGAAAGGGGATTATAGAAGATTTCCGGATGTTGGCAACAGAGCTGGAGAAGGAAAATCTCCGCTGTGCATATGAGAATTGGTGCTGGTCAAAACATGCCCCTACATGGCAGGACGTTTGGGACATCTGCAAAAATGTAGACATGCACAATTTCGGACTTTGTCTCGACACGTTTCAAATTGCTGCCTCGGAATGGGGGGACCCGACCAGAGAAACAGGCCTGATACAACGTGTTGGAGGAGAAAGAGCGCTCGAAGAGCGGTTTGATATCAGTATGGTGGACCTCGCACAGTCAATTCCCAAAGAGAAAATTTTTCTACTTCAAATCTCGGATGCGTATTTACCACAATCGCCAATCAAGACTACTGAGCACCAGCATGCTAGACTGATCTGGAGCGAAACTCTTCGACCGCTTCCATTCCAAGGAGGATACCTACCTGTTGAAAAGATCACTGCAGCAGTTCGTGAAACAGGGTTTGAAGGTCCTTTTTCAATAGAGACGTTTGATAGTACACGGGCAAAGGATCAAAGCATAGACGAGTATGCAAAGATATGCATGGGACATCTCCGCACGTTGGTAAATAAGGAGAAAATAGGATCATTTGCAGCAAAATTGGGGAAAACAAAGGATTCTCATGAAACGAAACAAATCGCGTCCTAGACAAGTTGTTTGCATCATAATATATAGGGCTTTATTTCTGAGACTCATGTGACGAAAGAAGATGAGGAGTTTAACACTTGTTCATTGTGGAGTGCGTTCATTGTGGCTCGCTCAAAGCCACAAAAATTGGTGTTCTGTTCTTGTACGAATAGATAACTGCCTCTGCGCTTTTCAAGAGGCAATCATGCTTCGAATAGCGATTTGCTATTTGCTTATTATCAAGCGACACACATTACTCACTACTTCTGTCAGATGAAATCATAGACAATCAACGCTCGTAGACTGATTTAGAGAAGTCATTTCGAATATAAAAAGCTCAAAGTGAGTCACTATGGCTTCTAAACCGAATGGACGTGCATTTATGAATCCAGAGCCATTGTTGACAGAAGGACACAACAGTCTTACCATTGTGTCAACACAAGCCGAGCACGTTTGGAATATTATTTTGATCATGGAGAGCCTGAATTGGGGTGATTCTTGTCATGCTCTCTACAACTATTCGGTCCTCACATCGGTCCAAAGGTTTAGTTTATCTAGTCACCATGCCTGACTCCCTATAGTCTCCACTCCCTCCTGATGTTACAGAAAGGGATCGAACCTCCTGATTGTGAAGCTTCGCATGTGATTTGTCAATATCATAAACGTAAGGCATTCAATAAATTACTGTTAGTTTTGAGATCGATATGCTCTAAGGAATCAAGTTACTGGGGCAACAAAACGAGTTGTCTCAGCAGTGCGAGGGAACATTTTGATGATCTCTATTCATTCCTGAGATCTGGAGTGGCTATCTCTTTGGCTAGGAAGAATGGAAGCGGAGCTGGGTTTATCTGGTCTATCAGAGTCCTCGTCAACCCCTATGCTTCCTTTACTTCTTTTACGAGCCAAAAGCCAAGATAAAGAGCTGAATGCAAGGACTGTGGCCACCAGGGGCAAAAATGTAGACGTTCCCTTACCCGTTTGCTTTAACCCTGGAAAGCGATTCTGAAATCGAGTATCAGATGTGAAACCAACCAATAAAGAAGGCCTACCGTTGAAGTCGTAATTCTGTTCCAGGTAGAAATCAGTCTTCTTTTTTGCACTGACAATACATTTGTAAGACCCATCGGAAAAAATGATACGTTAGTAAATTGAGACCCAGTGTCAGTATAGTAGTGATAAGACACCGAGAGGGTCAGTATAGCAGTTAGGAGGATAAAAATCTCTTCCATACACTTGCTGGGCACTTGTAGACACGACAAGACCCTACGGGTTTGTACAAGGTTGCGAGGGGTCCTGATTTACGTAAAGTGTCGTTCGCGGAGCAAAACCCTTGTAATCAGGGTGACATGTTACAAGTAAACGATTTTGTTTGAACTAGAGGGTTCAAAACAGCTTACTGGAAACAAATGTAGGTCAAGGCTGTATTCAGAAACTTGTTCCTTGTCGTCGTGCTCTACAGAAAATAGATCTAAATTTCATAATAGATAATCGTGACCACGGGATAGACTCAATAGTAAGTCAAAGTAAGGATAGGCCCCTTAGCAGAAAAAGGGCCACCGAAATCGACAGGCTGTATACATCAAATGTGGATAAACATGCCATAGATCACTTCTCAAATTATCTTGCAAATAGTAGGCGTAGAAAACTCAATTTGATCGAGCACACGCCTGAAAACAACCTTTGGGTACAATCAGCAAGCAAAGGGGTACCCTTTCATTACATCATTTATGCCCGCCATAAGGTTCAAAGCGTCATGCTGAAAGGGTCTTTTAAAGGGTAGTAGATATCGCTGCGCGTCTTACGTTCAGGCAGCCTCAGTTAGTGAGGCAGATTTCCCGTAGGGTTCCGCTTGCTACATTAGGATATCGCAGTCGGAAATAGTGTAAGGTGAGAATAATAGTAAGGGTTCAATAATACCGCAACGTATACCAGGCTACAGTGCGTCCCATGTGAATTAAAAATCTAAGGCAAGCAGTCGCAGGCAAGGCAAAATCTGATTGGGCGAGCGATTTCTGATTGATCGCTTAAAAACGAGCTTTGTTCTTAGTAAACTGCTCTGCTATCCTCGTAACATACAAGATGGCAGAACAAGTTGTTGACAAAGTCACCGAAACCATGCATACTTTAGGACACATCAGTGGAAGAAGGAATAAGAAGCTTGACCAACTACAGAGAGATGCATTGGTTGACTATACCAACCCTAATGACAAACGTGTCTACACATCAAGCTGGGGTACCGCACTGTCCAACAATGTCGGCTGGGAGCGTGCCGGGCCAAGAGGACCTAGCTTGCTCGAAGATCCTTTCGCTCGTGACAAGATCCATCATTTTGACCATGAGCGGATCCCTGAACGTGTCGTACACGCGCGTGGTGCTGGCTTTCACGGCATGTATAAATGCACCAATCCATTGCCAAGCGATATCACAGAAGCAGAAATGCTCAACACCAAAGGTATAGAAGTTCCACTGTTTACCCGGTTTTCTACTGTGCTCGGCAATCGTGGAAGCGCAGACACCGTCCGAGATGTACGTGGATTTGCAATAAAGTTCTACACTGAACAGGGCAATTTTGACATTGTTGGAAACGATATTCCCGTATTCTTCCACCACGATGCAATGCGTTTTGTCGACTTGATCCATGCGGGCAAGCCAGAACCAGACACTGATATTCCACAAGCCAAGACTGCACACAATAGTTTTTGGGACTGGATAAGCTTAACGCCGGAATCTTCATTGATGATGATGTATGTCCTGTCGGATTATGCAATCCCACGGAATTACAATAATCTCAACGGTCATGGTGTCAACACATTTAAGCTCATCGGCAAAAGTGAAGAAAAGTACGTCAAGTTTCACTGGCTACCAGAGACTGGCTGGAAGCAAAACGTCTGGGACGAGGCACTCAAGCTTCAAGGTCATGATACGGATTTCAATCGTCGACATCTGAACGAAATGCTATTGGCTGGATTTCAACCTAGTTGGAAATTCTATGTGCAAATAATGGACCCGTCTGACGAGAACAATTTCAGTTGGGACCCTCTGGATGCTACGAAAGTGTGGCCGCAGGCCTTATTCCCTTTACGGGAGGTGGGTGAATTTACATTAACAAAAAGCAACGATGAGTTTTTTTCGGAATCCGAAAATGTCGCATACTGTACCAGCCACATTATTCCTGGGATCGACTTTAGTGACGATCCTTTACTCCAGGGTCGTAACTTTAGCTACAATGATACTCAAACGACGAGACTGGGAACGCAAAATTACAATGACATACCTATTAATCGACCTGTGGCTCCTACGGCTAATCACAACCGAGAGAGTTACGTACCCTTCCACATCAAAAAAGGCCCTAATTACTATCCAAATCGCTATCATGTTATCAACGATCTCGCTGAGCCGTCTATCAAGACGCCTCTCGCAGAGGAAGATGGTGTGTCAAGCCTAGTCGGCCAAGTTGCGCATAATGCATCAAAGTACCTTCCTACCGAGCAGACTGGTCGCGTTTCACATCAGCATGGTAAGCTCATGGGGTCACTCAATGTAGAAGATCGTAAGTTGCTGGTAAAAACACGTACACAAGGCTCCAAATTCGCAAACTACTATGAACATGCCCAGATTTTCTACAACACATTAGATGATGTTGAAAAAAACAATGTAAAGAGTGCTGTTTGCTTTGAATTGGGCCACTGCAGTGATCCAATCATCCATGAGAGAATGGTGGACCGATTTGCCCATATCAACCTTGACCTAGCCAAATTCGCTGCTGAGCACCTTGGTATACAGCCTCCATCAAAAGCATCTGTTGAAATCTCGTCACAGGAAATGCCGGAACTTTCGATCAATAGGAACAACCCGAGAAAACTTGTGGGCTTTCGAGTGGGGCTGCTCTTACTTCCCGGCATTGAACCAGAATCCGTTAAAGCACTTACAACAGCCTTATCAAAGAATGGTTGTATGCCAATTGCCATTGGCGTCCGCCGAGGACCTGTGGAAGGTATCGAGACTGTGCACAGCATTGAAACTTGCCGGTCAACCATGTTCGATGCAATAATTATGCCGATCTCTTCTCCAGATACGCTGGGAGTAGCTACATCACTAGGTCGTGCGCGATATTTCATTATTGAATCGCTTGGACACCTTAAACCTATTGCACTATATGGCCAATATGCGACAGAATATGCCGAAATAGCCATTTGTCCAGAGCTTCCTGAGGTTCGGATAGCCAAGGGTGGTTCAGAGGAGCTCGTCGATTCATATGGATTGATAACCACAAACTCTAATCTCGAAGACATAGAACACTTCATCTACGTATTCACTGAAAGATGCAAGAGCCACCGTGTGTGGGATCGCCCTGGCGTTGAGCGCTTGGCCTATTAACTTTTGCTATGTTCGCGTCAGATCTTATCAAGGATAGAGCCGTTTATGTCTTACTCGCATATTCCAACTCGCATATTCCAACCGGCGACCAACTGGCGAATGAGGTATGGTATATGGTACATTGTGGTCCAGCCCAATTAACCTTTGAAAGTGTATGGAATTGGTACGGATTTTTCCTGCTGCTACTTCGGTTTTGGCGACTCGTCTCGTTACTGTATGGAGGCAACTTTAGATCTATTTAGCGTTCCATTGTATGAGTAAAAAAGATTCTGAACGAAGTTTTTCATCGATCAATTATGTCCTACTTGCAACAACCAAAATATTTGTAGCTTGATCTCAAATTCTGTCTAACGCCTCTCATTAGGATACTTAAGTATTTATGTGTTCACGAGTGCCACAGGAGGTTTCAAATGCCGTTAGTTAAAGCCTTTCAGAAGCAGTATAAACTTCTATCCGTCATAAATTTGCAAGGTTGCAATTCGCATTAATTTCCATCAGCCTATATCCAACCATGCGCTCAATTATCAAATGAAGATATGTGATCAAGAATTTACTCGAATGATAGGAAACTGAAAGTTGATTTTGAATTTTTTCTCGCTTGTCGCTACAAACCATTGGCCAGCCATTTTTCTGAGAGGTGGATATTTAACAATACAGAGTGGTTGCATTCCCGCAGAATATCTTCAATGAGATTCGAATTTACTAAACCTTCAATGTATGCATAATACACACAAAATGTTTCTTACCATAATGACACTATATGTCGATTCCTAATGAATAACATTCGAGCCAATTTATGAGTATGTCACACACACGCGAAACCACGTGGCCCTAAACAATGGAGCTCTCGGCATCACAAACACATGTTAAGCCACTGTGCTCTAAGCGAGTTGATTCCCTCTAATTTAGTATGGTTTACTCAGTCCCCTGCATTTGCAGACATGTATATAAAGACAAAGGTGTTCAACCACCACCAAGAGATATGAATGAATGATTTTACCCTGTTACTGATTATTGACATAAGTCGACTTATTACCCTAAGAATTCGGACCGGCTCACGCGCGTACGTACCAACACTATAAAATCTGTTCGCGTACTACAAAATTCGATACCCACATCAATTTAGGCGCATACATACATTCGATGTAGTACATACAGCTATCGGGACAGATGATCGGCATTAAATAGGTCCCTGGCTTCGGTGACAGGTAGACTAACTTTTTTTCCTTTTTGCTCATTCGTATCTGAAATGTTTCATTACTTTTCGGTGAGATGCTCAAGGCAAATATGGCATACAATCGAAAAATAGAGCAAAGCGGTCAGCTCGGAGACCAGGTTATGGGCTTGTCTGCACGGAGATGATTTCTGTTGGTAATTTTTAAGATTTGATGGCTTGGAATGCTTAAATAGATACGTACTATCAAATATAGGCTTATGAGCCTGACGGTTGGACTGGACCTCCTCATCTTTCTCGATTTCATGGGCACTGCTGCAACTGTATATATTAGTACAACAAATTTACCTTAACTAATAATCCATAAACCTACCCATACGCCGGCAAAATCAAACTCGCCCTGCAACGTGGAGGTTTATCAGCACATTCCGAAATTTAATGGGTAAATGTTGACAAACCTGATCTCCTATTGCATCTTTACCGCGAATGACAGGTTGGAAGGTTGCATGATGCAGTTTGCACTTATATTTCTGGGTGAGACTATCTTGCAATGTTGTCTGTGAGATAAATATTCCAAAAAGATGAGTAAAAGTGATTTACGGTTGTAGTCCTTAACGCACCTGCTCATGAACAAGCTTGTCCAGTTTGTCTTGGGAAATATCTACTGTCTTAGCGTTGACGGAAAAGAGAACTATTGGTTCGATTATTGAGCACCTTTCTATCTATGCTTTTATTGAAGGACGCACCTGTGTTGGTGAAAGTCATTGTTCAGAAAGATATGTAAAAGTAGATTGTAAGCGCTTTGGCTGCTCCGCACTTATATATACGACCCATAGTTCAAGCTTTTATCTAAATGCTTCTAGGGTAGCAACGCGCTAGTTTTCTGCAAATTACCTTAAAGCACGGAGGCTATAGCTATTATGTTGGGACTTATTGCGCCACCTTAGGGTGACAAGACCCTATTCTACACTATGCAATTTTCCACTGTACTCCACCTCCTCAAATTGGCTTATAGCAAGCACCCTGAAATGGTACTTCTTTATTCTCATTGGGCCCTAAAGCAGTCAGTTTTGTTGCGTCATGTCAAGCATCCATCCTGCTACTACTGGATCAGATGAGCACCCCGTCCTACAGGTTTGAAGACCCTGCAACCTTAAAGTGCCCTGCCCTATGCAAACTTATAACCAACACAATCTCTTATTCAATGCTGCAGTATAATCGGATTAACCATATAGTTGTGCTTCACAAATGAACTGCTCTATATTTTTTCCCCGAGATAACTCTTAACCCACCTTTCAAATGTTGAATGAACGGATCAAAAGAACCCTTTTGACTTACAGAATGCGCTAAAGAAAATTGGCTCGTCATAGCCCATTGCCCACGCAAGATGCCCAGAAAATGTGCTTGTGCGATGCTCTCGCCACTCCAACTTACACTTATGTCATTATGCACACTGCTCGAGTGTTCTCCTCATGGTTAATGAGGACAACCTATTTGTCACGAGCACATATATGTCTCCATTAAGTCTCTTCTATAAAAGTCGACATTGATTAAAGAATATACTGTGTTTTCCACACTTGACTTAACGATCATGTCGACGGATAAAATTACATTTCTCTTCAACTGGCGTGCTACACCTTATCATGCCCCAGTATTCTTGGCCCAAGCCAAAGGGTACTTTGCTGAACAAGGGATTAAAGTTGCGCTCTTAACTCCACAAGACCCTTCCGATGTGACGGAAATAATTGGTTCCGGCAAGGTAGATATGGGAGCCAAAGCAATGATACATACAATTGCTGGAAAAGCACGCGGCTTTCCCATCAAAAGCGTCGGCACGATGATGGACGAACCGTTCACAGGACTTGTGTATCTTAAGGACAGCGGTATCAAAAGCTTTCTCGACATCCGCGGACGCAAGATAGGCTACGTAGGAGAGTTTGGGAAGATTCAGGTGAGTGTGAACTCGGCCTTTCAGCCTCCAAACGAATCTCAAAGAACTCACATCATTGAAGCTTAACGAGTAAGTGAGTCTCGATTCATATTTATGAACGCTGATGGTTTTGCATTAGGCTCACACAGCATTTTGGCCTCACACCAAACGATTACAGTGCCGTTCGATGCGGTATGAACGTCTCTAAAGCCATTAAAAAAGGCGAGATTGACGCTGGTAAGGCTATTGAGCTCAATTTGGAATGTTAGACTAAGCATGAACTCAGGTATCGGCCTGGAGAATGTCCAAATGGTCGAGCTTGAAGAGTGGCTCAAGGATCAGAATCGCGATCCTACTGATGTTCAGATGCTGCGCATTGATGAGCTTGCAGAACTCGGATGCTGCTGCTTCTGCTCCATTCTCTACATTGCCAACGAACCGTTTATCAACGCCAACCCTGATAAAGTAAAGAAATTTATGGCAGCTGTTAAAAAGGGCGGAGATTATCTACTGGTGCATCCGAGGGAAGCATGGGAAGAATGCAAGAATTTCTGCCCTGATCTTAGTTCTCCACTCCAGAACAAGGTTTTCGAACGCAGCTTTGTCTATATGAGTCGTGATGCTGCTAATGTTCCCCGTGACTGGCATAAAGTTATCAAGTGAGCTCCGGTAATGAGGTATGAGTGGCTATAATGATAACTGTCCTTTACAGCTATTGTAAGCGCCTCGGAATCGTTTTGCAGGACTTTGTCCCAAATTATACCAACGACTTCCTATCTTGGAAAGCCAATCCTGAGGTTGAGGATCCAGTTGAGAAACAGTACAAGGTGGCCGAATACCAAAAAGATGTTGCGGCCGGTCTCAAAGGCGTTCTCACCAAAAAGCATAGTATCGTGGCTTCTACATAGTAGATAACATATTCATCTTAAAGTCCTCTCCGTAAGTTATATAGACGCAGACAATTTACGACGACTTCATGTCCACCTCCAGATTTGCACGTGCTTTACCACTGTTTTCCTCGAGGTGCCTACTTTTCTTTCTACGATTATATAATTGTATAGAAAGTAGCTCTTTCTAGATAATCTTATCTTTTTACCAGCATTCTTACAATTCATGGAAGGATATAGGAAGGAAGTGACATAGCCTCTACCCAGTGTCTATTTGTCTAATTTGATTTGGTTAGGCAGCCTCAGATAGCTGAACATCTGAGGGAGAAGCTTCCTGGTCTAATACAAGATAATACAAAGGAGAACTCACTTGCCTTGCTACGCGGTTGTGCTCCTCTTCTGATTGCGTGTATTTATGAAAGCAATTGAGGATGACAATCTCCGTGTTAATTCAGAGTCAGATAATTTGACTCAACAACATCACACGCCGCGCGCGGCATTAATAAGAACCTATCACATAAGGTGAAAGGTTTATAAACACTCAACAATGTACATAGATTCCTTTTTCTCCAATATGATCTAGTTTGATCCAGCACACAGAAGAGCCAGAGACCTCAGGTGCACAGGGGTCGTGTTCAATTAAAGCTTACTTTATTATAGCCATCATCAGGGCACCGATGGTGCCCCGGACTTTAGTTTGCCTAGTGAGAAGATGCTAATTTTAGCGCTGTCATCAACGCGGACATGGGGAATGCACCGTGATGCTCGAATTCTACAAAACTAGATCGACTTTTAACTGATACCTGGGTCGATGGGTGATATGAGCGAGACGTCACAATAAGAAAGCTTCGTCACCTGCTGACTTTGGTTCCTCGTGCGCCGGTAAAAACCTTGCCTGCATGGAAGTGCGCTTGTTTTGGCTCACTTCCTTATGTTTAATCTCATCATGGTGCCACCGCATATTCAAGGATTTCATCCATTATCTGTTCACCGTTTCTGCCGATGAGATGATACCTATTGCCATACCATGGCACACCATGGCAGGTGTAAGCATATTGCGGTTCCGATAAGTTACCTTTTCCGATTTTGGGGGTTTGCTCCATACCTCATACTTCGTACTTGATCGATGAGATAGAGAAGGACGAAGAGATCATACATCAGGGGCATAATCGAGCTCGTTTTGAGATACGTGAATCTTAGATGTCCACGACTGGCAAGTCCAGTATTTGATGACCTTCCAGAAATCATAACTGTGCAAAGAAGCTCACAGTGTATGCCCGTCGTACTTCTTACCTCATAATTCACGTTACTGGAATTTTTTTTCACATATTTGGAGTGCAAAAAAAAAAGATTAAAGGCCTCCGTTAGCAGGTCTATGTTTTAGAGGATCGAGCTTCGTGCTTGATGTATTTATTGCTATTTTCTTTAATGATTGCGAGACTTCACAAAAATGGATTAAGGTATGGATCGTAAGATTGTAATTGCAATTATTCTGCGAAGAGTAAAATTTACATTTCCAATACTAGCACACATCCAATACTAGCACATATGTAGAAAATTTCGCGATAACCTACTTGCATTAGCATCGAAATATTCGCATGCTGCACGTATATTTATTTTGCGTTTTGCCGGATCTGAATCTTGCTGGTGCGACTGGGAAAAAGGGAAAATAATTCGCATTTACATGTCTTCTTCGGCTCCTGGTGAATTAATTTCCCCAATTGCCGTGCCATAACCTTTACCGACTGTCGAGCTTAAATCCTCCTATGCTATTGCAAAGGAAAGTTGAAATTTTCACGGCACCGTCCGAAGTGGAAGTCCAGCGAGATACCTTTTGTCGATTTTGTGGCAATCTGGTGAAAAGGATACCATATCAGGGATACCGCATTGGGCAGAGGAAATCGTATCATTATATGACCACACCTCTGTTCTCGCTATGCAGCGCCTCTTCCCATGAGTCCGCCGGTGGAGTTTCATCAATAAAGCGCCAATCAATCGCGTGTTTCATCTCGAATTTTTCAGTCGGATCGTGATACTGTGCCAAATACGGATGGGAAAGTGCTTCAGCAGCTGTAATACGATTTCGAGGATCAAACACGAGAAATCTTTCGAGAAGGTCTAGCGCTGTATAATTGATTGGTCAGCCAAAGTCCTTCATAGTAGAGAACAAAATGTACTTTCAGGATCTTCTGTATGAAACCATTTTGAGAACGGGATTTGATTCTTTTAGGGAGTGATCGAATGTACCGCAAGGCATTTTCACTACAAATCATTCGCATAAGATCGTCTGATGGCGTGCCGAGTAACTCTGTAATGACAGAGTATTGGTTGATGTGATCTTTACCTGCGAATAGCGGTTGCCTTTCCAGCATTTCAGCGAAGAGACAGCCGGCACTCCAAATATCAACTGTCGTTTGAACTATGAACATTCGCTTTTAGCTGGATTACAATACTTACCTGCAACACCATACTTTCTCCACGATAGCATGATATCGGGGGCACGATAATAGCGTGTAGTAACGTAGCCAGTCATTTGAGAACCTCCAAGGCGTGCAACACCCAAATCGCAAATTTTTAAATCACAATTTTCATTTATAAGAATATTGCTTGGTTTCTGCAGAAAGTCAGAAAAGTCTCTTGTCAGCCGACAAACACTGTACACAATGAGACATCGCACCACATCACGATGAGTTATACCCGCCAAATAGTTGAGACCTCTCAAGAGCTGGTAGAGAAAATATTGGACGTGCCTTTTTTCAAGTGGTTGATAAGATAGTAAACGAGACAGATCCGTATCCAGAAGGTCTGTAACGAAGTAACTGAAGACGATACTTTTAAGAAATTGTGTGCAGGCTCTAAGGTGTCACATTGCACTCACATGTCATCCAAAGGTGAAACAAAAACATCAGAGAGCGAAATAATCTAAAGAATCAATATTAGTATACAATTTGTACGCTGATAGCGACTTGTATTGTACATTCTCGTGTTTAAAATGCTTCAGAAGGATTAATTCTCGGTATGTTTGTTTCGATAGGGCGGGACTGCGAAACGGGTTAACGATCTTTTTTATCGCGACAGAATCACCAGTTCGTTGATCTTCTGCGGAGCATATCAAGCCAAAAGTACCCATGCCAATGGGTTGCAAGTTGGTATAATTGGATGTTACCTCAAAGAGCGCACTAATAGCATAACGGTGCAAAACCGTTTGTGCGTAAGCCACAGGTTTATTTCTCATACCCGACATCAACGCACCCGCAGATGTCCTGCCGTGTAAAGCCTGAGGATATCATTGTTGACGGGCCGTTACATTGATAAGTGAGAAAAATATCGTTGATAGAGAGATGTTGAGCACTTCTTGACCACGTTTAATAAGTAAATAAGAGGAAATAGAAAGACAAGTACGACGCTACCAAATGCAAATCGGTATGCAACCATATCCATCTCTTAACATTTCTTTGAGCCCTGCATCCCTAACAGTGAAGAAGCGTTTCGAATGCAGCGGGTCGTCTTGCGGGTCGTCTTTGCGCAGATCGCAACACATGCAAGGTAAAGCTAGCGAGTATTGTTACTAAGTTCCGCCCGGGAAGTTCAACAGCATATATGCAGATGTCTCCGTGCTCGGTCCTTGTTGCATTTTTCTTCACAAGTGGAGCAACAGTGAGTTGGCAGGTGGAGGAAATCAAAGTACGATAAATCGACCCTTCAAGGGTTCACACCCTATAATTCACCAGTAAAATTCAGTGGGATCCTGCCTCCACAAGTTTTTTCCCTTACCGAGGGCGGGTGTAGTGATGTGAAGACATCGATGGAGGATCTGTTGCCGACGAAACCTGCCAAGTGTGAAAATAATTTGGACCTAGCTTGCTCCTTTGAGTGCCCTTTTCACTCAGTGGCGTAAGTGCTGGCCTAAAACTTGAGCATACCGAAAAGATGATTACTCTGAATCAAATCTTCACTAATGTTTGTCTTGTTTAAGGTATATTTCGGATATACCTTAGAGCAAGAGAAATATATGCTGTATGTTCGATATACCGAGCGGTAGCCGATCGAGCATGCCATTCCAGCAAAAGCGATTTTCGAGCGCAGCGAAAAACACTCTCTATTGTGTTCATTTCTACCAGAATACAAATGCAAACCGTCCGTATTTTCCTGGTCATTCCCTTGACACTTTTCCTATAATATATTGGAATAAGCTTGACATGAATACCTACACTATAGACCTAGGTTCATCAACTTGATTCGTGTGTATTTGAAGGCCTTAAAAACTTGGCTCATTTGGGTGTTCGTGATACATATGTAACACTTTAACAAGAATTGGCTTAGAACAGTGGTATGAAATTTGGCATATGCTCAAAAGAGTTTTGCACGGTATTTTGAGAACTTCCCAAGGGCTGATGGATCTTGGTTTGACAGTGCATTACGAAACTGGAAAGATTTGTCTTGTTGTCCACGCCCATACACTTTCGGTCAAAGGGGAATTGCATGCCGTTGTTTGAATAAACTCCTGTAAGCGAAGGATCATCCATTCAGACCTCTTCTTAAGTGCTCTTCTTTAAGTGCACTACGGGAGGTTCCTTGATTGAGTAGATCGGGTAGAGATACCGGGAAAACAAGTATGCACTACAACGGAAAGCACTTTCCCAGGCCGGAGAGCTTAGAACGCCTACATGACGTTGAGCCCGCCTATTTATAAGGTATGAGTAGAACCAATTTCTTGTGCAACACTTGCACAGCTTATGGTGCCCAGATAAGTTGTACAAGCTTCCTTCTACGCCAGATTAAAGGTTTGCTCTATAAGGGAAGAAGTTGATCCTCGCGCAGGTCCAAAAATTGAACATAAAGTCGAGATTGCTCTGGTCTTTATTCTCAGCTTCAAATGTAATTAGCAATCCCTGGCGAAGGATACGAGAAGCAAAACTTACTTGCGGACAACAAAATCTATCTCGTTTGATTTGTGAAGTGGTATAAATTGCAGGATATGGACGAAGATAAATTGATCGTTCTTAATGGGCTGTATAAACCCTCAACATGGATATGTAAAAATGTTTGCCAGAATAGTGAAAAGGGTTTTCAGCCAGTGGGGAAGCTTATGATGTCATGTAGTATTTAATTTACTATCCGAAATGTAGACGCACAACAAACATGAATTATGCAGGATAGCATGGGTAACAGGAAAAATTGTACTTTTTCCACGAATACAGCCATATATATATGACTAGGTTCGCATTGGAGCTATGCAGCCGAACGTTTTGCGAATTTAAGTTTAGTCAACGGCAGAGCTTATCTCCAACTTTCTTCATCAGTCACCTGCGTGAGACAAGTAACCTCGTTAAAGGTTGGGTAAGGCATAGCAGATGCTTTGT